>ML777991.1:429357-480230 GCA_009831015.1 Picea engelmannii | reverse complement strand
AAATCTGACTCTCTTTTGTTTTCCATAAACACAATGCTCACAGAAGTCCAAATCAATTTGTTTAAGATCTGGAAACAAATTTCTTTTGTGAAGTATCTGCATACCCTTCTCACTCATGTGTCCCAGCCTATGATGCCACAGTTCTATATCCACTCCTGTAGAAGCTAAAGATATAGAAGCATCAGTATTTCCAGTACATAAATACAATGTACCTACCTTCTCTCCTTTTGCTATCACCAATGATCCTTTGATGAACTTCCACGTCTTATCTATAAATATGGATATACAACCTTCACTTGCCAACTGCCCTGTTGAAATTAGATTTTTCCTTAAATCTTGAATATGTCTTACCTCTTTCAACAACCATTGGTTTCCATTGTGTTGCTTTATTTTTACCTTTCCCATTCCAACAATTTTGCATGGTGCATCATCACCCAAATGAACCTGTCCAAAATCAGCTTGAACATAATCTAGAAAATGTTTCCTATGGGGTGTGGCATGAAATGAAGCCCCTAAATCTACTACCCAAGACTCAGAAATATTATCTACAGAAAGAATCAAAGCATCTTGTAACACATCACTTATTACATTTTCTTCCTGATTTCTCTCCTGCTTTCCATCTCTTTGTTTCTTTGGAGCTCTACAGTCTTTCTTCAGATGTCCTTTCTTCCCACAATTCCAGCACTCTATCTTTACGAGTCTGGATTTGGATCTGCCCTTCTTAGAATTCCTACGGTTCCCTGAGCCCTTTCCTCTATCCTTTTTTCTTCCCTTGTTCTCCATGTTCAATGCACTACCTGATGTCTCACCTGTGCTTTTACGTCTCATTTCCACACTAAGGATAACACCAACAACATCATCAAATTTTAAATTATTTGAACCAGAGACAGAGTTACTTACAGCCATGACCAAGCCATTCTAGCTTTCTGGCAATGAGCACAAGATTAGAAGAGCCCTAACCTCATCATCAAAGTCCATTTTTACATAACTTAGTTGATTAGTAACCATATTAAATTCATTTAAATGATCTGCAATAGAACCACCTTCCGACATCTTCATATTAAATAATCTCTTCATTAGAAATACCTTATTGGATGCCGAGGGTTTTTCATACAATTTGGCCAACGTGTCCATCAAACCCTTCGTTGTCTTTTCTTTCGAGATGTTGAAAGCCACCGACGCTGCCAGGCTCAGCCATATCATTCCTAGAGACTTTCTGTCAAGAATCTCCCATTCTCCGTCCTTCATGGTCGTTGACTTCTTTGCTACTCCACTACATGGTAGGAATAGATCCTTCTGATATAAATAATCTTCCATCTACATCTTCCATAACTAGTAGTTTTGGCCGTTAAATTTCTCAACCCTAAACTTTCCATCTTCCGACATTGCTCCCACTCGAACCAGGAACCCTCTTTTCCTACGAGTTACCTTATGCTCTGATACCATTTGTTAGAAAAATAGGACCGCGGAGCAATAAAATAAAACAAATGCGGAAAAAAAACACAGAAGATACACAATACAAGAGAGACATAGATTTACGTGGTTCACCCAGTGTGGGCTACGTCCACTAGAGAAATTGCTAGGTCCTTTCTTTATTATTATCCAACAAAATGAAGGGATACAACCTACAAAAAAACGCGCTGTAACTTCCTCTTCTTTCTCTCACAGTCTCCTCTCTCATAATACAATACTTGCCAACCTCTATAGCTGCAATACATTTCCCTCATAAAAGAGGGTAGCCTTCTAGGGCAAAAAACCCTAACATAATCTCTATCGTTAGATCTTTGACCTTATAATGAACGGTCCAGATTTACAATGAAATTACAATATACTTTTACAAGGTAATTTTTGCTTCGGGGGCTTCGCCCCCGAACCCCTGCTGGGGGCTCGCTTGCCCCCAGACCCCCAAGCCAGGGGGATAGCCCCCCCGGACCCCGCAGAGGGGGTAGCCCCCCTCTGCACTCCCCCGCGTGGAAGAGTTTACATATTTCTGGGGTGTAAATACTTCATGGGGCATAAACACGAATGAAAGTAAAAGACCTCTAAATCAGAAAGATAATCAGGCTCCACAACCAACATTTTTCTTGTTTCATGTTCATCTTCTCAACTTTAGAAATCATTCTAGGGAAATCCAAAACTTCATGTACAGTATCTTTAAAACAAAGGAAAATAGGACCTCTACCAGGGAATTCCTTAGCAAGATGTCATGGTCTTCTGCAACTATAACAAAGAGTCAATCCCCTCTTTCTCTTAAACGATCCCCAAACTTTCCTGTATTGGGCACTGAGATCACAGTGATGGCCCTGCAAAAAAATGTTTCTAGGATCCTCTTTTCTTCAGATCTGATTCCCTTCTTAGTACAGAGCTTCACAAGTCACATAGAATAATGTGCACTACAACAACAAATCTACGCATAGAGATTTCTCTTTTCTCCAGTTCCCAACAATCACAGTTTTAGGTCCCGTAAATGGAACTATTTGTTGGCACAGGGGTAGACCCAGGGTTCAACGCTTCAACAATGCACCAAAAAAACCCTAATTATCGACCCTCTCAGCAACACCTACAAAGAATATGAAGCCTCACCCGAGGTAGAGGTAGGGGGAGTTGTAGGACTCAAGTGTCTACAACCTATATGGGACACATATCTCTGATCACAATACTTAACAGAGAACATAGCAATTAGCATTCATTAGTCTTTGACCCATATTCACATCGCGGGAAAAAACCCTAATTACAGAACAATGAAATATTCTTCAAGATCTAAATATATCTAACCATTCAACACATAGCATCAAAGTAGATCTAGTATTAATTCACATATACAACACTAAGCTACTACATCAGATGCATCTAACATACATAAATATTATAGCAGTAAGCATAGATAACATCAATAATATATCAACGACATCACACAAAGAAACCACAACACAAGATATACATGGTTCACCCAAGTGTGGGGCTACATCCACCAACTCTTATTCTTCTTCTTTATTATCTTCTTTAAATCTTCTTACATGGATAGAGCCACAAATCCAACTCTGCATAGGATAGGATATCTGTGCACACCTCGCCTTATCCTCCTTCCCCGAGTTAGGTCCAAGAACCAATCCTTTACACAGTCTATGCACAAATCACTTACAAGACACTTTCACTTAGCTCTACAAGCCTTAACATATCTTCTTTCACATAGCTAACATTATCACTAAGTCACTGGCCTACTAGGTCTCAAGGAATTTTCTTCCCCTTTCCTTCTACTCACATCGCCTAGATATCTATTTATACATTACAAATGGGGCCTAAGAATGGGTAAACCCATGGGTTTACATCCCATACCCGTTACATAAACCCTAAACCCACAAAGTTCGCAAAAGGGGGCGAGATCCTGCGATCTCCTGCTTCGCCTGGGTGCTCTGTCTTCGACCAACCTGTCGAAGTTATTTTTATGATTCCTAAGTCCCTTGATTCAATAGTAGGAACCAAACCTGCCACTGAGGCCCAATTAGATTCTACCTCATTTAATAGTGTAATGGTTCTCCAGATCTTGAGATCCAACCAATTTATCAATGGACTTTATGTTTTCTTGTGAAGGCTCTTCCTTCAGTTCGAACTATCTCTTTTTGTATTTTCTCTTGGGTGGGACCGATATGAGATGTAAGCCAGTATAAACCAACTTGGAAACAAAATACAATTAATCTTAACTACTGGGGAAGAGGTTGAACTTGGGATAACTCGTTGCTCAAGCATGCAGACAACAATTTTACACCATAGGCCTAGTACTAATACATTAACCATGTGAGCATCCAATTACTCTCTGAGAAACTAATTACCAGAAAGAAAACACTTATGCGATAAGACAATGGCAAGCAAAATAATTCACCTACTTAATCATCCATCACATAATAACACCATGATTAATCTTCATCATTAAAGTAAAGAACAACAAAATATTGCACTAGATAAGTTGACAATAGATTAAATAGCTCTTACTCATTACAACATCATTCATGAAACGAGATAGGAAATAGTTCTTCTCCAAGTCCAATCACATACATTTGATGAAAATAAATTTGTCTTTGGTCCAGAAGGACTTCTCAATTCAAAGGAAACTTCAAAATAATTCTTAACAACCATAAAGAAAGATTTCTTGCAACAACCATCGACCTATCTAATTGGTCAATGTTCCTGTTTATAACATAAAATTGAACTGAAAATAATGGCTAAGTGTAGTTTGAACACAACAAAATTATCCACGTGGCGTCCTCTTCTAACAGTTTCTTCAATAGTCAACTTGAGATATCACTTGAAAGGGTGACTTTCCTCATACTCTAACCAACTGATAAACAACTCCTCGCAAGTTTGGGCCCATGGAAATCTGTGTTTTCTAACCTCCACCGCATGCACTCGGTACTTCACTAGACTGTTTTTTAATTGTTGTATCACATTTTGAGCTCTAATAAGATGTTCCATAAATTTTTTCACTTGTCCAGGCTATGTGTCAGCCACCTTCGCTAGCTCTTCGGCCCACAATAAATCTTGCTTGGTATGGGATTCGACTATGTCGCACAAGTCGACCAAGTTGTCGGGGGTGCCAAACTCAGCGATTCTGATATCCTTCATTGCTTTGTTAATTTTTTCCCAATGTTTCTCACATTTGGCACATTTCTCTTGAATTTATCAGTGTGGTTCCTAAGACATCTTAGCCCAATACCTGATTGATCGCTTCATGTGATGAAGACTTATCTTTCCCAACATTCAGATGTTGTGTTATTCTTTATTCCGACCCTATTGAACTACATCAATGTATTTGAGTCTCTCCACAGCTTGATGAACCCTTTCATTGCACCACTCCATATCCTTGCACGTTGTGAGTGCCATGAGAGTGTCTTCCTGGAGATCATCTATACTTTCAGTAAAAAGGTGCCTCTCTATTTTGAATTGATTGTAAGCTTCTTAGAACTCGCTTCTCAGATATACTGTGGTCTGAGCGGCGCCCTGATAGTATTCAATTGGGTGGTGCAAATGTTCTATCTCATTTAGGGTGGTGGCCAACTCCTTTTCATATTGTTTGGCTCCATCCACGGTGGCATATGAGAGTTCCATCCCCATGCCGAGGAGCTCAGATGTTCTGTCATTTTCTATGTTTATCAAGTTTTCCTCTATAGTGATGAGGATGGAGTGATCCAACATGATCCTCCTTTTCTTGGTAGTTCTCTAGATGATGGCCTTACTCTTTCGATCATAGGATATCGCATAAATATCGACCACCTCGTCCACAGGTTTGGGAATCTGATGATCACCCCATGTGAGTCTATTTCTGAAATTTCCGGTGGTGTATATTTGTTCAAGGTCGGGTTCTTGAACTTTTTCATTGTGCTGCGAAGGCTCGGCCTCCACCTGTCACTTTTCGGGGATATGAGTATTGATCGGAATAGAGGCATCCAGAAAATAATCGATACTTACTTTTTCATCGGCCGTCGAAACGCCGATTTCCTTTTGTGGGGATCCTTCATTTGGCTCATCCGGTTTTGACTTGTCCTTTAGATTGTCTTCTCAGGTTTCTGACGCATCGAGCCTCTTTATGTTGGGAACATTTTTGGTTTTTATTTCCTTTCATGGGACATATTGGGTTTGGACCTAGGGAGTAGGATAAGAAGTCTTCTCATTCCCCTTTTCTTCTTGGACATACACAAGGGTCCTGCGAGATGCCTCCGAGATTTCATCATCACTATATATATTTATAAACTCACTCAAAGTATTAGGCAAGCTTGTTTCTACTAATACTTGACCTTCCTTTGGTTGAGTCCTCACTCCTACCGGCAATCCAACCAGTGGAATTGTGGATTCTAGGTTACCTGACTCATTGATGTTATCAAGGGTCATGAGATGAGAGACGCTTGGCCCCGCCGAGCTTTCTTCTGGGTTATTGATCGGAGGCCTTAGCCATATGATGAGGTTCGGGTTATCCTACATCCTCTTCATTAACAACTGGGCCTGTTGATACATTAGTGCTCCCATATCCTGCATAGCTTGAACCTCAGAGAAATTCCTATCTTCTACCAAGGCTACCTGGGGAATATTTGTTATTTTTGTGGCTTGTTGAGGAGTTTCCACTGCTTCGACTAATTCAGGTGATGTCCTTTCCTCGCTAGGCCTGGGGATTTCTTGAGCCTATTGTTCCAAAATTGTTGCTTTCTCATCACAACTCATGGCCTTAAACCTAGTTGCTTTAGGGTCAACCATCCTTGCCACCACCTGATGCTAGCTTCAAGCATTTTCGGTGAAGATCTCATCCTCAAACGTGTCATGGGCATATGGCCAGTAGGATGATACTTGTTTCACATGCTTCAGGACTAGACCCTTGGGGTCGTGCTTGCAAAAAAATCCAGTCTGGAATCAGAACTCCAATTGGCTTAACCCTTCTTTATTGGCCTACGCGGTGTCCTTTACCATGTAGAAATCAATATGGTACCCATAGGGTATGAAGGCCCGCTTCTTATCCTTTACCAAAGTAGCATTGTAACCTTGCAGGATGGTCTAATAACATATTTCCCCTACTACTAATCGATTAGAGGCATATACAAGTAATAGATGGGGTGCTTCGGTGGTGCCAAAAAACCTAATGTAAGTATCATGCTCATCTAGATACCAATGGCCAACTTTTGATACAACCTTTTTGGCTGCATGTGACATCCCTAGGACTCTTTCTTGAAAAAAAAGAAATAAATATGTGCAATAAACTGATTGCAAATGAGAGTAGGATTTCTTATACTTGTTCTCCCACAAGATGCCGAAATACACATGGACCGAGAGCTCTGATGTGTGCCAACTCAAGTTCATTCTACGAAGACATTTCTGGCACAAATGACATCCAATCGATAAGAATCCATATAGAAGGATGGGGTTTCTCCCTCTTTCGGCATTTGAGACATTCATATGCAAGTACTTAGTTGTTTGGATATGGTGGCACCGCAGTTAAAACTTATTCCCGAAATGGCTATTGTATAAGCTAGAGACATCCAAGCCTCTCAAAACTTGGAGCAGTCCTTCTCCCCATGCAATCGACAGAGGAGAGACATTAGGTAGATGTACAGCTCCCTCAGGTTAGCAGTTGGGTACCAGTCGGAGGTTCGATTGGTGAAACTTTTATACTCTCTCGACCATGACTCCATCAACTTGCTGGTGTCATTTTTCTCATAGAATATTACAACAAAATCGATGTTTATTCGTTCTTTAGGCTCTCTAAGATTGTAGTAATTCTGCACTTCCACTAGGAGGAAAACCGCGACACACTTGCTTTTGTCGTCGTTAATCAAACATATTTGTGTGTCATTGTGATCGATAAGCCATTTCAGGAGTTCAATTCCAGGGAATACTGAAGTCCTACTCACCACCATGTGCAGATACGTCTTTCAGACATTCATGAGGACTTCATCATCAAGTCTTCTCGTATTAGGATCGTTGTGTGGGGTATATTTGGGGAGTTCCTCCCGCTTAATTTTCTTGAAAATTTATTCCCAATGCAGGAATACTTTCTTCTTCCCAATGTTTGCCTTTGTGTATCTAAAGGCCAGGGGTTGAATAAGATATTTCTTGGTGGCGGTTTTGATGATGGGCACCGATTTTGGAGAAAATCCAAATTGTCTTGCCATCGTTGGGGAGGAGCTTTCTCCCACCTCTAGTTCTTGTAGCTTTGGTGCTCTTGGTTATTTCTTGGTGGTGGGTTTCTTTGGAGGCATCGTTCCTGCAATAGAAAATGATCCTTTAGGCAGGTGTACAAAGTGACATTGGATAAAACATATGAAATGAAGCATAAAACATCCATAGACCAATACATACATATAACTCTTGCTAAACTATTGTTTTATACTCATTGGACCTTGGAATCTATCCCTAGAGTGCTCGTCTCACTCCTCTGAATGATATGAATTCCTTCGTGCACAGAATAACCTTGTTTTCAATGACTTAAAAGAATATAATGGGAGAGATCCTACCAGTCGTATCAACCAGTTAATATGAGTAATGAGTGAAATTCAAAACAATCTGCTGCCAAATATCTGCAAATAAAATATACGTGGGTTGACGACGAAGGCGTGGGGGGGTAGATGCACTATATCGGCATGTTCAAACAATCCTTTTTATTCGCACACGAATTAGCAACTAATGTTATATTCTAGAATTAAATAACCCTAAATGTGTCGTATCTAGCATATCTCAGAGCTAAAACGTTGCATCGCATCGTCTTTTTAGTGGGAAGATAAGGAATCATTGATATCGTCATGCATGTTTCCATCGATATCCTCCTAAGAAAACTTCCAACGCCGATTGATTTCATTGTACGGTATCGACGTGGCACCACTGACTCAGGATATAGGGTACTAATGACTGGGAACTTAGCTTATAGGTAATGGTCGCGCTCGGGGCTTTGCTTAAGTCAAGCGCTTTAAGATAAAATAGGGACTACCGATGCCGAAAAGGTACCAGAGTTTGACTTTCGACAATAAACCCATTGCTCGTCCTCCTTATAAGTTAACCCCTGGAAAAATCCCCGATACCGAAAATGTTTTGAAAATCAGCGATTGGTGATATCACTTCATTCTTCATGAGTGCTTACTCTCTTAGTATTCTGTTGATGTCGAAGGGATTAGTCACCGACGATAGTATCAGTGATGCTTGTCATGAAATAAATCTTGTGTCTTCCGATGCTGACGAAGATCGAGACTTGGAATATTTGGTTCTCTCTAGCATTTTCTTTCATGCTTAATCCTTTCCGATGTCGAATTCCTTAAGCGCGTTCGAGAAAGATTTGACTGTCAAATCTCTAATTTAGATATTAGTCTTTTAAGTTAATGGTATTCACATGTCCAAGCAATATTTTAAAGACTTAATGAGAATAAAAAAATGATAAGAAAAGGACACATTTTTCATATTAGACAATGCCAAAAGATCAAGTGGTACCCAAAAAGTGAAATTTGACATAGACTTTTTAGGGTGTCTTGAGTGCTCAACAAATGAAAATTCACTGGGCGAAAGTAGAATATGTGTTCTTCCTTCATGCTCGACTGATATGAGAGATGGTGGAGAACCTTAATAGTTTTAAATCAGATCCTCTTTTACCCTTGCAATTTGAAATTCTCTGGTTAATGCTTCTGGGTCTTCCTGTGGGGTTTTAAACCTTTATTCCTCCTTCGTTTCCTGTAATCCTGACTCATGACCCTTTTTAAAGAAGTAAAGTAAAGAATTCACTGGCATGGACCCTTTGGTTACCTCTACTCATTTTCTTTAGTGTTTCTCCAATGCCAACGTGTGTCCATAGCCCCGACAAAGATATCTTCATACCCTCTCCTACTGTTCACTCTTTTGATAGTATCGACTTTACTCCGGCATGATGCCCCCAGCGAATGGGAGAGGATGACATCCATTTATTTTGAAAAGTGAGATGGTCAAAGTGAATCCTTTGTTATCTTTGTGTTCAGGGTTCATGTAGTCCTTTCCATATTCCCTTCTTTTCCTTAAGGTATTACCAAGCCACTAAGAAAACACCTCTGGCATTTCTCCAAAGTTGTTCACTTGCACCGATCAAATAGAGGACCCCTCAAAGAAACCGCAAGTTCCTTGATGCTTATTGTGTTGTATGTGAGAGATGAGTTCGGAACAGAGTTCGCTATGTCACATGACTTAAGGTCAACCATTGTCTTTATAAACACAACTTTAAAAAGAGAAGAAATACAGAAAGCAAAAGAAAACATAAATGTATTTCACAATCATGAAAACATTAAAACATTTTATTATTATTATTATTATTATTATTATTATTATTATTATTATTACTATTATTGGAAATATTGTTTGAGGTCTTAGCCATTTACTGGGAGGGAATCAGGTTCCCCCCTCAGATTCTGTAACTGATAAGTTCCTACCCCAATATTCTCAGCCACCTGGAAAGGTCCAAGCCACATATTTTGAAACTTATAATTCTTCCCTTTTGGCTCATTTTCTCTGTCCCATTTTAGGACTAAGTATCCTAATTCAAATTTCTTGTCTTTATCTTGATTCTTATCAAACCATCTTTTTGTTATCTATTGGTGAGCTAGAAACTTTGACTTATCTTTTTCTCTCTCTTCTTCTAGCATGAGCAGAGTATCAATTCTTTGTTGTATGATCGATGAGGGTTACCCGTTGGAATCTTGGGCTAGTTGAAGAGACGGAAGATAAAGCCCATTTGGGAGAATGGCTTCCTGTCCGTAAACCAGAAAGTACAGGGAATTTCCTATAGCTTCCTTGGGTGTGACCCTATCGGCCCATAGAGCGTTATAGAGTAGATTATGCAAATTCCTTTGGTTATCTGGAATCGTCCTTTTTACTATTCTCACTAGGTTCTTATTGGCTGATTCTACCACCCTATTTCCCTGTGGATAATAATTTGCAGAGTACCTAATTATGATTCCTTTGTCTAGAGAAAAAACTGTCAATAGAGTGGAAGAAAAATAAGTTGGATTATCAAAAGCTAGAACAGAAGGGACTCCAAACCTTGTGATCAGCTGTTGTTCTATGAATTGGATCACTACCTTCCCGTTTACATGAGTCAGAGGGATGACCTCTACCAACTTTGTGAAATAATCTGTGGCAGTAAGTATATGCTTGTGTTGTTTCAAGGAACTGGGTGTATTTTCTCCTATGATATCTAACCCCCATTGCTCAAAAGGCCTAGAGATTGTCACTGGTTGGAGTGGGATTGTTTCTCTCTTCTCTCTCCCAGCGCCTATTTGACGAGTTTTACAATTCCTAGCGTAGGTGTGAGCGTCTTTGAACAAGGTGGGCCAATAATAGCTAGCTCTCAGTATCTTATGAGCGGTGGTGTTTCCTATGAAATTCCCACTGGTAGGGCCATCATGGAGCTCCTTCAGAACTTTGTCTGTGTCTTCACATTCGAGACATCTTAAGAGTACCCCATCATAATTAATCCGAAAGAGTACCAAATTTATGAGGTGGTATTATGTAGACTTTAACCTAAGAACTCTCCTTTCTCTTGGGTTGAGATTTTCTCGACAAGTTCCATGGTGTAAGAGATAAGTTAAATTCTCATACCAAGACTATGTCCCTGGGGAAATGTATGAAGCTTCACCACACCATAATTCCATTTCATTCTCCCATCCAAAATCTTCATTTACTTGGTCCTGGGCTTCAGCCGCGAGTTTGCACAACCCTTTCCCTTTAACTAGTTTGGCAGGTTTTATATCTAGAGAAAATTCTTGGACCACTATGATCAAGTTCCCTCTTGTTTCCCCCATCTCTTGCTGAGTAAACAAGGATCAGTCCGCACGGTGAGGCACAATCACTTTGGTGTGGTTCTTGAGGATGTAATACCTGAAGTGTTTTACTTCCTTATATACCGCATAGTCTTGTTTATCAACAACAAGATAGTTAAGTTTGACTCCCTGTATATTAGTGCTCATGAACTACACTGGAGCCTTGTTGTTGTCATCATCCTTCTGAGTCAATACTGCAGCTAATGACTGGTCGGAGGTGAAAGTATAGAGGAAGAAATCCCTATTGAAATCGGGACTTCGTAACATGGGGGCCTATGATATAGTAGTTTTAATATTGTTGAAAGCATCCTTTCATTCATCATCCCACCTAAATTAGACATCTTTTCGAATCATCTTTTGTGAGGGTTTGATAGTTTCCGTGAAATCGGGAGTGAATTTCCTCACGGAATTGATTTTCCCGAAAAAATACTGCATAGATTTCTTGTTGTGAGGCAACGAGAGTTGAGATATATCCTTAATCCTTTCCAGATCTATGCGAATTCCTTCTTGAGATATAATGTGGCCTAATAGCTTACCTTCCTCGACATTGAAAATAGTTTTCTTGGGATTTAAGGATATATTGTATCTCCTACACCTGTCGAAAGTTTGAGTTAAGTGTTGGATGTGCTCTTCTCTGTTATTTGAATACATAGTTAGGTCATCTAGATACACTACCACACACTTGTTGATTAGTCCACAAAATGCTACATTCATGGCCCTTTGGAAGGTCGCTCCTACATTGATTAACCCAAAAGGCATGCGTTTATGAGTGAAGGTTCCCCACTTGGTTCAAAAGGTATTTTTTAAATGATCTTCCCTTGAAACCAAGACTTGGTTGTAACCTGAGAAACCATAAAGTAGAGAGAAAATATCCGAGCCAGACACAGTCTGTAGGAGTTGCTCCATTAGTGGGACTAGATAATTGTCCTTTTCTGAAACTCTGTTGAGGTTCCTAAAATCTACGCATAAGCGAATTTCTCCATAATTTTTCCTCACAGGAGACAAATTTGCTACCCACGCGGAATGCCTAACCTGGAAAATAATCTTGGCATCTAAAAGTTTTTTTAATTTCTGATACATGAGAGGTTCCAGGGATGGGTGATAATTTTGGAGCTTATGTTGGAAAGGTTTCACCTCAAGTTTTAACGGTATAGTGTGTTGAATGATATGGGTGTCATAAGTTTTCACAATACAATTGTATGGTAGATTCAGAATACAATAAGGATTATCTTAGATTCAGGATATTATGACACCAGGATATTAAGACATCTTGATATTGTCTTAATAGTTTGAGATAACGGTATAGTGTGTTGAATGATATGGGTGTCATAAGTTTTCAGAATACAAATGTGGAGGTTCCTCTTTATATGTCTTAATACGGGTGTCATATCCTGAATCTACCATACAATTGTGGAGGTTCCTATTGAAGAATTCAAATGTTAAGAGAAACGAAGGGACAAAAGGTTTCCCCTTCTTATCTTCTGAGCAGGTATTCATAGTTGGTTTATTTACTAGATCTATGGAAGTTAGATTTCTTTGCTTCTCATTGCTTGTCATAGGGTTCTCTACTGATTTCAAAGCTTGTAGCAGGAAATATTTTTGCTGAGGGATTCTGCATATGTCCATTGTTGGAGAAATCTCTATTTTCAACACACTAGTTCAGTGGGAGTTAACTGACTAATTCTATTATGAAAGCTAACTGCTTGATTGATTTTCTTAATTATGGAATGTTTTTCCCTATATATGAGTGTATTCAACTTATTCATTGTATCATATTGATCATGATCTATGTATCAAGCATCAGCTCATTGGAGTAGTGTGAATATATTTTCTCATTCTTCCATATTGAATCTCTCTTCCTTTCTTGATAAGCTTTCTTTGTACTTGCATTAGCTAGATCTCCTGTGTATGTTTCCATGAAACACTGACATGGTATCATAGCTATGCTTCTTGAAGCAAGCTAGACAAGCCAAAGAATAAGAAAAATCAGGGTTTCGGTGATCTAAATCTGTGGTCGTACCTTTCAACCATTATTCCTCCACAAATATTACGTTTTTGAGGAAACGACCTATGTAGAAAGTAAATCGACTCATTTTGGAAGTGGGTTTTCAACCGTTTGGCGCAATTCCTCACCGTTTGCTCAGAAAGTAAGACGCAAGATAGCCTCCTAAAACTTATACGAATCTATGGTCGTACATTTCTACATTCATTGCTCCCAAAATATTACGTTTTGGAGGAAACAACCTGTGGGGAAAGTAAAACAACCCATTTTGGAAGTGGGTTTTCAATCGTTTGGCGCGATTCCTCACCGTTTGATCAGAAATTAAGCCTCAAGATCATCTCTTGAAACTGATACAAATTTTCACTTAAAGTGCCCTTTCTGCTGTGATTTCTTAATTTTTCACTTGCAAATTGAGAGTAAATTTTTAAGGGTTATTAGAAATAGTGGGAGAGATGGATATGACAACTATTATGCAGTCAAACTTGGTGGTAATCCTCACACCATACAATTATTTTGATTGGAATCCCAAGGCGACATTCCAACTCAAAAGAAAATGACTATATAATTTGACAATGGGGACAAAAAAAGAACCTACATCAACGATTGAGAAGATGAGATGGGTGAACCGTAAGGATGAGGCCACAGGACTACTTCTTGAGTTAATATCCACTAATTTTTGGTTTCATGTTGCTTCATGAAAGACTCCAAACAAGATATGGACGGCCTTGGAAGGACTCTTTGGAAAGCAAGATGAGATGTGAGGTCATATGCTTGAGGTAGAGTTGAATTCCTTAGACCCTAAAAGTTTTGATAATATACACGATTTTTTTACTAAATTTAAATATTTGCTATTAATCTTGGGTGAATGTGGTATTGATAAGTCTACACAAGAGAAACAACTTATTCTAACAATCTTGGCCAAGCTAGGACTAGAATAAGTTGTATATGTCTCCAATTTCCATTCTGGTAGATGTCTCTTTGGAACAAGTTGGAAAATTCCTACATTGGCTCAGTTCATTGAGTCTCTTACAAAAGAGCAGACAAAACTCATGTAGATGGGCCTCATGAAAGATTCCAAAGCACATGCACTCTCACCATGCATGATGGAAAAGGGTCATACAATCAGAAATCGAAGCAAAAACAAAAGGAGTTATTACATCTAAAGCCAATGAATGAGGGATATTCCAAACCTTTCAAGGATTCTTCGGGTTCCAAAGATTCTTAAAATTCCAAAGGGAAGAATAAGAAAGGAAAGAAATGCACATATTGCAATAAACCGAATCATGAAGAATCCACATGCATGAAGAAGCAGATCGATCTTATGACACAAGTACTTCAGAGGAATAACCTTGGAGTCTTCATTCCTGAAGGAGCCAAGAAGAAGAAGGAAGAAGACCATGGGGCTAAGAAAGGTAATCATCATGCTATGGTTGCAATTAATTCCTCATCTGATTCATGGATTATAGATTATGGTGCCTCCCATCATATGGTAGCGAAAGAGGAAGTTTTATCTTCCTTATGTCTATGCTCAAGATCCCCTATTCTCATGGGGGATGATACTCCAGTAGAAGTAGCAGTAGAAGGGAAAGTGGAACTCCACAATGGAAATTTTGAGAATGTTTTACATGTTCGAAAGATTTCTATGAATCTGCTCTCAGTTTGTCAGATCACTCAGAAAGGTAAAAAAGTTGAATTTACATCAGATTCAGTTTCAGTAATTGACATGCATGACAATTCCATTATTGTAATTGGTGAGGTGGATCACAAGTCGAGCTTGTATAAATTCACTAAGTTTTTTGATGATGACTCCTCTATTCTACTTACACATAACAAGAGTACTTTGCATGCACCTCCAGTGAAACATGCATATACTCTTTTTCTTCCATCAGTTTTAGACATCAGAGATGATTCCATACACTTAGATTCTATACATGGAAATAAGCAGGTAGTACAGCTAGATAAGAACCCAGTGTCGAAGATTCAATAGATTCCCAAGAAGGCACATACCACACTTCGGGAAGTAGGCAACCTTACAGGAAATCCATTGGATTCAAGGATGATTCAATCTTAGCATGAGGATCCTTCTCATGTAATTTCATCTTCAGAACCTGTGATGCCCATGCATTTCTATATGTTTCAATCTACTGATCCACATAACTACAATAGGGTTGTGGGGAATCCATTATGGCAAGCAACCATGCATAAGGAGTATGACTCACTCCTACATAACTTGACTTGGAATCCAGTTCCACATCCACCAAAGGAATATTTTTAGTGCAAATGGGTTCATAGGATCAAGAGGTACAAGAACCGACAGGTTGCCAAAGGACTTCATCAGATCCATAAATATTTCTACATCTTCACGAAGACTTTTAGTGAGATGAAGTTTTAGACTTTTTTGGATCATCTTGTAGTGAAGAACATAGTTGCCTAGCAGTTGTCATTTTCTTGTTTTGATACATTATCTTTTGAGGGGGGGTTTTGTTCCCACGTGGTTTTCCCTCTTTCCTCATTTTTTTTCTAGTGTTCATTAGTTGAATTGTACATGAGTACCTAAAATGGCCTAGTAATTGGGACTCATTTTTTACTCCATAGTGATGTTCAGGGGGGGTGTTGGAGAAATTTCTATTTTCAACACACTAGTTCAGTGGGAGTTAACTGACTAGTTATATTTTAGACTTTCTATTTTTACAATCACTATTATGCATGCATGCATTCCTAAGGAAAGCTAATTGTTTGATTGCTTTTCGTAATTATGGAATGTTTTTCCCTATATATGAGTGTATTCCACACATTCATTGAATCATATTGATCATGATCTATGTATCAATCAACAACTCATTGGAGTAGTGTGAATATATTTTATCATTCTTCCATATTGAATGTATCTTCCTTTCTTGATAAGCTTTGTTTGTACTTTATTTAGCCAGATATCCTGTGTAGGTTTCCATGAAACACTAACATCCATAATAGATATATTAGCCTTCAACTTCTTCAGATCTTCAACTACGTTGTACTCCAGTTTGGGAGATTCTCGCACATGGATGCTAATAGGGTTCTTACGGGGAGAAAAAGGTGTTTTCAGGTGATCGAGATTTGACCTTTCCCGTGACATTTGAGTGGTAGTAGGATCCTTTGAGACAAGAGGCCCTTTACTTCTATTTTTCACAATCGATATCTCTTTGGGTGGTTCTTGAACCTGAAATAGGTCGTCAGAAGACATAATTAAGTCAGGATCCCATATGAGCATGGTTGTATCTTCTGGTGGGTCAATCTCTTCCTATTCAACAACATTCATAACCAAACTTCTTGGTTGTTCGGTTAGGGAAACCATGTCTAAAAACTGATTGGCCATCAAATTCATGGCATGCACCCATTGGGGGAAGTCTCTTTCAGAGTGGTTTTCCTGGTGATAAGTACAAAAAGAATTAGATGTGACATTCCCTAGATCAATATTTAAGTTAGTTGGGGGAGGTTCAATGGATTTGAACGATGGGTTCCTTTTAAAGAAAGGCTTATAGGGCCTTTGGCCTTGGTTTCATTCCCCTGTGTTTCTCTTAATGTATATGATCTCGTTTGACAATTTATTAACCATGTGTTTTAGATCTTCTATGTCTCCATTATCCTAGTCGAGAGTCTATTACACTTGTTTCCCTAGCGGTCTAGTCAGAATGAGGCCTCTCCTGGGAGGAGGTTGAGATTCTTTCTTAAATAAAGAGACCTGGCCTTATTTACACCCTTTCATCTGGAATTCTATCATTTTAGCTGCCTCAAAATTATCAGCTAAGGTTCATTTGGCAACCCTCTTCACAAACATGGAAATAGAAGTTGGGAGCATATTAGCGTATACTTCAATTTGCAACTCCTGAGTTGGTTTGGCTTCAGGATGAAATTTGTTTAAGATGGTCGTGAATCTTTGATTAAAATCCTTAACCTTCTCTTTTGAACTCATGGTGGCGAAAAACAACTCATCCTTCAGAGCTCCTGTAGTAGTCTCTTCTACAAATTTATCTAGAAAATCTTTTTGAAACTTCGTCCAACTAGTTATGGATCCTACAGGTAAGTCAAAATACCATGTGGAGGATGAGTTCTCAAACCTGTAGGGGAAAATCATGCAAACCATGTCTTCATGTTGGACATTCATAAGCCTGATCACTAGAATAAATTTATTCATATGATCTTCAGGGAATCAAGAGGTTTTGGGACCGAACTTAGGAAGCAACTTCTTTAGATGTCAGGGAAGGTTATGGACTGGTCCCAGGAGAGCCAAAGCATATCTGGCCAACCAGGGTTGATTTTTCAAAGGTGGGTTCCCCCTTTCTTCATTATGGTCATTGTTGCCTTCCATATCTTCAGACTCTGACTTAATCTCCTCCTCTTCCGGAAAATCTTCTGGTTAAGAGACGTCGTCGGCTGGCATTTTGGATATCAAATTAAGAGGATCTTGGATTTCGGTGATTGTGAAACCTATTAAGTCTTCTAACAAGTGTACAAAAACCTCTTCGGGAGTACTAACCATTGGTCTTCTTTGTTTTTTTCTTCAAGGGAGTATCGGAGCTAAGTACAATGCACTCATCTGTCGGGCGTAGGTTCTTGTGATTCTTATGAATTCATTTACCTCCTAGTGAGGAAGAGCGTAAGGTATTTCAGGGTGAAAATATTCTTCCTCGGGCTGGGGTGAGTTACTCGTCCCAGGAGTACTCAGCATGTGTGGGCTGTCTTGGGAATGACTAGCCATGCATGTGGGTTGTTTCGAATTTATAGGCTATTTGAAATACTATCTAAAATACATATCCAACCATTTATTTTCAAGCCCTCCTTCTAGCACCAATTCTCTTGATGGGTCCTAAGTCCCTTGATTCAACAACAGGAACCAAACCTGCCACCAAGGCCCAATTAGACTATGCAGTGTTTAATAGTGGAATGGTTCTCAAGATCTTGTGATCCAACCAATTTATGGATGGACTTTATGTTTTCTTGTGAAGGCTCTTCCTTCACTTTAGACTATCTCTTTTTGTATTTTTTCTTGGGTGGGACCGATATGAGATGTAAGCCGGTATAAACCAACTTGGCAACAAAATATAATTAATATTAACTATTGGGGAAGAGGATGAACTTGGGATAACCCACTGCTCAAGCATACAGAGGACAATTTTACACCACAGGCCTAGTACTAATACATTAACCATGTGCGCATCCAATTATTGTCTGGGAAACTAATTAACAGAAAGAAAACACTTATGCGATAAGACAATGGAAAGAAAAATAATTCACCTACTTAATCATCCACCACATAATAACACCACGATTCATGTTCATCATTAAAGTAAAGAACAACAAAATATTGCACCAGATAACTTGACAATAGATTAAATAGCTCTTACTCATTACAACATCATTCATGAAACGAGATAGGAAATAGTTCTTCTCCACATCCAATCACATACATTTGATGAAAATAACTTTGTCTTTGGTCTAGAAGGACTTCTCAATTGAAAGGCAACTTCACAATAATTCTTAACAACCATAAAGAAAGAGTTCTTGCAACAACCATCGACCTCTAACTAATTGGTCAATGTTCTTATTTATAACATAAAATTTAACTAAAAATAATGGCTTAGTGTAGTTTGAACAAAACAAAATTCGCCACGTGGCGTCCTTTTCTAACAGTTTCTTCAACAGTCAACTCGAGATATCACTTGAAAGGGTGACTTTCCTCATACTAAGACCAACTGATAAACAACTCCTCACAAGTTTGAGCCCATGGAAATCCGTGTTGCTGCATCAGAGCTGCGTAAATTCCTCTAAACTCCACTGCATGCGCTCGGTACTTCACTAGACTGGTGTTTAACTATTATAGCACAGTCTGAGCTCTAATTATATGTTCCATAAATCTTTTCACTTGTTCCGGCATTGTGTCGACTGCCTTCGCTAGATCTTCGACCCACAAAAAGTCTCGCTTGGTATGCGATTCGACTATGTCGCACAGATTGACGAAGTTGTCGAGGGTGTTGAACTCAGGGAGTCTAATATCCTTCATTTCTTTGTTAATTTTTCCCAATGTTTCTCACATTTGTCCCAATTCTCTTGAATTTCTTGGTGTGACTCCTAAGACATCTTATCCCAATACCTGGCTGATCACTTCATGCGATCAAGACTGCTCTTGCCCAACATTCAGATGGCGTGTTCTTCTTTATTCCAACCCTTTTGAACTGTATCAATGTATTTGAGTCTTTCCATAGCTTGTTGCACCCTTTCATGCCACCACTCCATATCCTTTCACATTGCGAGTGCCATGAGAGTGTCTTCCTGGAGCTTAGCTATCTTTTCAGTAAAAAGGTGCCTCTATGTTTTGAATTGGTTGTAAGCTTCTTCAAACTCACTTTTCAGATATATCGTGGTCTAAGTGGCACCCTGATAGTATTCAACAAGGTGGCGCAAATGATTTAGCTCCTTCAGGGTGGTGGCCAACTCCTTTTCATCTCATTTGGATCTGTCTAGGGTGGCATCTGAGAGCGCCATCCCCATGTGAGGAGCTCAGATGTTCTGGCATTTTCTGTGTTTATCAAGTTTTCCTTTATAGTGATGAGGATGGAGCGATCCAACGTGATCCTCCTTTTATTTGTAGTTCTATAGACAATGGTCTTCCTCTTTCGATCATAGGAGATCGCATAAATATCGGCCACCTCATCCACAGGTTCAGGAATCTATTGATCACCCCATCTGAGTGTATTTCCAAAATTTTTGGTGGTGTATATTTGTTCAAGGCTGAGTTCTTGAACTTTCTCATTGTGCTCCGAAGTGCTGGATTTAGTCTATTGCTTGTTGGGGATATGAGTATCGATAAGAATAGAGGCATTAGGAAAAGAATCAATGCTTACTTTTTCATCGACCGCTGAAACATCGATTTCCTTTTGCAGGGATCCTTCCTTTCGCTCATCTAGTTCTAACTTGTCCTTCAGATTGTATTCTCGGGTTTCTGGTGCATCGAGCCTCTTTGTGTTGGGAACATTTTCGGTTTTTGTTTCCTTTTGCGGAATATCCTGGGTTTGGACCTTGGTAGCAGAAGAAGAAGTCTTCTCAGGTCCCTCTTCTTCTTGGATATGCAAAGGGGTCTCACGATATGCCTCTGGGATTTCATCATCACTATATATATTTATAAACTCTCTCAAAGGATTAGGCATGCTTGTTTCTACTGATACTTAGCCTGCCTCTAGTTGATTCATCACTCCTACAGGCGATCCAGCCAGTGGCATTGTGGATTATGGGTTATCTGACCCATTGATGTTATCAAGGTTCATGAGATGAGGGTCGCTTGGCCCCGCCAAGATTTCTTCTGGGTTATCGATTGGAGGCCTCGGCCATATGACGAGGTCTAGGTTATCCTGCATATGCTTCATTAATAGTTGGGCCTATTGATACATGAGTCCCCCCATCCTCTATACATCTTGAACCTCAAAAAAATTATTATCTTGTACCAGGGTAACCTAGGGAATATCTGTTGTTTTGGTGGTTTCTTGAGGAGTTTCCACTGCTTCGACTGATTCAAGTGCTATCCTTTCTTCGCTGGCCCTGAGGACTTCTTGAGCCTATTGTTCCAAAAATGTTTCTTGCTCATCCCAACTCATGGGCTTAAACCTGTTTTCTTTAGGTTCATCCATCCTTGCCACCACCTCATCTCAAATTTGAGAATTTTCGGTGAATATCTCATCCTCAAACCTATCATGGGCATATGACAAGCATGATGATACCTGTTGCGTGTGCTTCAGGATGAGACCCTTGGGGTCATGCTTGCGAAGACGACCATTCTGGAATCAAAACTCCAATTGGCTTAACCCTTCTTGCTTGGCCTGCACGGTGTCCTTTAGCATGTAGAAACCAATATGGAACCCATAGGGTATGAAGTCTCACTTCTTATCCTTTACCAAAGTAGCATTATAACCTTACATGATGGTCTGATAACAGATTTCCCCTACTACTAGTTGATCGAGGACATATACAGGTAATAGATGGGGTGCTCTGGTGGTGCCGAAAACCCTAATGTAAGTATCACGTTCATACAGATACCAATGGACATCTTTTGATACAAGCATTTTGGCTGGATCCGAAAGCCTTGGGCACTTTTTCTTGAACAACAAGAAATAAATACGTGCGATAAACTGATCATAGATGAGAGAGTAGGATTTCTTGTACCTATTCTCCCACAAGATGTTGAAATACACATGGATCAGGAGCTCTAATGTGTGCCAAATCAAGTTCATTCTGGTGAAGACATTTCTGGTACAAATGAAATCCAATAGATAAGAATCCATATAGAAGGATGGGGTTTCTCCCTTTTTCGGCATTTGAGCCTATCGTATGCAAGTGCTTAGTTGTTTGGAGATGATGGCACCCCAGTTAAAACTTTTTCTGGAAATGGCTACCATATAATATAGAGGAATCAAAGCCTCTGAAAACATGGAGCAGTCTTTCTCCCCATGCAATCAGTAGAGGAGAGTCATTAGCTATATGTACGACTCCCTCATGTTAGAAATCAGGTACCAGCCGGAGGTCCAATTGGTGAATTTTTTATCCTCTCTCCACCACGATGACATTGCCTTGATCCTGTCATTTTTCTCATATAAGCTTACAACAAAATTGGTTTTTAGTCATTCTTCCAGCTCTCTGAGCTTGTAGTAATTATGCACTTCTATTGGAAGGAAAACCCCAACACACTCGTCGTTGTCATCGTTAATCAAACATATTTTTGTGTTAGTGTAATCGATAATCCATTTTAGAAGTTCAATGCAAGGGAATATCGATGTCCTTCTCGCCACCATGTGTAGATACGCCTTTCGAACATTCAGGAGGACTTCATCATCAAGTCTTCTCGTATCAGGATCATTGTGTGGGGTATATTTGGGGAGTACCTCACGCTTAATTTTCATGAAAATTTCTTCCCAACGCGGGAATACTTTCTTGGTCCCAATGTTCACCTCTGTGTCTCCAAAGGCCGGGGGTTGAACAAAATATTTCTTGGTGGTATTTTTGATGATGGGCACCGGTTTTGGATCAAATTCCAATTGTCTTGCCACCACTGGGGAGGAACCTTCTCCCACCTATGGCTCTTGTCGCTTTGGTGCTCTTGGATATTTCCTGGTGGTGGGTTTCTTCGGAGGCAACATTCCTACAACCGAAAATGATCCTTTAGGTAGGTGTACAGAGTGACATTTGATAAAATGTATGAAATGAAGCATAAAAAATCCATAGACCGGTACATACTTGTAACGCTTGCTAAAATGTTGTTTTATACTCACTAGACCTTGGAAGCTATACCCAGACTGTTCATCTCACTCCTCTGAATGATCTGAATTCCTTCACGCACAGAATAACCTTGTTGTCAATGACTTAATAGAATATAACGAGAGAGATCCTACTAGTCGTATCAACCAGTTAATATGAGTAATGGGTGAAATTCAAAACAATCTACCATCAAATATCTACAAATAAAATATACGTGGGTTGATGACAAAGGCACGGGGGGGGGGGAGATGCACTATATTGGCATGTTCAAACGATACTTTTGATTCATGAAAGAATTAGAAACTAATGCGATATTCTGGAATTAATTAACCCTTTAAATGCATCGTATCTAGCGTATCTTGGAGTTAAAACGTCCCATCGCTTTGTCTTCTTAGTGGGTAGATCGGGAGTTGACAATATCCTTATGCATGTTTCCATTGGTATCCTCTTGAGAAAACTTCCGACGCCGATTGATTTCATCGTATGGTATCGATGTGGCACCACTGACTCGAGATACAAGGTACTAATGACCGGGAACTTAGCTTATGGGTAACGGTCGGGCTCGGGGCTTTTCTCAAGTCGAGCGCTTAAAGTTAAACTAGGGACTGGACATGCCAAAAAGGTATTGGAGGTCAGATTTTGGCAATAAACCCATCGTGCATCCTCTTTATCAGTTAACCCCCCAAAAAATCCCTGATACCGATAACATTTCGGAAATTAGCGATCGGTGATATCAATTCATTCTTCATGAGGACTTACTCTCTTAGTCTTTCGCAGATGCCAAAGGGACCGGTTATCGATGATATTCTCAGTGATTATTTTCGTGAAAGAAATCTTGCGTCTGTCGACGCTGACAAAGATTGGGACTCAGCAACTTTGGTTCTCTCTAGTGTTTTCTTTCATGCTTAATTCTTTCCAATGTCGAATTCCTTAAGCACGTCCGGGAAAGATTTCACTGTCAATTCTCTAATTTAGATATTAGTCTTTTAAGTTAATGGTTTTTACATGTCCAAGAAAGATTTTAAAGACTTAATGAGAATAAAAAAATGATAAGCAACGGACACATTTTTCATATTAGACAATGCCAAAAGATCAAGTGGTACCCAAAAAGTGAAATTTGACGTAGACTTTTTAGAGTGTGTTGAGTGCTAAACAAGTCCCAAAAATGGTCAAACGGGACCAAGGTTCTCCAAAACTTGGTCGAGGGCCAACATGCACACCAGACCAAGTGGTTAGGCTTATTGAGTGAGTAGGATTTTGAAATAAAATATATTTAAGGAAATGAAAATGAGGTAGCAGATGCCTTAACAAGACATGAAAACTTAATATATACAGTTACAAGAAGCAATTATGAAACTGACCTAGAGGAAAGGGTTAGGACAACAACTGAAAAAAATGTAGAATACTAAAACATCATGTTAAACATTGTTGAAAATCAAGTGGAAGCTGAAAAATAAGACCTTAGACTTACTGAAAATGGGTTATTGATGTATAAAAACAGGTTATATGTTCCTATATTTGAAGAAATAAACTTACTAGTTCTGAATGAGTTACATAAAAATCCATATTTAGGACACCCTGGTTATCAGAAAATGATTACTATGCTAAGGAAATAATTTTATTGGCCCAACATGAAAGAAGAAATTGTTGATTATCTATCTAAATTCATAGAATGTCAATTGGTTAAAGTTGAACATTGACATCCAACCAGACTTTTATATCCCTTAACTATTCCTGAATGGAAATGGGAAATTACAAGTATGGATTTTATAACTGGTTTACCAAAAAGAAACAAACAAAATGATTTGATAATGGTTGTTATAGACAAATTGAGTAAATCATCTCACTTTATACCAGTTAAATCCACCTATAAGGCCATTAACATAGCATATATTTTTATGAAAGAAAATTTCTGATTACATGGAATACCTAAAGTTGTAATCTCAAATAGAGACATAAAATTTATAGGGAAATTTTGGAAGGATTTGTTCAAAGGTTTAAAAACACAGTTGAACTTGAGTACTTCCTACAAACCTTAGACATATGGGAATACTAAAAGAATTAACCAAATATTAGAGGATATGCTTATAATGTACGTAATGGGCAGACCTAACAAATGGGAGGAATATTTACATTCGGTAGAATTTGCATATAATAATAATTATCAAGAATCAACTAAACTCAATCCTTTTGAAATTTTGTATGGAAGAAAATGTAGCATTCATGTTTCTTGGAGTAATATCATCAATAGACTAATGATAGGGCCTGAGATTTTCAAGGAAATGGAACTAACCATGAAACATGTACAACATAATTTGAAAATAGCTTAGGTTAGACAAAAGAGTTAAGAATATTCCAAAAGAACTCCAACAGAGTTTTGTTGGTCCCTTCATTTTTGGGATAAGGAACTGCGCAAGTTTTGACTGAGCACGAGTTCCGTAAGCTTCACAAGAAATTGGGCAATGGAGAAATTAAGAGCAACAGAAAGCAGTTGTGAAGGACAACACAATGCCAGCTAAGAAACAAATGGTTGCAATAGAACAAAGAAGCGTGGAAGCCGAGATGGAAGACACAACCTAGCTATATATAGGGATGAACATAATTGTAAAAGGGTTGTTGTCCAGGTGGTCGGTTAGGCTTTTAGTTGGTTGTGAGTTGTTATTATAAGTCGAATCAAGTGAAGTCCTGAGTTTGTAATGTGATCGACCTATCTGTCTGAGAATCAGAGCTCTGCAACATGAGTCTAGAGTCAAGAGTCTGTACAGAGAATTACTATGTATTCTAGAATTTGTAATTAAGGAAAGATTATGAAGCTAATAAGAAGAAGGATCTAAATTTTCAAACTATGATGTGTCTCTGTGTATTTTACTTATGCATTATAGTAATTATTTATACTTTACAATTTCTACTTTATGAGTCTATGTTTAAAGGGTTGTTGATAATGTAAGTAGGTTCAATTCTTGCACACATAAGATTAAGATCTGTTCATGTCTCTTGCGCAAGATCAGGATGAGTCCTGATGGTTTTGTGGATCCTCCTAAGTATTTTCCTTACCCTTCCCTATCTATTTGTCTTAGTAGAACTTTGTGTGAGACTTATTCTCTTTAGAGGAGATGAAAATGACATCACTCTAGAATACTCAGTACCTTTTGTTGGTAACCTAAGAAGGACCCTGGTCTGATCAAACTTGCACCAACAAAATGGTTCTATTGCCGAGACCTGCGTTAAAAGGGAACCTGTAGGGAGGATGCTTCTGCGAATCCACAGATCTAGTATTTACCAATGGTGGGAAATAAACTGTGACACCTTCATATGGAAAGAAGCGGAACTGAGGGAAAATCGGTGGAAGACACTCATAAAGCAATCTTTTACTCAGAAAGATCGAGTGACCAATATGAGATTTTTTGG
This sequence comes from Picea engelmannii, assembly GCA_009831015.1. NCBI lineage: Eukaryota > Viridiplantae > Streptophyta > Pinopsida > Pinales > Pinaceae > Picea > Picea engelmannii. Next base: position 454,229 of record ML777991.1, on the reverse strand, counting down.
GTTAAGTTCCCAGAAGAATTTTTCCACTGGATAAAGAGGCTCCAAGAAGCCCCAGAATTCCAAGAAAGATACAAGAGGATTTGTGCTTGGGAGACCAAAAATCTAGCAACACTTCATCGGATGGATTGTCCAGTCACACGGGCAATTGATTTTTGGGTTGATACCACATTAGAAAGATATGTTATCAAGTTTGCAATTGAGAACCACCAATATGTTTCGTGAGTAGAGGCAATTTTCAAGAAAGATGCAAGGGGAAGACTATTAAGAGAAATACCCATGTGGGTTAAGGTTCTCTTAATGGAAGAAGGGATGTTGACTATGTCCTCGACTAAGATGGAAGCGTAAACACCCTCGCTTGGGGTAGGGTGAGGCCGGGGAAGAGTCATTTCATGAGAGAGGGGAAGGGATATTTTAAAAATGGTGGGGAAAAAACAAGAAATAGACTCAAGAGGCAAGTGAGCCTTGAAGAGATTCGCCATAGTTGAGAAGTGGTGGAACAAAAAGATTAAGAAAGAAGAAAGACAGTCTGAGAAGTTGAGGAAAGAAGTCGGATTAGGAGAATTAGAGGAGAGACAGATGGAAGAGCTGCAGAATATGAGAAGACAGGAAAGACTGGCCAGTCAAAGATTAAATGAGAGAGAAGCATAGAGAGAAATATGTCTCTAGGAGGATGGACAAGAAGAAGAAGGTGTAAACATAAGAGAAGAAGAAGCCAACATGAATCTTGAAGAATAAAGGGAAGATTCAACCCTGATAATAGGACAAATCATGAATTCAGTCAAAGAGATCATTCTAGTGGAAGAAAATGAGACCCCCCATATCAAAGAGAACTGCCCCGAAGTCCGTGGTGCCATCCCTAAATCACCCATACCCCAAGTGCCTTCTATAAAAGGGGAAAATTAGATACTACCTTCTCATCCTAGTTATGTTCCAGTGCAATTAGTTAGTCAATCAAAATAGGAAGTGGGAGTACAGGGAGGATATTGGGATCCCTTGGTAGATCGCAAGAAAGACTGTTAGGGTTTATATTGATAAGAACAACAAGACCAACAATGGATGGCCATGCGGGAGGTTCAATTTCTCGATACCCATAATTTTGGGGTAAGGGAGATGAAGATGTTGAGAAGCACTGGTTCTTGTGTGAAGCAATCTGGAGATCAAGAGGGACTCCAGATGCAAATAAGTTGGTAGAGTTCCAAACTACCTTGATAGGTCACGCTCTCAAGTGGTAAATGAATATCATTGAGCCAAGAGTGCCAGGAATGCAAGGTCAAGCATTCACTCTTGGCCAAGTACAGACAAGGTTCATAGCAAATTTCAAACTACCTCAGTCAGAACAACAGGCTTTGTCTGAGTTGCGTGAGATCCAACAACGAGAAGGTGAATCAACCTGGGAATACAACCAAAAGTTTAAAGATTCTATAGGGAGGTTGGCACATGCAATCCATGAAGAACATCAAAGGGAGTGGTACATTCAAGGGTTGTTTCCTCTTACTCAACAACATAAAGGGAGGGCTTAGCCATGATTTATGCTTTGCAGCAATTTAGACATTATTTGTTAGGTTCTCATTTCAAGTTCTTTACTGATCATTCTTCATTGAAATATCTAGTTAAAAAACCTGTGTTGGAAGGAATAATTTGTATATGGTTGTTTTTGTTTCAAGAATTTTCCTTTGAAGTTATCATCAAGCCTGGAAGATGAAATGTAGGACCTGAACACCTGTCCAGATTAGAGTCAGGGGAAAGTGGCAGAGCAGTAGATGACCAGCTCCTAGATGTAGACTTGTTCCGGGTGGAGGCCATACCAGAGTACCTGGAGGACATAACAGTATTATTAAGTATAGGGGCCTGCCCAAAAACATATTCCGCAACCCAAAAATGTCACATGGGTTTTAGAGAATCATATTACTAGTTGATTCTTGGATAATTGTATAAACTAGGACTAGACAGTATCCTCAAACGATGTGTCTTAGATCATGAAAGATAGGATATATTCTGGGAATGCCACAGTGGAGTTGCAGGAGGTCATGTAGGAGGAAAGGCCACTACACAAAAATTTCTACAAGCTGGACTTTTCTAGGAAACACTCTTCAAGGATGAAAAATAATATGCTAGATCGTGTGATGTTTTCCAACGAGTGGGTAAGCTGTCATGCCGAGATGAATTACCACTACAATCGATTAGAGCTCTACAATAATTTGAGAAATGGGTAGCTGAATTCAATGGACCAATCAACCCCACAACCAAGAAATAAAAGGCTAGGTACATAATCACTGCAACTGACTACTTTACCCGTTGGGCGGAAGTAGCAACTATTAAGGACTATCCGACTGATACTGCTGCCAGGTTCATTTTTTATAATATCACCACTTGGTTTGGATGTCCTAGGAGCCTAACCAGTGATCAGGGATCCCATTTCATTAGTAGCACTATAACAAAACTTACAACAGAGTTCTTGATCCAACACCACAAAAGAAGTCCCTATCACCCGCAGTTCAATGGAATAGTCGAAGCCTTCAACAAGATTTTGGAAAAAGGGTTGAAAAAGGTCTATTGCACAAACCGGGAATATTGGGATGATAGAGTCCAAACATTATTATGGGTGTACAGGATAACCACAAAGAAACTCCACAGGCACACACCGTTCCAGTTAGTTTATGGGAAATAGGTAGTGGTGCCTGCAGAATTCATCACTCCAAGTTTGTATATTCCACAAGTCACATGTATGTTAGAAGAGGAATCCATTGCACAAAGACTTATGGAGTTACAAGAATGCGAGGAGACCATATTTCTAGCAGACTTCCATGAGTTAGTTGAAAAAGAAAGACAAAAATCTTGGCACGAAAGGCACATTAATACCAAGGTATCTACACAAGGAGACAAGGTTCTACTCTACAATAGTCAGTACCAGAAGCATCCTAGCAAGATGCACATGCACTGGTTGGGACCATTCATAATTGCAGAGATCCAACCCTCAGGAACAGTCAGACTTGTGCAACTGGATGGTGTGTAACGACCAGGATGGGTGAATGGTGCTCGCCTGAAGCCCTATCTGTCTCAAAACTGAGAAAGAGGGACTATCACTCTAGTTCAAAGGAGCTTGTACAATAGTTAGACTTGAGTTTTCTGAATATTTTGTAAATTCAGTTAATAAATTCAATCTTTGAAGTGTTGTGCCATGACACATAGTTCATTTTCTATTTAAGTGTTGTTTGATACAGAACCAATGACTCAACAGAGTAGGATCCGAAGCATAAGAGAATCCATTAATGATAGTCATTAATATGACGGGGACTTCCTTTGTGGTCGGAGGGAGAACGAATCTGAATACGATCTGAGCCCATGTGTCGCACGAACCCGGTCTAGTCATAGCCTTTATTGCCATTACGGTACCCCGCCTAAGTCATTTCAGCCATAAGCCACGATATGAAAAGATGCCATTGGATTTCACGCTGGGATACCCACCTGTCAAACATAAAGTTCTGAAATCGGCCACATCCCTATTCCACTCATGCAAGTAAGTAAATTCCAGAATCACCCAATATGATTTATCCCATTAAACCATCCTGTCGGATAAATTAGGTCCAGTTGAGTCCATACGGTGATAATGAATAGTAGTTATTGCTAAAACTTGCCCGTTAAGCCAAGTATAAGGTCCTAAGAACTCGCTCGAGAATGCATCATTTTTAAGGAACATAGCCATTTCTTAATTTAGTAGAGTGAACCAACCTGTGCAATTGTGAAATCCGTAGTTGTGACCCTAGCGCTTAGCTTTCCGCAGGAGTGTGAATGCTGAGAGCCACATCAAGACAAAGTTCCATGACTAAAGAAGTGGTACCATACGATCCCTATGACCCCCGAGTCGAGGTCATGGGAGATCTCAAAGGGAAGGTCGAGCACCTTTAAGCTCCTCGATCTTAACTTAACAGATCCAGTCCTATTCCCCAGATGAACACAAATGTATTTTTGGATATGGCTCCAGACATGTTCGAAGGCATGTAATTCGTTCCAAAACCAAACTTTTTCAACTTGTTCAATTCGACAATCATGAACCTTAGAGACCTACCAGTATTCGGTACCACTGGTGAGGTTGCATGGTGTACAAAATTTCTGATAAGTAGGGTGCATGACAAAAGTCTCTCATTGGATAAGTGGTATCCAATACATGCTAAAGATATCCATCAACTTACGGTACTGTCCTTCGAGGGAGAATATCTATCGAAAGGATTCTAGGGTCCTGGTAAGCATGACAAAAAGAAAGGAGAGCTTAGCTTGTATGAAAAGTCCAACACAAAGAGGGGGGGACATACAACAGTAATCGAACTCATATTACTAGAGACAATCTAGAATGGTTGTTACATCATAGGCATCAAGGTTATGAGATCATACTACAAGGGTGAATGCATGCTAGATGCATTATTAGTAGCAGATTTTGCGCCAATGGCGTTGTGTTCAATTGGTGTAGTTACCTACTGGAGGAACTACTAGTGGCATGCAAGGAAGCGCAGGAGAAGGGAGGAACCTTCACTTATGGATATCTACTGATGGAATTCTCCATGATCAAGTGGAAGCCACCTATGGGAAGGAAGCTGGTGATACCAGACAGGGGGCACATGGTGAAGATGTTCAAGCCTTGGTAGTCAAGGCTGGATTCAGAGAATGCAGCCTTCAACACCGCAACATTTTCTAAGTGGTAAAATTGTCTTATAGACGAAACAAAATGGTTTCATATTTCGCAAGAGATCCTCAAATGAAATACGAGAAACATTGCCTTCAGCATGAACCGACAACATACATTTGTTTGGCCCGGACATGTTAACAGGGAAGATTTCCATACAAAGATGTTGTCATTCTGTCTTGACGAGAAGGCCTTTGACAAAGAAGTAATTTCATGGCCAGGAGTCAAACACAACCTGCACAAGTAGAGGATGAGATATATGCTACTTGTGGAGCTGCTGAAGAAGAAAGACAAAGAAGTAGGAGTAGGACCGAGCTCACGCCAAGAGCCACATAAGCCAAAGGCTCCAGCGAAATCATAATCTAAGGAGAAAGATGATTCACAGCCATTAGAGTGGAAGAAAAGAATGCTACTGAACCTGCATCCGCTAGCAGCTAATGCTGTGTTGTTAGGTGAGGATGTTAAACAAATCCTAAGCATTGTGTTCATTATCGAGCAAATGGTGAAGAGGCCCAAAAATAGGGTTTCTCCGAACAAACCTATGAACCCCCAACCCCTTGCATCAATCGTTCCCTGCACTTTCTCAACGGTCAAAGAAATCCCCATCATCTACATTCATGAATACCCCGAGCTTGAAACATTTCCATCCACATTCATCATGGAGCACCCTCTATCACCACCACCACCCTAGTCGCCAACCTAAGAAACCACCAATCCACCCTAGACTGCAAACCCATAGCTGATGCAGCTCGATCAACCAGAGAAAGTGGAGCGAGGACTCCCAGAAATAACCCAAGAGTTTCCTAAGCCAAGACCATAATTTTTTGGTCCAAACCCCAAAGCACCAGAGCAGAGAATGAAGCTGAATGGTATGAATACAGACATCAAGGAACAACATTTTGAGCCTTCAGCGTAAGAAAAAGACACCCAAACTGTGGAGGAGCCGGAATCCCAAATCAACTAGTAAATCACCTCACCGACCAAGGGTGAGGGAGCCTAAGAAAGTACAACATAGGAATAAGACACAACAAAAGAGCAGGAGATACCAGAGGCCCATAAGAAACCAGAATCAACAATCGGGCAAAGCGCGACATTAGCATGCGACCGGATGGAGCGGGTTTTCCAAAACAATCAGCAATGAACAAAACTAATGCAAATATGCATAGCCAGGACAAAGGTTCTGACTCTCTTTCCCTCGGAGATAAGGTTGAGGATCACGCCAGGACCATAGACCGAGGAGGAATTAGAGACCCGCTCGGAGCATTCAGTAGCCAACAGACTTCCACTGCAAACATGAGCACCCAGAGACACATACCCTTCATCTGCTGACCTGGTACAGTGGCCAGCGACACACTTATTTGGAATGATTAGAGAATCAACTGATCAATTAGACCAAAGGCTCCAGGAGGTCGAGAGGTCTGTCGAGGTTGCAAGGAAGGAAGAGTTTCTCTCGCAAACATGCAGGACAAAGGAAGCATACGACAAAATTTAGGATCAACACAAACTGGAAAGAGTGTAGGAAATACTTGTCGAAACCTGGACGAAGATTCAGAAGGTTGGGCCCAAACTACCTGAAGCCAATGATGCAAGCGAGCCAGAGAATTAGATTCAGCTGCTGCAAGGAGCATGGACACAACTTGCCACTCACGCTGAGAACATGGAGGCACAATTATGATAGACTAAGCAAGAACCAGAGCAACAACCTCAGAATATGCAAGAGAAGATGTAGAAGATAGTATTGTAAGGAAACAATACCCAAGAAACACTACATAAGCACACAACGGAATGCACAAAGATTTTCAGCGAATTCAACAATTGGATGAGCATCATCACTTAACGAAACCAAGTCTTGGAGGAGGTGTGCACCAAGATCCATGTGTTGAATGAATAATTTGCGGCCACGTTGGATCCGATGGAGCAACAACATAAGTTAGACCAAATTCAACAAAAGGACAATGAACTGAATGCCCTCTTTCAGGCACAGTCCATAGCAAAGAAAGAGTTGTGCGACTTCCAAGTTGTAGATGCATCAAGTTGACGCAACAACAGATTTTGAGTGGAACTTGTTGTTCGCGTCCAAGCCAAAGGGGGATATCAAATAGAAAAACCAACATTTTGTTGCAGAGGCATCACTCCTCGCCAGAAAGTGGTAGGACAAAGTTGGAAACTTTCAAGGAGTGAAGGAGCGAGCCTTAGAATTGGTCTCAGAGTTGGGCTCTTCATTTCAAGAGGTAAAAGGAGAGAAAGAAAAAATAGAAGAGCAGAAGGAAGAAGAAAAGGAGGACAAGGGAAAATAACAGATGCTCCTATAATATGTGAAAGAACCAAGAACTTGACTCGAGGGTGAGTCAAGGGTTGTGGTCGGAGCCTATTGGGCCCTTCATTTTTGGGATAAGGAACTGCGCAAGTTTTGACTGAGAACGAGTTGCGCAAGCTTCAAAAGAAGTTGGATAGTAAAGCAAGTAAGAGAAACATAAAGTAAGTGTGAAGGACAACGCAATTCTAGCTAAGCAACAAATGGTTGCAATAGAACAAGGAAGCGTGCAAGCCGAGATGGGAGACATAACCTAGCTATATATAGGGCTAAACATAATTGTAAAAGGGTTGTTTTCCAGTTGGTCGGTTAGGCTTTTAGTTGGTTGCGAGTTGTTATTGTAAGTCGAATCAAGTCAAGTCCCGAGTCTGTAATGTGATCAACCTATCTGTCTAAGAATCAAAGCTTTGCAACATGAGTCCAGAGTCAAGAGTCTATACAAACCATTACTGTGTATTCTGGAATATGTAATTAAGGGAATCTTTTGAAGCTAATATGAAGAAGGATATGAATTTTCAAAATATGATGTGTCTCTATGTATTTTACTTATGGATTACAATACTTCTTTATGATTTACAAGTTCTACTTGATGAGTCTATGTTTAAAGGCTTGTTCACAATGTAAGTAGGTTCAATTCTTGCACACATAAGATTCATATATGTTCATGTCTCCTGCGCAAGATCAGGATGAGTGTTGAAGGTTCTGTGGATCCTCCTAAGTCTTTCCTTACCCTTCCCTATCTATTTGTCTCAGCAACGCTTCAGATGAGACTTCTTCTCTTTGGAGGAGATGAAAATGTTTGTTGGTAACGTGAGAAGGACCCTGGTCTGATAAAACTTGCACCAATAAGTTCAATATTGGGGACCATGTGTATATAACAATAAATCCTAAGAGAATATACTTAAGTATTTGGTAAGTATACTAAATTAGCTCCTAAATATTGTGGCCGATTCGAGGTTCTTGCTCAAATAGGACCGGTAGCATATCATCTTGCACTTCCAGCTATGGTAAAAGTACAAGATGTATTCCATGTTTCATTATTAAAAATATATATACATGATACTACTCACATTGTGGATTGGAATGTCATACAGGTGGAACTCGAGAGAGAGTTCCTAGTAGATATGGATCACATTCTATAGAGGAGAGAACTTGTACTCCGGAATTGAGCCATCCGACAGGTAAAGGTGCAATGGAAGCACCTTAGTCCCGAAGAGGCTATGTGGGAAATGGAGGATCATATGTGAGAAAAATATCCATTCTTGTTCCAGAATGATCCACGTTCAGTTTAAATGAGCATCGAAGACGGTGTTAAGTTCTAAGAGGGGGTGGATGTGATATTCCGAAGTTTTAAATTCCAAACAATTCGAAGTATTATTATTTTGATATTCAAGTTATTTTCAAACATTGTATGATATTTTAAGATCACATTGAAAAACTCATGTAATTATTATTTTGTTATTAATAAAATAAAAAGGAAGATCATTATTTCAGTGACTATAAAAAGAGGAAGTTACACAAAGTGGCAACAGAGGGAGCAAGTTGTGGGAGTATAGTTCAGTTTGAATCAACAAAGGAAACACAAGTCACATATATCTAGGAGACTTGAAATGGACAAGTGTAGAAGTGATATTGACAGGTGCTCAATGAGCAGGAGGCTCAAACAAGTGTCTAAGGCCTAGGAAATTGTTATAAATTAACAAAAGAAAAGAATGGGACACAATTCCAAAACGGAGATGTAATCTCTGAAATTTGCATGACACAACGAAATACCACAAAAATTGTTTCATGGATTCTACAGAGAAGCCATGAAGGTTGCAGCCCCTCTCGATCCAAAAAATTAGCTCGAGGATGACAGCGTGGAGGCAAGTTGTTGCTCCAGTCTATGGAAGGGAGGAACATTCTACTCCAGGTGTGATTTCCCCAATTATTCTACAAGTTACAGGTTTTTATTTCATTTATTTTATCAGTTGGTATAATTACAATTGTTGTAACTGTATGTTGTAACTGTAGATTAGATGAGTAGAATAAGAATTCTTACTCTGTTGAAATTTCTGGCTGTATATACATTATTGGTATACTTTGATTCTATTGTTATGTGTTGATTAGTATTATCAGAATGTACATTCTTTTAAATTTAAATAATTTATATATCACAGTGAAAATGTACATAGAAGTCTGAGAAATTACAAATCGAAATTAAATGACAAATGAGATATTCTCATGACTTTACCAAGAATACTTGAAAATGCAAATAAAGTTATAACGAAATGCAAATAAAGTTATAACGAAATACAACTAAAGGAACAAAGGAATTAAATTGTTTTCGTTGAACAAATCATTTACTTTCAAATTGATAATAGTACAGGGCACAAGTTGACTTAGTTACAGTCACAGTCTCATACATAGTATATTTGTTATATGAAATAAACAAAGTTAAAAGAGGAATAAAATTATATACAATCTCTTTGACATTTAGATCTATGGAAATATCTTTAACCGGATATAATAGAATAAACTGTAGTGGAACTTGAAGTACCTCCGCATAGGTACTATTTATTTTCCACGAGTTATATATATATATATATATATATATATATAAAACACTGCAAGAAATAGAAATGGGTATTCATTACCAAGTAAGCAAGGGTAAAAATTAAGTATAGACCTAGGTAATAACAGAAGAAGAAAACTTTAATAATTATCGTACAAAAAAGAGAAAGAGATGAGGTCCTTTCCATGAATGGAGATTATATTGTCAAGTGTAACCACGAAAGAGAAGTAAAGTAAGATTAAAACATGTTATCTTATGGATTAGCTTACCAATCACTAATTTTAATTGTCATCTATATTTGAATTATTCATTTAGGATATTAGTAATATATCCTCAAGTGATTAGTCCACAGGGTGCGCACTGGTGTAGACTGATTGGCAAGTGTCATGTAAATGGAAGAAAATATGTAAAGGAGGTCTCAAGTTCCATTCTCACCCCGATTTACTTGTGCTCCATGCTTGCAGGCTGTGTGGCGCACCTCGAGTTATAGTGGTAGTGGACGGGTATCAAACATGTGTCACAGTTGTTGATTCCCCTAACATTTTCTGTCATCTTGTTGTTCCTGTCTATATTTTATCAATTGGTATCAGAGCTCTTATAGTTCTTAGGGCATGATAACATCTCTTGGTAATCATCCATGAGATTAATGAGTGAGAAGTTGGATCTGATCGAACATTCACTACTCCATGGGAGTGATCCAAGAGGAAATAGCGATGTTGTTTACACCAAGAGAATGCATATCTACATTCATTTGGAAAAGGAATGGAAATGGGAATAAAAAACAAAGACAATCGATCTGGTAAATAAATTCATGAAATTTGTCAACAAATGATATCGGTGACCGAATAGAGTAAAATATGTATAAATTTGTTTGATGATATAATGATTTCTTTGTCTAAGATCTAGCTTCTATATAGAATATGTGTTATTTATTTGCTTAGATTTGTATGCACGTAGATTTGGCTACGATTCTAGATCTAAGGATTATTTCCAACCATACAAAATCTATTGTTTGTAAAATTCTCTTCTCCACCACACCATGGAAATCTCCCACAATATGGCATTCAAAACTCCGTGTTCTATGGTAACCAAGTTGTAAGATTGTATTATTGAATCCAAGAAGAAACCCCCTTCCCACAGCTGGTTTTCAGAAAAAGAGACCCCGTGCATCCTTGCCATTTGCGATCTGATCTACAATATATCTCATAAAACTTCCATATGTAGCTAAAAAGAAAAAACGATCTACATACTTTTTCAACGAATTGGTTTATGAAGCTTTAGATCAGGTCGAGAGTGCTATGTATTAGCCACTAATGCGTAGAGGATAAAGAAGGTGGACCCGTGACCTCCAAAAATCAACATATAAACCCACCGATATATTTATTCTTTTGTAAACCCTCGGTGAAATTCATCACAACGATAGGCTTCCAACAAAAATCGGATGTGCAATTCACTCAACAAATCGGATATGTAATTCACCCAAAAAATCGAAATCTCAAATACCATGGGGATGAGGTTGAAATGGTGGAAAATAATTCCCTCAGTTGTAACAGTCTCAATGTAGTGGGAATTTGATGTGGTATGTTGTGCCCAATTCAAAAATCGTGGGTGACAAAAAGCTCAATGTTTCAGCGATTCATGCATCAAAGCCCATGTGAAGAAGCCATCTTGAAGAAGTTGGAAAAATAATTTCAAAGGAGTTAATCTCCTTCGAGCCATGAAGGAGGTCGTCTTACAACCACGTCCATGCCATATGTAAAAGGAAAGAAAAATCTTGCATGCCCACGATTGCCTCAACATCCCGTGGTATCAATGAATTCCTCATGGGTCTCCACGATTTCATAAAAAAATGTTGGTCAAAGAATCTCAACGTGGTGGATGTTTTTCAATGGTGATAAGAACTAGCACAGCCATATAATTGTGGTTGATCAACGCCGAAAGGTTGATAAGATGAAAAGAATCCTTAAAAGAATATATTAAATTTTATTATTGATTAACAAATAAACGGTTGAGCTTCATTTATCTGGTGTTAATATTTTAATTTCTGTTAATCACTTAGGTGGCAATCAGTTAGCTATCAAAGTAATTTTTAAATATGATTAGGTAAATGTAAAAAAGTAAACACATAAACGGATGTCTTTATAATAGCTAGAAAGTTAATAATTGAAATCACAGCCATTTATTTTGTGTGACTACTAAGAATATTCCAGCCATATTTAATCCTGTCCATAGAAAACTTATTAAGCACTAAACCCCTATTAAATCTGCCCATTGTCAATAGGTATATGCCTTTCCTCATAATTAAAACAAGAATAAAGAACATGGAGAAAGAAGAGAATTCGAACAAAAGAGGAGAAGTAGACAAGAATAATGAATTCGGTAAATTCTATCCATGCAACCTTTTTTAATCTCCAAATAAATGAAATAGCTTCTGTAAATTAGATTAAGGATTTAATTTTCAGTCCAAGATCTACAATTGGAGGTGTATCCATGAGATGTTAAAGATATGGTTCGTTCTACTACTTGGATCTGGTACGTGAGAAAATCAATGAGTGCAGAGCGCTTGTAACATTGTTGGCCTAGCTGAATTTCCACTTCATATGGTGCCTATAATCTCCATACTGGCGCTACAGTTCTCTTGGATATGATTATATGGTTGTTATTACACCCATGACTTATGATTGGCACTGTAGTAACTTGGATATATTCTACGCCGATATATTCTATGCCTTCGACCTCTCATCAGAACTTGGAGGCCGCGAAGTAAAAATTATCAGAAAAATTTATTCATAAGACTGCAAATCTGTGTCATCCTACTAAATATTTTGGGTGGCAGAGTTAACAATAGAAAGAAGCCACATGAATATGTAAATATAGGGACCAAGCACATATATCTCCCTCCGGAAAGATTGCAGTTACTGTGCATCATGGCCTCGATTGTGTTTTTTCTCACAACAATCTGCTCATTGAAGATCCGCCTACAGATATCAAATCCAACGATCAAGTGATGAGATCATGCACCAATCTACTTTTCTCTCCACAATAAATCCGCGACCAATAAAATCCTGATCATATCCAACGAGCTTGGTGAAAGATCGATTGGCATCGAGAGGATTCAATGTGTGGAAGACTCTGCTCACAAATTAGTGTGTACCATGAAACTAAAATCAACAATCTTCAATTTTCCTCGAAGTGGATCTAGGACTTGGCCCTGAACTTTCTCTGTAGCATCGTATGTGGCACTCTCGATGGGATATACAATGCACATACTGGTCTTGAATCAACCCATGAGTTTACCTAGAACTCGGCTAGCCTAAGCACACAAGAAAAATGGAGTCTACGATCTGGCATGCCATCATTGTGATATCTGTGACTTTAATCTGATTTGCAGCGATTTATACTCTCCTTTTGCAGCTATAATTCAATGATAAGATGTTCGAGATATTAATATGATTTTTAGCGATTTAACATGTCCTTTTCCAGTCCCGCTATCTCCATCTCGCCATATTGATCGTCCATGTGACCTGTTGCAGACATAAGGAACTGTGTTGTTGATTCGTTCTTCAGCGGATAAGAACTAAGTCTACTTTGATCACATCCTTTTTCATGGAGATATCATTTTTTGAAAGGTATTGTTGTGCTTTGAGAGAACACAAGTGTATGAATCCAAGCCAATGTAGAAGGATGCGTAAGGTACATAAAAACATTTTTTTTCAATTCAGGGTTGTCTAATCACTCCTACATATGGGTGGATTTTTCCACGAAAATTTTTCACGTTTCCATTTTTTTCATTTTTTATTAAATTGGTCGCGATTATCATCACTATTACCACGAAAGTTCATCGCTATAGTGACGAATATTTCTTATCCCGCCATCCCACCCTCTAACACACGTGACTTGCAATTTAGCTAGTTGAATTTTTGCATGTCAACTCATGCATTTTCGTCGCTATATCGATGATAATCGATCTATATATACTTGACTTTAAGCGACTTTTCGACACATTTGCTATAGTTGTGACACTGTTCGTGTCTTTTGTTTAAGCTGTTTATTTTTTCCATCACCCACCGGTTGAACAAATCCAATTCTCGATCTACATAGCTCGGATTTTGAACTTGCAAGGTTAGTATGTTTATTTATTTATTTATTTACATATACTCATTTAACTTGTAAAATTTTGTTGTCCCCGAGGTGTAGGACAGTCGGCGATGGAGTGTGTTGTTAAGCCACTTCGTATTGAAAAGTCACCGGTTCGAAGCCTGCGGGGACAAAAAATCCAACCATGTTAAGGGCTGGTGTGGCTCAGGTCGAGTGCGATCCCCGGGTGATTTTGATGTCTTAGATGCCCCTGAGTCGCGGTTTCTCAAGCCAAAGGTTAGTCCCGATGCCAAGAAGGTCCGGACCAATTAACAAACAACAACAAAAAAAACTTGTAAAATTTTGTTCAAATGAAATTTCATGTAGCTTGTTTTTTCCTTGATAATATATTATATGTGCATTACCATATTTCGAAATTGTTATGTCATTGGTTTTTGGAACAAGCTAGTATATTCTATGGAAATTCATGTGAAATGTCAAGAAAAATATTTTCCGAAGAAGTATCTTAAGAAGAGGGAAAATTACTCCATCAATAAGACAATTCAAACATTAAAAACTAATGTCATTATCAATCTAGATTAATTTGAGCCTACAATTCCTTATGTAAATTTAATCCTTATTACAAAACCACCAACTCATAACAACTTTACCGGTTGGACTAATGTTTGAAATAGAAGTGGAAAAAAAATCCTCTTAGGTCTAATCATATCACTTAGCGACCTTGTTAGCTCTCTAACTTTTGTGTTTTTTTGATGTTGTGCCTATCTAATTTATTTCATATTTTTAGTCTAGTATTAGGTTAGGTTAGTCATATAACATTGTACTCTTATGTGATGTTGTTTCTCTCAAATTTTTATATTCACACACAATTCTAGATGTAGTGATTAACTCTAGTTTGTAGTTGATGTAACTTTTTTATACACTATCAATAAGGAGTAGCTAAAATATCAAAATTTCATGATGAAATCTACTAGTGAGACAATGAAAAATGAGAACATGCCAAAGTGTCTTAGAAAATAAAATCATGACCACTATAAGTAGCATAAAATTGTGACCATTGTAAGTCGCTGCAAATCAACACGTCATAATTTAAACCAACCAAACCCAGTTGTGGATGACAAGTGGATGGTATTTGTTTTTAAGTGGTGAATTTCAAAGATTGACATTTTCTCTACAAAACAACTTAAAGGCTATTGTATGGTGTCGAGTGAATCAAGTTTGATAAATTTTGACCACTTTCGTTAAATGGTGTGTAATTATTTTCCATAGTGATTCAGTACACACTACTCTAAAGTACAAATTGAAGCATATCAATCTTAATAGTTAATCGATAATAAAAAAGAAACATGTCAAAATGTCTTAGAATAAATAATTGTGACAATTGTAGGTCATTGTAAATAAACATATCATAATCGAAAAAAGTAGCTAAAATATCATGAAGGAGTAGTTAAAATATAAAAATTTGACAACTTACTGTTTGGTATGGTGTACGTAAGACAATTACTTGTTAGTACAAAGATTTGTCACTATGAACAAAAATGACAGGAAGCTTTCTCAGTTTAGAGCAGCATTAGAGGTGAGGGGCGATGGAAAATGTTATTTCCCTTGCTATGATTACAGGGGCTTGCAAAGAAAAAGACTTTTAATAACAACAGTTGAAAGACATTGGAAGGAGAAGGCGAACGCCGAAGGGGGTTATGAATATCATCCCTTGGTAAGAGGTTATTCAATATTTAATGTATTTTCTGTAATAGTCATCATGTTGTGAATTTTAGTAATATTTCTTATCATTTTTTTTTTATATTTTCTATACACACTAAATTGACTACGTTGTTTTTAAATATATAGATGATTCCCCCAAAATGTCGACCTCCAGAGAGTTATTTGTCAAGTACTAGTAGAAATACTCATTTACAGGGTGATGAACTTCGAGATCATAATATTGAAGTTGTTGATCAAGCTATTAATGATGATATGGATGGAAATAATGTTAGTGATACAAATCAGGAAGATGATATACATATATTGATCCAAGTGTAACAACCCTAGTTGAATATATGCTTAGGGATTATTAAGTAAAAATTTATTAGGTAATTAGTTTTTCTAACATGTTATTAACTAAATGAAGATTGGTATAATGATATTAATTAAATATTTATTAATTAATTAAATGTTATAATTTTGATTAATTAATTAATTAATCAATTACCTATTACATTCAATGACACGGGTATTAAATTTAAGAGGGTTAATAAATTTAATTGTTTAATTAAAGGATTACGTATACGGAGGGGATAAGAAACATTAATAATCGGATAAGACAATGAATGTAAGGATAAGGAAAGGGGGAGGAGTAAAGGGTCGGTGAAGGAGGGATATGGGGGGAGGAGGCTTACGGAAGGATTAATTTTTTTTTTGGAGGGTTCTCTTGAATTTGCTGGTTCGGAGTTTGAGTTTTGTAGTCGGGGAAGGATCATTACGGGGGGCACCGGTTTGCTGGGGGTTTTGAGCATGGGGGCCAGGATATCCATATGGTATCCTGGAGCTAGGAAGCTGGACAGGCTGCTCCTAGCTGGCAGGGAGGAAACACGGTTTGGGCAGAGTTGATTAGCACATCAAGCAGCAGCAAGGCAACAACAAGGCAGCAGGGGGAAGGGACAATCATATCGGCATAAATTAGCATCAGAAGCAGGTAACTTGTTATGAAAGTGCTAAGTTTTTTTTCTTTTTTTATGTTGTAGTTAAATATTAATCTCTGTTGAATATTGTGTATATGTTGGTGATTAATTTATTTGTGTGATTGAAATGATTTATATCAGAATTAGTATTTACAGGCACTTCACATGGTATCAGAGCTTCAGTTTGAAGCACTGGAGCCTTAAGGGCCTACCTACTCGCCTACCCAATTTAGAAATGGAACTGTACCCACCCAGAAATTAGATAAAATTAGATAAATCTGGGCCAGAGGGCCAAGTTCCAACTCCAACTCCAGCTCCGCCTAACCTGCAAGCCAAGCACATAAATTTTTAACACAAATTTAAATATAAATAACATATATATTGAAAATGATTCATATTACTTAAAGATTGAAAATCATCTTCCGTTGAGTACTTTGCCTGGTAGAATCGCATCTAGATTTATTTTTTTTGCATTCTAATTAGGATCACCCTTGCCTCTGCTATATGACCAACACTAATGCAATCATTTTGACTATATTGTGACCTATTTATATCATTTGTTTCTCTCTAAGAACTATCACAGATATTGGGAAAT
This sequence comes from Picea engelmannii, assembly GCA_009831015.1. Taxonomy (NCBI): domain Eukaryota; kingdom Viridiplantae; phylum Streptophyta; class Pinopsida; order Pinales; family Pinaceae; genus Picea; species Picea engelmannii. The sequence goes on along the minus strand of ML777991.1, from coordinate 437,312 downwards.
GAATTTAAGGATAATGAATTATTGCCCTATTGATAGACCAAAGTGTTCCAACAAGTCTGTTTTTGGCATATGATTCCAAAATAACGTTCTTAAAATTAAACTAGTAGATGTTTATCCTTGCCTGCTATATGACTGTCACGCGTATCAGAGCCCGACCATAGCAATGTTGTCAAAACAAAATAGTGGCCTCGTTGCTCTGAATAACTCTGCAACCACCAAATTGGTCGTTAATTAAATGTAAATATAGCAAATAGTTGTCTAAACATAAAAGGCCTATTAGATAGCTTGTATAATACCGACAGACAAAACATATAATTTTGGAAAGTGATCCAGATAGCACCCGCGGTATTTAAGTTGCACCCATTGCATCTTTGTTGGCCAAAATCCGTCGACGCTCATTGCCGACATAAATTCATCTCCACCTGTCGATACAGAGAAGGACCTCGAACTCGGTTTGGCAGAGCAGAACGAACCATAGCTTGAGTGGCGTTTACAGTTAGATAGAAACTTTGGCTAGACTTTCAATGCTATAATTGCCATAAGAACAGGTCATGGGAGATAGGAATTCATTTGAGCTAAACTAAGCAATATTGATGCTATGATTCAGAAGCACGGTTCCATGATTATATCCTTAAGGAAGAAACATAAATCGGCGTAATCCATCATAGAGGAGGGGAGATCTATGAAATAGCAAAGCCTGACTTCGGACAAAGAGGAACAGGCAGCGAAAAAGAGAAACCTCCAGCATAAGTATCATTCACCTTCTTACCCTGGGGAAATAAAGATGAACGAGGTTGAAATAATCTAAGTCAGGGCGGTATCAGAACCGAGCAATAAAGCATTCAGTCTCCCTTAAATCCCCCGTGAGATTTGAACTGCATACAAAGCCTTCCTTATTCTTTAAGTTATTGGATTGGGAGCGGGGGCCTTCCTTGCTCACTTGCTTCGGGCAAGACTAGTTCGGCTGGACATGCGTGTTATTATCGGCCACCATTATAAAGGGAACCCATTAAAGGGAACAACCATTATCGAAGTAGGTAAGTGACCTGGGTGAAAAATTGACCTGGGTAGATAAAGAAGGGGGGGCTGAAGGGCCTTACTGTGATGCGGAGATACAGACAGAGATCGTAGGCGAAATTGATTCACCAATATGCGCGTGCTTCGCATCTATCTCAAGCTGGATGAGCCAATAACTGAAAGGGGATCCTCTATAGACTCACTATGGTTGGGAGGTTCGTGCTGACTAGATATGAATTTTCGATCTTCAAGATGCAGTTGTCTACAATTTCACTCACAACAGTCTCGGTGACCTGGAGTATTCTCCAAATCACCCTCCCTGAATGGTTCCAGCAAAGTCATTTAAAAGGAAGGATCCCACGAGCCTATTCTTTCACCACATAGCCCGAACGCAGTGCCCAGCCATGGCCGAGGAGCTGCACAAACACAAAACAATTATTTTTTTATCAAAAAAAATTAATTAATAAAACCAAAAAAAAAGAAAAAAACCCAATAGCCAACGCACCAGCACTCAGCCAAGCACCTTCCATTTAATACAAATCCCAGTGCCAAATGCCAAGCCATCAAGAAGGAGGATTCTACAAGAATTCCTTTGTGCACAATGCGTCTGAAAAAAAGCAATATACAAGCCTAGCGCCGAACGAGAATCCCACGAGGAACTATTGAGCGCGCAGTAACCAGAGGAACGAGAGAGCTCACTCGCCTCCAAGCCAAACACAAAACGTAATACACAGAAGCCATCTCCCAAGCACCAATTCTCAAAGACGGGCATTGAGCCTTCCGAGAGGGATAGAGCAGAGTGGAGAGGCGACAGAGGAAAGAGGCAGGAGTGAAGGAGCGTTAGGGTTAAGGAACAACTTAGGTTTTTGGTACTAAGAGCTGGAGGCCGAGCACGTGGGCCTCATGCCAGAAGCTCGACCTTAAAGGCTGCCAGCAACTGCCATGGAGCACATTAAACTCTCGCCAAACTGAAGGTAAGACTTTTTTTTAATAATTATATTATTATTTTGTTGTAATATTAATTTTTAGTTTTATTAATTTTCTTAAAAGTATTAATATGCTTGTGTAAATTTAAAATATTATATATATATATATATATATATAATTATGAGTTTTAATTTAAATAATTTAATAATATAGGGTTAAGTATAAATTTTAGAGGTCCATGGGTTTTGAACCCAAGACCCCCACTAAGCGAAGCGCCTTAAGAAGAACACTAACGCCAACGCACCCTCATAAGTATTTACAAATAAATTCTTATACTTATTTAGATTAATGGTAACACTGTAGGGATTAGAGTGGTATTATTATTAGGAAGATACAGTATGAAGGTTAAGACTAACTAGCTTATTACCTGACCTATTGATCTGGAGCCAGCTAACCAAGTTGAATCATAATTAGTGAATGCACCAGAAATCAAGGTAAAGGCTTATTTAGCGCTGCTGATCTTAGTATCCCAAAGTATAAACTCTGATTTTCCAAGCGTTAGGCTCACGAGACTATACACACAACTCATCGATCCAAGCGCCAAGTCCCTCCACTCCATTCCACCAGTCAAAGTCAACGCTAAATCTCAATGCAACATTCGACAACGCCAACACTAGGCACCAGGGAAAAGCTCACAAGTCAAGCATCGGAGGATATTTAGTTATAAGTGAAAAGTTAAAAGGACTTAGACTAGGACAAGCAGGAAGGAGGTGGCATACGCACTAGGAGAGTAAGCAAGAGGAATTGGCGAGTATGGCGCAAGGCTAGCGTAGCTACAGGGAAAGGGAACCAATAGTTTTTTTTTTTTTTTGGGCGAAGAAATCAAGCTTAGACGCTTAATCCTAACCCTAACCAAGCCAATCCCCTAAAGGAGTAATGTCTGTTTACAGACAAGTAAATAAAACTTACGCCTAACCCTGTTTCTAGTTTGAGTAGCACCAATTTGAAACGTCCTTGAACTCACCCTGAAAACTTTGGTTGATGCAGGTTAAAGCATACAGGATGGTCAGGACTCGAGGGAGTCGAGGCAGGGGAGCGTCGTCGCAAGCACCGCCAACACCACCAGTGCCACCACCACTATCGCTCGAACTAGCTCTCATACTGCGCTCGTTGGAATCCATTAATGAGACTTTAAAGGGGTGACAACCAGCAGGGACTGAAGTGGAACCCCCACCGTCTGGAATGGGTAATCCAGAAGCATCAAGGGATTCAGGGGGAGGACCTCCACCTGAAGACATCACACGAGAATTGCAGAAGATCAAACTTCCAAGGTTTGTCGGGGGTCACACCAGTGAATGCGTGGAAGCATGGTTGGAAGTAGGGATGATTTTAAGAATGGAAATTTATTTTAAAATGTAGAAACCTTGGCGAATCTTACTAATCCTTCATATTCCAATTATAAATGTTTGGCGATATTTTTGTAAAAATATTCAAATTTAAAAGGATTTTATATAGTTTGTATAAAATTTTGGTGATTTTTAAGGTGAAATAATTGTATCCTATAGAATTTGGGCGAATCATTTTTAGAATAACGAATATTTTTTTGGAAAAAACCTTATAAAATTAGCCCATGAGTGAAATTTAGCCCCTAAAATCATCCCTGGTTGGAAGGCGTGACAAGGTGTTTTGCCTTAAGGGACTATGCGTCCAACTCAAAGGCGAAGATCGCAATTTTTCAGTTAAGAGACAACACCTTAAACTGGTGGGGCAACCTGGAAAGACAACTGCACCTTACCCCAGACACAGTATCTTGGGAACTTTTCGAGGAGAGGTTCCAAAGGAAATATCTGCCAACATACTACGAGGAACAATAGGTAGGGGCATTTGATGCCTTAGTACAGGGAAACAAAACTGTAGAAGAATATGAGATCAGATTTACGGAACTGGTCAAATATTTTTCGTATATGGATAATGACCAATGACAGGCAGAGCGCTTCGTCTATGGATTGAACCCTAAGATAAGAGCTATGGTGAGGATGTGGAAACCGTCTTCAGTAGCGGAAGCAGTGGAAAATGCACATTATGCGGAGGAACACATGACCTTAACCGAGGGTACAAGATCGACATTTCTGCATCGTCCTGGATTTGTAGGGAAGGCCCTGAGGACATTTCCTAGGGAAGGGGGCTCAAGGCCACCGCCATATGGTAATAGAGTTGTGCCAAGGATAGTAGCCGTAGGGATTTCAATGGCAGCGAGTGCAGCATCTTGTTCATCGCCAACAACGTAAACAGGTCCACGACCATCTCAGGGAATAGCTAGTAGGGGCAGGGGTTCTAGGGGTAGGAACTCATTTCAGAGACAATCATATAACAATGCACAGGTTCAATCTTGTGTTACCTGTTGGGGGTGCGGAGGACCCCATTACTAGTGTGATTGCCCAGAGTTACAATCAGGGTTTGTGCATAGAGAAGGAAAGGCACCGATGGGGAGATCAAGTAGCAGCCACCAGATTTACATAGCGGTTAATAATCGCCAGGCCAAACATAAATCCACGGTGGTGGAGTCATTAGGTACACTAAACCATATGAACGTTAAGGTTTTATTTGATTCTGGTGCTACGATAGTTTCATTTCACCATCTGCATTAAAAAAGAGTGGGTTGGCAGCTTACGAGCATGATGACTTTAAACAAGTCGAGATGGCTTCGCGGGAAAAACAAGCGGTAGGACCTAGTGTCGATAATTGTATAGTAGACCTGGGAGTGTGTACTACCAGGTTGAAGGTATACGTTACTGCTCTCGGGGCGTATGACCTAATCATTGGAATGGATTGGTTAGCAGCTCACCGAGCCATGGTAGATTGTTTCGCAAAGAGAGTGCTTTGTGTCAACGACGAAGGAAGGCCAATAGAGATTCAAGGTGTATAGAGAAAAGTGTCATTACACTTTATATCAACTATGAAGGTTAAGCAATGCTTGAGACAAGGGTGTCGACTTTATGTAGTGGAAGTAGTGAATGAAAGGAAGGGACCCTCATTGGATCAATACCCGGTATTGTCAGAATTTAAGGATGTTTTTTCGAACGAGTTACCAGGGTTACCTCTTGAGAGGGAGTTTGATTTTACTATTGAGATAAAACCTGGTGCAGAACCAATCTCCAAGACTCCATATCGGATGACAACGCCAGAACTTTGTGAATTGCAAATGCAGTTGAAAGAGTTACTGGACTTAGGGCTAATAAAGCTTAGTGTCTCACCTTGGGGTGCACCAGTAATTTTTGTAAAGAAGAAGGATGGATCCTTACGACTGTGTATAGACTACAAGGACTTGAACCATGATGCAGTCAAAAATAGGTACCCAATGCCGCGAATAGATGACCTTTTCGATCAGATGAAAGGAGCAGAGGTATTTTCAAAGATCGATTTGCGATCAGGGTATCATCAGTTAAGGATTAAGGAAGTTTATATCCCAAAAACTTCCTTCCGAACTTGGTTTGGACATTACGAGTTCGTCGTCGTACCTTTCGGATTGACCAATGCACCAACAACATTCATGAGCCTCATGAATGGAGTATTCCAGAAGTACTTAGATCGATTTGTATAAGTCTTTCTAGATGACATCCTCATCTATTCCAAGAACGAAAGAGAACATGAGGAACACTTGTGAATAGTGTTTTCCTGCCTTAGAGAGAACAAATTGTATGGGAAGCTATCGAAGTGTTCCTTCTTCCAGAAAGAGATTCACTATTTAGGTCATATCATTTCCGGTGAAGGAATCTCTGTGGACCCAGAAAAAGTAAAGGCCATTATGGAGTGGCCAGTGCTGAAAAATGCCCATGAGGTGAGAAGCTTCATGGGGCTAGCAAGTTATTACCAGAGATTTGTGGAAGGATTCTCAAAAATAGCAAAACCCACCACCACTTTGCAATGCAAAGGGGTCAGGTATGAATGGACAGAAGAATGTGATAGTGCATTCATTGAGCTTAAGAGGTTACTAACCAGTGCGCCAATTCTACGAGTGTCGGATATGGAAAAGGAATTCATAGTCTGCATGGATGCCTCGAAGCAAGGGTTGGGGGCCATGCTAATGCAGGATGGAGGAGTGATAGCTTATGCATCAAGGAAGTTGAAGAAACATGAAGAGCTATACGTGACTCATGATTTAGAGTTGGCAGCTGTAATGCTAGCTCTAAAAATTTGGAGGCACTATCTTATGGGGTGAAACTTTGAGCTCAAAACGGACCATCAAAGCTCAAAACATCTCTTCACTCAAAGAGATCTGAATTCCAGGAAAAGGCGATGGAGTGAGTTTATGAGTGAGTATGACTTTGGTATTTCGTACATCAAGGGGAAGGAAAATGTGGTCGCAGATGCCTTGAGTAGGAGACCATGTATCTTCTCCTTGGTAACCTTAAAGGTCTATCTGAGGGAACATGTGTTGGCACAACTCCAACGAGACAGTTGGTATTTAAAGGTTACTTCAAACCTCCAGAGAAGGAAGCAGTTAGATCCAAAGTATGAAGGATATAGTCTGGAAATAGATGGACTGTTAAGATATCGAGGAAGGATGTACATCCCTGAGAATGGGGATATTCGAAGCATCATACTAAAGGAAGCCCATAGAGCACTTTATTGTGCGCATCCGGGTGTGAAGAAGATGTACGCAGATATGAGGAAGCTCTTCTTCTGGGTAGGCATGAAGCACGATGTAGTCCATTTCATCTCCAAGTGCATAGAGTGTCAACAAGTGAAAGTCAACCAACATCACCCGGTAGGCCTCCTACAACCACATAATGTTCCTATGTCCAAGTGGGAAGTCATCTCTATGGATTTTGTTGTGGGTTTGCCACTCACATCTCATAGACACAATGTCATTCTTGTGATAGTGGATAAGTTAACCAAGAGTGCTCATTTTATTCTGGTTAGAGACACTTATGATGTCACTGATGTGGCACGTGTGTTTGTAAGTGAGGTTATCCATTTGCATGGGATACCTAAGAAGATCATTTTAGATAGGGACTCAAGATTCACTTCTAGGTTTTGGACAAGTCTGCAGTCAGCGTTGGGGACTAAGTTGAACTTAAGCACAGCTTATCATCCTGAAATAGATGGGCAAACTGAGAGAGTAAATCAAGTCATGGAAGACATTCTTAGGATGTATGTAATGGATAATCAAACCCAGTGGGAGAAGTACCTACCTTTGGTAGAGTTTTCCTACAATAACAGTTTTCATAGCTCCATCAGAATCCCACCCTACAAAGCTTTGTATGGGAGGCCATGTAGAACGCCATTGAGTTGGGATAGACTAGAAAACCGAGTAACAGTTGGATCAAAATTGATTCAAGAAATGGAGGAACAGGTGATTTAGATTAGGCAGAGACTAAAGGAAGCACAGGATAGGCAGAAAAGCTATGCGGATGCACACCGGACCGGCCGATGTTATGAAGTGGGAGACTAGGTTTTCATTCGTATCAGGCCTAATAAGAGTACCATACGGTTCGGGTAGGGGACAAAGTTGTCACCTCGATTTATAGGACCATTCAGAATCCAAGAGAAAATTGGACCCGTTGCATATCGTCTCGTACTGCCACCCCACTTGCATAAAACTCATAATGTATTTCATGTATCTATTTTATGTCATTATGTTGTTGATGAATCACATAAACTAAATTGGAATGAATTGCAGGTATCGGACGTGGGAGCCCTCATGGTAGAACCATTACGCATATTGGACCGTAGAGTCCGACAGCTCAGGAACTGTCTAGTAGAGCAAGTTAAGGTCCAGTGGGACAAGTATAGTCCAAGATCTTCTACTTGGGAAGACGCCGAGACACTACGACGAGACTATCCCTCACTTTTTTTACCACCTCAAGAATATGTTTCTCGAAGGTTGGATGTATGCAACACCACCTTTTGACTTAGACATCCAGGATTACCTGAGGCCTATATACTTTATTTTCTAGTCACAATGAAACTATTAAGTGATACACTTAAACTTTAAATGTATGAACTTT
>ML777991.1:401885-412340 GCA_009831015.1 Picea engelmannii | reverse complement strand
AAATGAAAATGTCTCCTTGGTATATATAGGAGACTAGGAGGTATAATTACAACTAATGGCCTAAAGCCGACATAAATAAAATAACATTACTAATATAATATGCCCCAATTAAGGGGTAATTAGCCAACATTAGGGATTAACATGACAACAATGAGTAATGATTTAATGGTGATTGTTAACTAAGGAGTTTTTGGAAAACAAGCCCTACACTATTCACCCCCCCCCTCTCAGTGTAGTCAGTGTGTCCAACAATTGGTATCAAAGCGAGCCTTCACTACAAGCCTTAACAAGATTGAAGGAGATCCATAGACACACAAATGGATGATGAAATACCAATCCTTGATGAGGAAAACTATTCTACTTGGAGAATAGAAATGCGATTCTATTTGAAGACAATGGGAGAAGTTATTTGGAAGGCAACCATTGGTGGATCAGTTCCTTTGAAGAACAAGAAAAAAAATTCATCTCAAAGGGAAGGAAAGAAGAATGATGCATTGGCTCTTAAAACCATTCTTAGTGGACTCTCAAGCCCTATCAAAGAAAGCATGGAACAATGCACTTCCGTTAAGGATATATGGCTAAAGCTAGAAGAGACATATCAAAGCAAGAAGGAAGATATTGAAGACCACTCCATCAAGATTATCAAAGGTAAAGAATCTCCAAAAACCCTTGATTGTATCATTTCTAAATGTGATCTTGAAAACATTTCAAATGAATACAAAGAATCAAGTGATAATGTTGGCAAAAAGGAAGATCTTGAAGATACTTCAAATAAAGGTAAATAATCTCCAAAGACTCTTGATTGCAATGATTCAAAATGTGATGATGTTGAATTTTTCTCAAGTGAAGAAGATGATCTAGAAACAATTTGCGTAAATTTTGGTGGAAATTATCCCATGGAAAGAATAAAAGAATATCTATTAGAACTTCAAAAATAAGTTGAAGAGGGTTTATATAGATATAGAAGTGATCATTTTTATACACACTATAACTATCTTTCGGATAACACTAAGAAGTTTCTTAGGAGAAGTCAAAGGAACATCTTGAAGTTAAAGGGAATGCTCAAAGAACAAGAAGAGAGAAATAAGACTAAATTATAAGAAAACGGAGAGGAGATCACAAGACTAAAGAATGAAAAAGAATATATGAAGGTAGATGATGAGATTAGCAAAAGTTTTGAAACTATTATTCATCTCAAGACCCAAATTGAAGAAGCCAAAAGGGTAGAATAAATTTTGAATAATCAAATTAATGAAAAGGAAGAGTCATGTGATAAGTTAGAAGATGAAATTGTTGATCTTAGAAAGAAAGTGGAGAAGTCAAATAAATTATTGAATAGCTCAAAAATCTTGGATGAGATCTTGGAAAGTCAAAGATCATCATATGATAAATTAGGTCTTGGATACAAAGAAGAAGCTACACATGTTGAAGAAAGCACCTCAAAGAAGCATGAGGTAAGTCCATCAAAGAAGGAAGACAATGTTGCAAAGCAACCATCTACAAAAGGCAAGGAAAATTTCAAAAGAACAAAGCAAGGAAGACATCAAGAAGCTATCTTTGGGACACCAAAGCAAAGGTATGCAAGTATTTTTCATGGGCATTGTTATTCATGTAATGAATATGGTCACAAAGATTTTGAATGTAGATATTATGAAAGAAGATATAATGGAAGATTTCATAACACCATAAGGTGTTGGAGATGTGATCAAGTAGGACACATTGCTTTTCACTGTAACACCATGAGATGCTATAGTTGTAGTGGATTTGGCCACAAATCCTAGGAGTGGTAGAACACAAGAAGAAATTCCATGATGAGGACTTCACATAGCATGGCTAGAAGAAGGAATGAAGTAAGGGAGACATATTTGAAAAAATGGATGCTCGGAGCTCAAGTTCTAAGGAGCAGGGACATCTATAGAAGTGGGTGAAGAAGACAGAGAAGCCAAAACATAATGAAAGACTGAACGGAAGTTTAAAAATGTCATCTAATGAGGCATAGATGGGTGACAGTGGTATCAGTCATGTACATACGCAGGCTGACCTTGTATAGGTCATGTACATACACAAGTTATCTATGCAGCAGGCAGCGTATATGTGGTGAAGCCTAAGGAAAAGCGCTATGCACATGGATTGCAATTTGATGTGATGGTATAACTCTATGATGCAGTGTCTGACATGGTTTATTGCATGTTCTGACATTGTTTGTTGTAGGTTTTCATGATTCTATATTGGATTATGTCAGGTGATGATGTAAAATAAAATATTGGGTACATGTCACTAACCCATGAGTATGGTGTAACACCCTGTTTCCCCCAAGTTTGTAAAAATAACTATACTGGCCAAGAACTGTGGAAAACTCAAAAATGTGAATGTGTGATGTAAATGGACCTTGGGAAAAAGGTCTATGAATGTGAATAATGTTATGAATATATATATATATATATATTGCAGGACTACTGAGAGGGGATTTTTTGAAAAAGAGACCACGATGGATGAAGAAAAGGTGGTGGAAGGCACCTAGAAGGGTGGTGTTAACTTCCACCGAAACCAATACTGTATTTGGACTTCACTGGTCCAGAGAACTAAGAGTGGCTCGCTGGCCCCAAATTAAATGACTCGTCGGGATTGGCAGGTGGAGGGCTCCTAATGAGTAATGAGGGATGGCGGGGGGGATGAACCACCCATCCGTAGAGCCGTCAGGCCTGACCAGTGCAAGGGAAATAGCACCACATGCAACCTCGCAAGAGGAAAAAGGTGTGAGGGAGAAGCAAACAGGGGGCAGACATGAGGGAAAGAAGAGAACTCTGGAAAATGCAGAGTGAGTGATAGCAAGGAAGGGGGAGAGTAATCATCGTTCTCGGTCACATTTGAAACCGAGACGCAGTCTCGCAGCATCATGGTCTCAGCTTGGGGGTGGCCAGTGGTAAATTCGTTGGGAGTCACTGAGCCTATGGTTGGGTGGAAACGAGCAGCCCTCTCAGCAGTTGCATCACCTCTAGTGTTATTTCTGATAAGTGTTATTTGAAGTTAATGCCATGATCGCATGTTCAGTTTTATGTGCTTGTAAATAGTTCTGAATAGAAGTGTTTACCTAATGTTTGATTTGATAGAATGGATGCTTGTATATGCTTACATGCCATAGTTGTTTTCTGCACAAATGATTAAGTCTAGGACATGAGTTCATTCCATCGAGTATCATCTTATTTTCTTAGTTTCTCGTAATATTTTGGGAAGGCCCCTTGAGAGTACTCTTTTCCGAGAATTACCCCATAAGCCTTGTAACCATACTGAACCTTACCAGAGACACAATTGAGATCCGAGATAATTGCCCAAGAACCGTCTGAGGGTTCATGTAATCCGGGTCTGGAACCCTTATGCAAGAAAGAGTAGCTTTCTAAGGTCTCAGGGTCATGGGAGCCTGAAGCTTTGAGACTTTGAACTTCATGATTCAAGCTTAGAAGGGATAGCGAGATTCAAATATAGAAATAAAATACCCTATCGCTTGGTAAATCGACGATCGAAATCCTTTCAGGAATAAACCAAGCCTGTCAACACCGACGGATATAGAGAAGGAGCGTAGGCGTTAACACCTCTCCCTTTCAACCTTCGCAAATAGTGATGGGATCCTGGACCGTAGATCCCAGGGACCCATCAGAGCTCTATAAGTCGTCGATATTAACCTTTAATTAGGTCGGAGAGTGAATTTGACTACGTCCCGAAAGTCCTGAAGACATCAGGATCGTCCATGTTGGAGGACAGGTGGTAGAGATATGACCATTTCACGTATCAGGGATTCATGAGTTTGGAGGTGGAAGACCAGGCTCTTGGGTCACAAAGTCCCGAGTTGCGAGATCGCAATGTGATCTAGGCCATTGATCAAGGAGGACAGGTGGCAGAGATCTAACAATTTCGCGTATTGGGGATTCATGAGTTTGGAGGTGGAAGACCAGGCTCTCGGAGTCATGAAGCCTCGAGTCGTGAGATCACAGAGTGATCTAGGCCATTGATCAAGGAGGACAGGTGGAAAAGATCTGACCATTTCACGTATCAGGGATTTGTGAGTTTGGAGGTGGAATACTGAACCCTTGGAGTCGCGAAGTCCCGAATAGCGAGAAGTAGGAGCAACCATTGAGTCAGGACTTCCTCGCCATATCGCATATTGGGGTCTCAGAGGTTGAGGGGAATCAGTTTCGACTGTAGATTTCCTAAGCTTGCGAGTTGCAAGAGCCTGTGAAACACGTGGCACGTCTGCTTGGTGGGACCAACATGGTTGACAGGTGGTGTAACGATAAGATGCCTAGAGAGAGGGAGAAGTGGTGACAGGTGGTGGACACGTGTCATTTGAAACGGGAGTCAACATCCTGTTGACTTCTCTTACTTCGGGTTCTCATAATAAAGGAGCACAAAGGCCCAACAACTCAAGTCATGAAGTCGTGAAATTGCGAGGAGCGGCGACAACCGTAGGATCCAGGACACGTATGACCGTTGGATCAGAGCCTCACCACGCGTATCACGCATTCGGAGGATCGGAGTTTGAGTGGATCTCGTCTCGACTACAGAAGTCGTGAAGTGCTAAGAGCCGAGGCACGGGTGTGGACGCGTGGCAGAACCCCAAGGTGGGGCCCGCATGGTTGACAGGTGGATACGTGTCACCTAGAGAAGGGAGTCAACGCTCCGTTGATTTCTCACATCTCGGGAATTCATGGGATAAGAGCGTGAAGGTTGGATGCTTCAACCTGCGAGGTTGCGAGAAGCGAAAAGCGTCAACGAAGGAGTCAACTTGGCATTGACTTGTCGCGTCTCGGGAGATCGCAACAAGAGGGCACGAGAGTTCAACCCATGAACTCACGAAGGTGCGAGTTGCGAGAGGCACTAATATTTAAGCCCTAGCCTACGGTTACACATGGAGAGTGCTAACAAGGAGGGACCATATCAGATCAGAATCTCGAGTATCGACGATTGGTGAAGAAAATTTGAGGGTCTTCGACTCACGACTCGCGAGGTCACGAGTTGTGAAAAGCGCTTGCATTTAGGTGCGTATGTGGTCCTATCGAGGTAGGGACTAAAGAGAGGGAGCTAGTGCTTTGTCATTAAGCGGCGAGTAGATCTGGATGGCTAGAATCTGCGCGCCCAGATCTACGGCCAGGGTTTCATTCCAGAGCCCCCTCGCCATTCTACCTTTAAGATTGGACTCACTTGTATCGCTAAGTTGTGAAACACGAAAAGGCGTTTGGCTTGTTTGGCCTGTGGTCCTAACCCATGATCATAGGGAGGTGAACAGGGAAGAACTAGCCTGCGCTAGGCCCCCATAGGACTTTGGGGATTCTGTCCCTTGAGGAAAAGTGAAAATTTTATTATGTTGTAGTGGGTGTGTCACAAATTGGTATCAGATCATGGTTACAACACTTGGCCTTCTTGGGCTCATGAAGGAGTTGCGCAGAAGCTCCGTTCGGAAGACTCTTAAAAAGAGTAACCCCCTGTCTTAACCTTCCTAACCAAAAGAGGAAGTTAATAATGAAAAACTCCTATTGTGTGTGTGTACATGTACAAATATGAATTATGTACTAGTTATAAATAAATATAAATATTGACTAACAACCAACGTTTTTCCTTTTGCACACAAGCGTAAGATCAGTCGCGGGAGATTATCAACGCATAGTATGGTGACTCACCATGAAGTGGGAGAAGGCTCCCACAATAGAGACAAAGAGTCCGACAAAAGGAGGGTAGTAGGGACCCCTCCAGATCTAGCCGAGACTATGAGGATTCTCATGGTCGAATTACAAAGCTGCAAGGATGACAATGAAAGGATGATGAAAGAACAAAAAAAGCAAACAAAAATTAACGCAGTTTTATTGCAGATTTTATCCGATCTACAAAGACAAATGCAGCATGAACCTGAAACTTAGAAACATGGTCATATCAGTGGCCACATTGAGAGGAGCACCTCGAGAAAGGTCCACCCCAGAGGTAAAGGACCAGTGCCGAGTGATTCCTCTGAGAAGGAAGATGGCGGCTTAGAAGGCTCTTCTAGCAGCAGAACCAATTCTTATTCCCAAAAGAAACAGAAGAAGCAAAAGTATTACAAAGGTTGAAAATTCAAAGAATTCATAAAGGCCAAACCACCCTCCTTCAATGGTGAGATAAAGAAGGGAGACGAAGCAGAGGCTTGGCTTCTTGGACTAAAGAAATATTTCAGAGTCCATAATTTTTCAAAAAAATTGAAGGCCCGAGTAGCCACATTCAATCTGAATGTAAAGGCTTCCATTTGGTGGGAAGATCTTAAGAATGTGAAAGGGGTTCGCGAAGAGGATGTGTCCTGGAAACAGTTTGAGAAATACTTCTGGAAGAAGTATTTGTCGGAAAAATATTTTGACGAGAAGACAAAAGAGTTTTATGAACTCAAACTAGGGCAACTCACTATAGAGGAATATGTCAACAAATTCCTCGACTTGTTGAGATATGTGCCTTATATAAAAGTAGAAAAGGCAAAGGTGCAATGCTTCATTAGTGGGCTACCTAAGGACTATCGAAATAGAATTGAATTTCCTGAGACAAAGACATCAGAATGCATTATTTGAAAGGAAACATATTGTTAGGAATAGTATGGACATCCAGTAGAACCTCGTGAAGGATGGAAACCAAAGAATAGTTCAAGGTTTCAGAAAAAGGGGATTAAATCCCTGGGATTTAAGAACTACAAGAAGAACCCAAGAATGAACTTTCTAGACCGGAGTATGCACCAACAAAATTTTCCCTCCTTGAGTGGAAATAAGACTTCTTGACCCATATCAATGAAGACTGATAACCCAAAGAGAGAACCTTTGAAATGTTGGGGTTACGGAGAAGAACATCTCCTGAGAGACTGCCCACACCGACAACAGAATAGTCGAAGAATTTATAACATCCAAGAATCTATTGTCATCAATGATGTGGCCAGGAGTGTGCCACAAATTTATGCATCCTTGGATAATAACCAAGCCAACAACCAAGCTTTAGTAGTGGAAATAGAAGGTATGATTTCCAACCATCTAGTGTCTGTTTTAATTGACCCTGGTTCAAATTTGAGTTATATAGTCCCTAAAGTTGTTGACAAGTGTAAACTACAACCACAAAACCATACCAAGCCATGGTTGGTACAGTTAGCCACTGGCACCAAAAGGAGGATAGAAGAAGTCATACTAGCCTGTCAATTAATGTTGGGTGAATTCCCCACCCAAGCAACCCTTAACATATTACCCCGGGGATCGTATGATCTATTGATTGGTATGGATTGGCTAGCTGCCCACAAAGCCAGATTGGACTGTTACCATAAGACCTTAGAATGTGTAAGTAAGGAAGGGGAGAGGATAACCCTTCAAGGGATCTGAAAACCTGTCTCGGTGAGACAAATATCAACTCTACAAATGAGAAAGTATTGCCGAAAGGGATGTCCGCTATATGCAATACAAGTGTTGAAAACAATCAAAGGTGACAAACAAAGCCTTGAAAATCACCCTATCCTGAGAGAATACAGAGATGTGTTTCCGGAAGAGGTACCAGGTTTACCTCTGAGAAGGGACATAGACTTCTCGATAGAACTTGCACTAGGAGCAGTGCTGGTGTCTAGGACATCCTACCATATGAGCACACCCGAGTTAGTTGAACTCAAGATGCAATTAAAAGAAATGGTGGATAAAGGCTATATTCGACGCAGCGTGTCTCCGTGGGGAGTACCAGTCCTATTCGTGAAAAATAAGGATGGTACCCTTAGACTGTGTATAGATTATAGGCAGCTCAATAAGGTAACCATAAAGAACAAGTACCCCTTACCCAGGATCGATGACATGTTTGATCAATTGGGGGGTGCGTCTATTTTCTCAAAGATTGATTTGAGGTTGGGATACCATCAAGTCCGAATCAAGGGTGAAGACATCCATAAAAACTGCCTTCCGAACGAGGTATGGACACTATGAGTTTGTGGTGGTGCCATTTGGGTTGACCAATGCCCCTGACACTTTTATGTGCTTGATGAACAATGTACTCAGCAAGTTCCTAGACAAATTTGTGCTTGTTCTTATTGACGATATATTAATTTACTCCAAGAATAGAAAAGATCATGAGGGACATCTTAGACTTATGCTGCAAGTGCTAAGAGAACATCATCTCTATGCCAAATTCAGAAAATGTGAGTTCTTCTAGAAGGAAATACATTACTTAGGCCATGTTCTCTCCGAAGAGGGAGTAGCAGTAGACCCTGATAAAATCAGGTCTATCATGGAATGGCCTACCCCAAAAGATGTTTCGGACATCAGATCCTTTATGGGATTAGTAGGATACTATAGGATATTTATAAAAGTATTCTCCAGGATTGGTTGCCCAATCACTGCCCTCCAGAAGAAGGGGACAAAATTCCTGTGGACACATAAATGTGAAGAAATATTTCAAACCCTGAAACATCTATTGACCCATGCACTCGTGTTGAAGATCATCGATCCAGAAGCTGACTTCCTCATGTGCACAAATTCCTGTAAGGAAGGGCTTGGAGGAGTCCTTATGCGGGGAGGAAGTGTGATCTTCTATGAATCCCAAAAATTGAATGAGCATGAAGTCAACTATGTGACCCGTCATCTAGAGCTGGCTGCCATAGTGCATGCCTTGAAAATGTGGAGGCATTACCTCTTGGGGAGAAAATTTGTAGTTATGAAAGATCACTGTGGATTGCGATACCTATTTAATCAACCAAAGCTCAATGCCAGGCAAGCTAGGTGGATGGCCCTCAGATAGTTTTATTTTGAAATCAAACACATTAAAGGAAAGGAAAATAGGGTGGTCGATGCCCTTATCAGAAGTATGAAAAAAATTCACCTGGCAGCGATGAGCACCTGCGAGATTGATGTCAAGGAAAGAATAAAAAATGCACAAGAAACAGATCCCTTCGTTCGGACCGTGACCATGTACCTACAGCAAGAACCCGCCAGAGTAAAATATGAAGGCTATCAGATGACCGAAGGAGGTCTTCTCACTTACAGAAACAAATTTTATATTCCAGCGTGTGACGACTTGAAGAGGTTCATTATGGATGAACTACATAAAAGACCCTACTCGTGTCATCCAGGATACTAGAAAATGATCACTACCACCAGGAAACAATTTTATTGGCCTAGATTGAAGAAAGACATAGCCGAGTACCTAGACAAATGCATAGAGTGCCTTAAAGTAGAACATCGACACCCAGCAGGATTATTGCAACCTTTACCAATCCCAGAATGGAAATGGGAAACCATCTCCATGGATTTCATCACTAGATTACCAACCTCGACCAAACAAAATGATGCCATTATGGTGGTGGTGGATAAATTGAGAAAGTCTGTTCACTTCATCCCCATCAAGTCGACCTGCAAGGTAATCGATATTGCCCAAGTATTTTTGAAAGAGATATTCAAACTGCATGGTATGCCGAAGGAGATTGTGTCCGACAGAGACACGAAATTTACTTCTAACTTTTGGAAATCACTAATGGTTGGCTTAGAAACCAAATTGTTGTTTAGCACTGCCTATCACCCTCAAACTAAAGGATAGACAGAAAGAGTGAACCAAATACTTGAAGACATGCTAAGAATGCATGTAATGCATCAACCCAAGAAGTGGGAAGACTACCTGCCACTGGTAGAACTCGCCTACATCAACGGCTACCAAGCATCCTTAAATATGAGTCCCTTCGAAGCCCTCTATGGTAGACCATGTAACACTCCATTCAACTGGAGTAATCCCGTAAACAGAATTTCATTTAGATCCGACATGTTGAAAGAAATGGAACAACAGGTGGATCAGATAAAACAAAACTTGAAGGTCGCGTAGAACCGACAGAAAAGTTATGCTGACCAAAGGAGAACTCCAAGAGAGTTCAAGATGGGAGACCATGTATATCTCAGAGTTAGGCCCAGGAAGAGTTCCCTAAAAATGGTATCTTGTGCCAAGTTGGCACCTCGGTATTGTGGACCCTTTGAGGTTCTAGACAGAGTGGGACCTGTAGCCTATAGGCTAGCACTTCCTCCCATAGTAAAAGTGCATAATGTTTTCCATGTTTCATTATTGAAGAAATATGTACATGATGCTAATCATATAATTGACTGGTCTATGATCCAGGTGGAACCAGAGGGATAATTTCTACCAGAACCTTAGTGCATACTGGACAGAAAGGAAACCCTACTCCAGAACCGAACCATTGCACAGGTCAAGGTGCAGTGGAGACATTTTGGCCCAGAGGAGGCTACATGGGAAATGGAGGATGCCATGAGACATGCATATCCGATTTTGTTTACTTCTATAAATGCATGTCATGTTGATAGATAAGAACATCAAGGATGATGTTCCTTTAAGGGGGAGGGAATTGTAACACCCTGTTTCCCCCAAGTTTGTAAAAATAACTATACTGGCCAAGAACTGTGGCAAACTCAAAAATGTGAATGTGTG
>ML777991.1:380110-401835 GCA_009831015.1 Picea engelmannii | reverse complement strand
GCAGGACTGCTGAAAGGGGATATGCTAAAAAAGAGACCACGATGGCTAAAGAAAAGGTGGTGGAAGGCACCTAGAAGGGTGGCGCTAATTTCCACTGAAACCGATACTATATTTGGAGTTCACTGGCCCGTAGAACCAAGAGCGGCTCACTGGCCCCAAATTAAATGACTCGCCAGGATTGGCAAGTGGAGGGCTCCTCATGAGTAATGAGGGATGGGGGGGGGATGAACCACCCATCTGTAGAGCCATCAGGCCTGACCAGTGCAAGGGAAATCACGCCACACGCAACCTCACAAGAGGAAAAAGGCGTGAGGGAGAAGCAAAAAGGGGGCAGACGCGAGGGAAGGAAGAGAACTCTGGAAAATGTAGAGTGAGTGATAGCAGAGAAGGGGAAGAGTAACCCTCATTCTCAGTCACTGGAAAACCAAGATGCAGTCTCGCAAAATCATGGTCTCAACTCGGAGGTGGCTAGTGATAAATCCATTGGGATTCGCGGAGCCTACAGTTGAGTGGAAACGAGCACCCCTCTCAGTAGTTGCATCACCTCTAGTGTTATTTTTGATAAGTGTTATTTGAAGTTAATGCCATGATCGCATGTTCAGTTTTATGTGCTTGTAAATAGTTCTGAATAGAAGTGTTTACCTAATGTTTGATTTGATAGAATGGATGCCTATATATGCTTACATGCCATAGTTGTTTTTTTCACAAATGATTAAGTCTGGGACATGAGTTCGTTCCACCGAGAATCGTCTTATTTGCTTAGTTTCTCCCAATATTCTGGGAAGGCCCCTTGAGAGTACTCTTTTTCGAGAATGACCCCATAAGCCTTGTAACCATACTGAACCTTACCAAAGACATGATTGAGATCAGGGATAATTGCCCGAGAACCGTCTGAGGGTTCATGCAATCCAGGTCTGGAACCCTTATGCAAGAAAGAGTAGCTTTCTAAGGTCTCGGGGTCATGGGAGCTTGATGCTCTGAGAGTTTGAACTTCGTGATTCAAGCTTAGAAGGGATAGCGAGATTCAAATATAGAAATAAAATACCCTATCGCTTGGCAAATGGACGGTCAGAATCCTTTTGGGAATACCCCAAGCTTGTCAACACCGACGGATCTAGAGAAGGAGCGTAGGCGTTAACACCTCGCCCTTTTAACCTTCACAAATAGCGATGGGATCTTGGACCATAGATCCCAGGGACCCATCGGGGCTCTATAAGTCGTCAATATTAACCTTTACTTAGGTGGAAGAGTGAATTCGACTATGTCCCGAAACTCCCGAAGACATCAGGACCATCCATGTTGGAGGACAGGTGGAAGAGATCTGACCATTTCATGTATCAGGGATTCATGAGTTTGGAGGTGGAAGACCAGGCTCTTGGAGTCACGAAGTCCCGAGTTGTGAGATCGCGATGTGATATAGGCCATTGATCAAGGAGAATAGGTGGCAGATATCTGACCATTTCTCATATCGGGGATTCGTGAGTTTGGAGGTGGAAGACCAGGCTCTTGAAGTCACGAAGTCCCGAGTCACGAGATCGCGAGGTGATCTGGGTAGCTGATCAAGGAGGACAGGTGGCAGAGAT
The DNA here is from genome assembly GCA_009831015.1 of Picea engelmannii. Taxonomy (NCBI): domain Eukaryota; kingdom Viridiplantae; phylum Streptophyta; class Pinopsida; order Pinales; family Pinaceae; genus Picea; species Picea engelmannii. The sequence continues at coordinate 400,252 of ML777991.1, read as the reverse complement.
CTGACCATTTTGCGTATCGGGGATTCATGAGTTTGGAGGTGGAAGACTGAACCCTTGGAGTCGCAAAGTCTTGAATAGAGAGAAGTAGGAGCAACAATTGAGTCAGGACCTCCTCACCATATCGCATATCAGGGTCTCAGAGGTTGAGGGGAATCAGTTTCAACTGTAGAAGTCCCAAGCTTGCGAGTTGCGAGAGCCTGTGCAACATGTGGCACGTCTTCTTGGTGCGACCCATGTGGTTGGCAGGTGGTGTAACGACAAGATTCCCAGAGAGAGGGAGAAATGGTGACAGGTGGTGGACACATGTCATTTGAAACGAGAGTCAACATCCTGTTGAATTCTCGTACTTCGTGTTCTCATAAGAAAGGAGCACAAAGGCCCAACAACTCAAGTCATGAAGTCGTGAAATCGCGAGGAGCGGCGACAACAGTAGGATCAAGGACGCGGATGAATGTTGGATCAGAGCCTCACCGTGTGTATCGCGCATTCGGAGGATAGAAGGTTGAGTGGACCTTGTATCGACTGCAGAAGTCGCAAAGTGCCAAGAGCTGAGGCACGGGTGTGGATACGTGATAGAACCCCAAGGTGGGGCCCACATGGTTGATAGGTGGATATGCGTCACCTAGAGAAGGGAGTCAACGCTCCATTGATTTCTCGCATCTCAGGGATTCGCAGGATAAGAGCATGAAGGCTCGATGCTTCAACCTATGAGGTTGCGAGAAGTGAAAAGCATCAAGGAAGGAGTCAACCCAACGTTGACTTGTCGCTTCTCTAGAGATCGCAATAGGAGGGCATGAGAGTTCAACCCATGAACTCACGAAGGTGAGAGTTGTGAGAGGCGTCGGTATTTAAGCCCTAGCCTACGGTTATGCGTGGAGAGCACTAATAAGGAGGGGCCATACCAGATCAGAATCTCGGGTATCGGAGATTGGTGAAGAAAATTCGAGGGTCTTCAACTCATGAGTCGTGAGGTCGCGAGTTGTGAAAGGAGCTTTCATTTAGGTGCGTATGTGGTCCTATCGAGGTAGGGACTAAAGAGGGGGAGCTAGTGCTTTTTTGTTAAGCGACGGGTAGATTTGGACGACCAGAATCTGCATGCCCAGATCTACAGCTAGGGTTTCATTCTGGAGCACCCTCGCCATTCTACCTTTAATATTGGACTCACTTGTATCGTTGAGTCACGAAACACGAAAAGGCATATGGTTTGTTTGGCCTGTGGTCCTAACCCACGATCACAGGGAGGTGAACAGGGAAGAACTAGCTTGCGCTAGGCCCCTGTAGGACTTCAAGGATTCTATCCCTTGAGGAAAAGAGAAAATTTTGTTATGTCGTAGTGGGTGTGTTACATATGGATTGATGCATTTTCTGTTGAAGAACAATGTAGGTTATGATAGTGAAGTTATGACACCTTAATTATGTGATATATCTTGATGATGTATTGGAAGCGTACTTGTTGAAAAGATTGATGCATGAATTTGGCATATGGATGGGCTACACATTGGTACATGTGGTTGGTGAGTTGATGATATGATCATGTTGTACATCATTGATGATGTATAGTTGATGCATGATTGGTACATTTCTAGCATGGATGATTTTAGGGGCTCTATTTCGCTCATGGGCTAATTTTCCAAGGTTTTTCCAAAAACGAGATTCGCTATTTTAAGAATGATTCACCCAAATTCTATAGGACAAAATTATTTTACCTTAAAAATCGCCAAAATTTTATAAAAACTATATAAAATATTTAGAAATTTGAATATTTTTACAAAAATATCGCCAAACATTTATAGTTGGAATATGAAGAATTAGTAAGATTCGCCAAGGTTTCTACATTTTAAAATAATTTTCCATCCTTAAAATCATCCCTAGTTTCTAGTACACTAGTAGAGGCACCTACTAGCAGGTTGATTGGCAGGTGTTTTATGGAGGATTTGGCATACATGTATGGGATTCATCATTTTGTGGTATTGGTACATGGTGGTGTACATGTTTTGGTACACTCATATATGGAATATCCTTGATGATATTATGTTGTTGGTATTACTTGATTAGCACAACAATTGGTATTTGTTTGATACATGGTTATCATACTTGGTTCATGATGGAGACATATGATGAGTGATATGACACATGGTTGGCATATTGGTAGATGCATATGGTTGGCATATTGGTATATGCACATGGTTTTCATATTTGTGGATGCACATGGTTGGCATATTGGTAGATGCACATGTTGGCATGTTGATAGAGGCATATGATTGATACATTCCATGGATGATATCTTTTGGCACATTGAATTAGGTTGATGTACATGGTTTATGTACATAGGTGTTGTGCATGATGAGCACACATTTTGGTACAAGATGTAATTGGTTGATATTTTACTCATGATTCTCTATTTTATTGTTGACATATATATTGTTTCATGATGGTTGGTATGGCATGAGTTTGATGCATGAACAGGTCCAAGGATCGTTATATGGTAGCATATTGTTGATCTTGTAGAGAATATAGGGGGAGACATACACATAGTGGGAGACATTCTTCTTCCCATGATTCTAGGAGGAGATATTTATCAGATGCATACCTAAAAAAGAGCCCTATATTTTAAGAAAGAGCACAAAGGCATAATTCCAGGAGGAGAAATGGTCATAGGGGGAGTATGAGCGATGTATTTTTGTCATTACATCAGAGTGATATCCCTTGTTCAAAAAGGGAGATATTATTCATAGGAATATCAAAGGAATTCAGACAAGGGAAGTAGTCCCAAGAAGAGTTCAAGCAAGAGGAGTAGCCCCAAGAGGAGAATGGCCCTTTGCCATTGATGTCAAAGGGGGAGAGATAGTGACATTGATGTGATTGATGATTATTGATTGGGAGAGATAGTCACCTTTGGGAGAGATAGTCACATTGACAATTGATGTATAGTATGCCTTATCTACATGTTGACATCAATATTGGTATTTGCATCAATGCCAAAGGGGGAGATAGTTAGATCATGTTGTCATTGATGTCAATGGTTTGATTGATTGATGTCATGTTATTGATTGATGCCAAAGGATTGATTGATTGATTATTGATGTAATGTAATATGTATTTTCCTTGATGAGAATGCATAGATGAAGATGGATGAATGAGTTGTCATTGATATGATAAAGATGGATGAATGAATTGTCATTGATACATGATGAAGATGGGTCGATGTGGTTTCATTGGTATATGATGCATTGGTAGAAAAATGTATAAATGACTCATTATTGTCTTATCATTATTTATAAGGTGCACAAATGGATGAACTCCAAAGTGGTCCCGTTATGGTGAAAACCCTCATGATAAAACGCTTTGCGGATTGAGTTATCCTAGAAGAATGGTTGGAGGACCCATGCTCTAATTATTGTCTTATCATGATTGATAAGGTGCACAAATGGATGAACTCCAAATTGGTCCCCTTATGGTGAAATCCCTCATGGGAAGATGATTTGCGGATTGATTTATCCTAGAAGAATGATTGGAGGACCCATGCTTGTATGTGGAATAATGAGATTAAGATCAAGGAAATTGTTGGTGAAACTATCCTAGATGGATACTGCTTGTCATTCCATTTCCGGTGGTATGTGGAATTTCACAAAACTGCTCATGGTTTGAGAGTTATGGCCTTACGAAGATGAAGGACCCCCACATGACGGCTTGAAGCCCCCAAGGTCAAAGAAGTCAAAGTGACCTAAAAGAAGAAATCATTATTTAAATGATAAAGTAAAGTGACAAAATCAAGGTGGATTATTTAAATAATAAAGAGAAGTGACAAAATTAAGAAATGATAAAGTAAGGTGACAAAATCAAGAATGAATATTTAAATGATAAAGTATTGAAGAACTTTCTATTTATGGAAAGTGGCTAACCCTAAAATAAGGAAAATAGGTTAAGTGACCTAGAAATGGGTTAAGTGACCTAAAAATGGGTTAAAGAAGAAATCATTATTTAAATGATAAAGTAAAGTGACAAAGTCAAGGTGGATTATTTAAATAATAAAGAGAAGTGACAAAATTAAGAACGAATATTTAAATGATAAAGTATTGGAGAACTTTCTATTTATGGAAAGGGGTTAACCCTAAAATAAGGAAAATAGGTTAAGTGACCTAAAAATGGGTTAAGTGACCTAGAGGATGAAAGTATAAATAATATAGCAATGGTCTCTTGTAGATCATCCTTTTTTATGGATCAATGGAGAGCTTCTTGTGAGAATATATTTTGGAGTATTGATGGAGAGCTTCTTGTGAGAGATTCTTGAGCATTTTTGGTGTGGAACACTTGAGAATATTTAATATATATAGGTTATTGAGGTAACCAAAGGATATCTAAGTCGAATTTCAGAGGAAAGGTGAAGAAAAGAGGGCCAAAATTGAAGGGAGGATAAAAAAAAAATCATGATGCTTTCTAAGGTATGTTATTTACAGGTCATCTCACCATTTTCACAATAACTTTTTTTCTATAATGAGTCAGACCATGATATTGATATTCCATTTAGGAAACATATACAAGTATCTATGGTAAAAAATTCAGCTTGTGGGCGTTATATTTTTGGAGATACACTCTGTGGAATATAGGGTTTGTGGCTAGTCCTGAAACTAGTCTAAAACATGTGTTTCAGGTAAAAACATCATAAATTCTTCATAAAAGATCCAAATTTAGTGAGACCAATTGTGTTGGTTATATTACATCATTTGGTATGTTGTGTAACAATTTCATATCGATTCAACAAACATTTCATGTGGGGCACGCTCTACAAGGTCGCTCTATAGAATAAGCCAGAATTCAGCAAGGTATGGCATTTTTTCTATAACTCATTTTTTGAGAGGTTCCAAGTAGTGACACCTGGAGGAATTTCATAAGACACACTGAAGAAAATTGTGTATCATTTTCATATATTTATTCATTACAGATACAAAGTTATGATTATTTCAAGTTAAGGTTGTTGACTAATCCAAAACTAGTCATGGTTGAGACAAGCAGTTGATGAGTTGGCACATACATGAGTTGTATAGTTGATGATGTTGGTACATATTCATGATTCATTTATGATGATTAGTTGACACATGGATGGTATATACTTGGTACATGGTTGGATGCACTTGTTTATGGTACATGTTGATTACAGGTTGTTTGGCACAGGTTGGTGCATGGATGATGCACTTGTTTATGGTATAGATTAATATATGTTGAGGATTGTTGCCTCATCTCAGTTGGTGTTGAGGGTGTAAGCTATGTATTGCATTATAGAGCTGGTTCTCTTGTATAGTTTTACTCCATTCAGTTGTTGTTGAAAAACCCCAAGGATTGTGGTCCGTAATAAAAAGAAAATTGTACATACATCTTGTGTTCTTTGTGGTCCTTGGGGTGATGACTTTTTGATGATATATTACTGATATATGTTGTTGATATGTGTTGAAATTTAACTGGTTATAAATGAAAACAATGAGTAATGAGTTAATGGTGATTGTTAACTAAGGAGTTTTGGGAAAAAGAGCCCTACAATGTTCACCCCCTCCCCACTCTCAGTGTAGTCGGTGTGTCCAACAAAAGGAAACAACTATTAAAATACATTGTACTAGGGATAGAGTACATGATGGGTAGCAATGACCTGTGAATGGGTCCAATGTTGAAATCTTTTCAAAATGTTTATGTATGCACTAAAATTTGACATGGATAGATTGTTTGTATGCCTTGACGATCTGGGAGGGCTTTGAGACACGAACATCACTCACACACCGACTCTTTATATTCATCTTCTTTTTAATTCAAAACAACATCATGCCAATTAGGCCCAAGATTTTGGTCATGGAGAGAAGAAGGAAATAGATGTGATTTTGTATTTAAATAATGATTGTTTACGAATATTATTTATGGATAAAAATAGTACTTATATAAGAGAAAAACAAAAGACAAGAAATAACTGATATTGAAGATTCTATGATTAATCAAGTACTTCTTTATCGACGTTATTGCATTCCCTTGTAGTACTAGATGCAGGGACGTCATGCATCTTGATAATATTTTAAATGAAACAACTAAAATACATTGGACATGATGGGAAACAGTAACCTGTGAATGGGGCCAATGTTGAAATTATTTCAAAATGTTCCTATATGCACTGATATTTGACATGGATAGATTGCTCGCATGCCTTAATGATATGGAAGGGTTTCTGGACTCAAATATACCTTGGGTGGTAACATTGTTTTAATTGATGTAGTGGTTGTGACAATGCCAACAAAATCCAACATGTTCGTTAGGCGCAATTGTATGTACATCATGAAAGTAATAATTCCTTACTCTTTTTGTGATGCAATTTCCACATGAAGGATTCATTGTCACCATCAATCAATGCTCATATTATGATCTAAAACCACATTTGACCGAAGATAATGTATCACCTTTAGTGGATCATACATAGTTTATCCCTACTAGTTAGTTGGAAAAACATCCTTCACAATTGAATTATGTGGCCACTTCCACCATTTTTTTAATATCAAATCCCATAAATAATGATCCTTTCACTCATTTTCATGACTTAGGCTTGAAGATTAAAACTAGAAATTTATCCATAAGGGTAACAAATCCAATTTCGCCCCCTATGTGCAAAAGTGTCGGGTCTTACTTCTTCGACCATGATATTTCCTAATGATGATAAATTATTAGAGGCCATGACCTTTTTAGATAGTCCTTAGGATAACCTCCATAATAGATGTCCTATTGAATTTCACCTTAGGCCTATCTACTCTGCTACTATCATTCCCTTATACTCTATCCCTTTGGAAATATTGATCATTTTGATTCATCTCTACCAACAACACCTATGACTTGAAGAAGATACCTTGGATTAAATTTCCATACTTGAGATTATTGATGTTTCCATCGAACGAGATGTTTTCAAACTATTTTGTGTTTACATGAAGCATCTAATATGACTTTCCAGTTTTTGTTTTGGGTGTAGGACCTTGCATTGAATTGTATGGTACCTATAGATAATTTTCTTAGACATGTTTAGATGAGTAAGTTATATTATTGAACTTTCATATAGAATTAGGATCATTTCCCTCTGCATGGTTTCATTTAAACCTTTTTCCACCTTAAAATTGTCCTAGGAATATCCCTATTGAACATTGGTACATTATTCCATCTTCTTCACTTTGAAAACATCTAATGGTGGAGCCTTCCTATGATGGATTACCCTAGAGTAGTACCATTTTTCCATTTGGCACCCATCCTAATAATATTTAGCACCAAAATCCCACGGGAATTGAGATTTGAGGGGGGGGGGGGGCATATGATATTCCACCTTCACGTGTAGTTCGGAATTGTTTAGTAGAGAATAAATTATTCTCTAAACCAAGAGAAGTTAATTCATTCATATTTATACTCAAAGATCACTCACATACCCACTCTATATATCGACCCATCTTGTCCTTGTTTCGTTTAATAGAACTATGACCCCTTCATATTATAGGTAAAATAGAACTATGACCCCTTCATATTATAAGTCAATATATTACATTTGACTTCAAACAACTAGTTATGATACATCTCCTTTCCTCCACTCCTTTCCACATAAGGGTCAACATTCAAAATATCATTTTTCATCAATGTATAATGGATAAAGGAGCCTCCTCTTACATTATGTCCTTGTCTTCTTGGTGGAACTTTAGATCTCCTGCTATTATTCCATCAATGATTGATTTTTGAGTCTTTGATGGTATACCATATGAATAAATAATAATTTTTCCTAATCCCCCAATTGGGTTGGGTGGTAACATTGTTTTAATTGATGTAGTGGTTGTGGCAACGCCAACAAAATCCAACTTGTTCCTTAGGAACAATTGTATGTACACCGTCAAAATCATAATTCCTCATTGTTTTTGTTATGCAATTTACACATGAATGATTCATTGTCACCATCAATCAATTCTCATATTATGATCCACAACCACATTTGATCGAATATAATGTATCACCTTTAGTGGATCATACATAGTCTATCCCTACTATTTATTTGGACAAACCTTCTTCACAATTGAATTATGTGGCCACTTCCACCATTTTTTTAATATCAACTCCCATAAATAGTGAGCCTTTGACTCATGTTCATGAATTACGATCGAATATTAAAACTAGACATTTATACATAGGGGTAACAATGCCAGTTTCACCCACTATGTGCAAAAGTGTCGGGTCCTACTTCTTCGACCATGATCTTTCCTAATGATGATAAATTATTATAGGCCATGACATTTTTAGATATTCCTTAGGATAACATCCATAATGGCTCTCCTGTTGAATTTCACCCTAGGTCTATCTACTCCACTATCATTCCCTTAGAGTCCATCCCTTTGGAAATATTGATCCTCCCTTCCGTGCAGGGACAATATGGTTTCTGCGTATAATTCTTCGACGAGTAGTATGATATAGAACCTATAAACTCTTTAATAGTATTAATGCCCCCCCTTTCATTAACAATATTGATCCTTTTGATTCATCTATACCAACAACACCTCTGACTTGAAGAAGATACCTTGGATTAAATTTCTATACTTAATATTATTTATGTTTCCATTGAATGAGATGTTTTCAAACTATTTCGTGTTGACATGAAGCATCTAATATGAATTTCTAGTTGTTGTTTTGGTTGCAGGACCTTGCATTGAATTTTATGGTACCTATATATCATTTTCTTAGCCATGTTTAGACGAGTAAGGTATATTATTGAACTTTCATATAGAATTAGGATCATTTCCATATTCATTGTTGCATTCTAACCTTTTTCCACCTTAAAAGTTTCCTAGGAACATCCCTATTGAAAATTGGTACATTATTCCATCTTCTCCACTTTGCACACATCTAATGGTGGAGCCTTCCTATGATGGGTTACCCTAGAGTAGTACCATTTTTCCATTTGGCACCCATCGTAATAATATTTATCACCAAGATGCCATGTAGCTTGATTTTTTATATGTATCTTCATTCTCATATGTAATCTAGTTCTAACCATTTCCATGGGGGCTCCCACCCCTTCATTTAGTTTTTTTTGGAAGATTATTATTTTTTACTCACTTCCATCTATTTCTTATTATTTTGTTTCATTTCTACGACCATTTCATCCAAACCATTAGCATTAAATGAGAGGCATGCACTTGGGTGTCCATTGATTTTTGTGTATATGTCACCTTGATTTCTTTTGATAGTATGTTTTCGTGCATGGTTGGAAGCCCATTTTATTTCAATTTTAGTGTCCACCTCTTCTCTCTATCATTAGTTGATTCTTTCTTCATAAAATTATAAAATCCAAAAAACTCATTTAAAAAACAAAACCTAGGGAAATAAAGAAACTATTGTGAAATAGGGAATTTTCCCAATTTGTTACCTACCCATCATTGAATATCCCTATGCCCATTGACTATTTCCACACCTATTTTAAATTATAACCAAATTTAAAATTAACTATCCCCATGCCCATTGTTTACAATACAGTCACCGCATGGAGACAGGGCCACATTGTTAATTTTGATCATCGCGTGGAGACAGATCTACCCGATAGGAGAAACCCTCGACAAAGCTACTCTTTTCGTGGAGACAAAGCTGGAGTGAGTACCCTCGACACTATGTGGAGACAGAGCTACCCTATATGAGTGACCCTCGACAAAGCTACTCTTTGCGTGGAGACAAAGCTAGAGTGAGTACCCTTGACACTCTTCATGTGGAGAGATATCCTAACTGGAGAGACATACTAGGGGACAAAGGGGAGTGTCATCCCTAGCTTGAGCAACATTGGGGATAGAGGATACCACATTCATCCCTAGATCGAGCAACATTACAGAGTTAATGGTAAGTTTTTCTCCCTGTTGTTGAGTCGTCAACTACATTTTCTCTTTTTCTCCCTCAACCATTAGACCATGCCCTCGATGGAAAGTTACACCATAAGCTATAAACAATCATGAAAATATATTTAGCATCCTAGGGTTGCATTATGAGATGGAACAAAATACTGATAAAACCCTGGATATTGATAACAATTGTATGTTTGGTCGTAATAAGAGTGAAAACCATGTCAATATGGTTATTGATGGGGTAAATTGAGCACCAAGGTTTCTATCATTAATGGGGTAAAGGGATGAGGCAACCTATACAAATTTCAATGAAAAAACTTAAATAAAATGGTCATGTTTTCTCTCTAAGGAGTTGGGATGGGACTCCACCAACCTAAAATAGTATAAGAAATTCCTGGAAGAAAAATGCAAGAAGCAAACTAATTGGAAAAATAATGTAATGACAAAGAACAACAAGGAGGAAAATATGGAAGGGGAAATTATAGTGAGTAAACTTGCAAAATTGGGGAAGACTTGAAAATTTGGAAGTGATCTTGTTCTTATTTCAAATCCATGATTTTATACTCTCTCATGCCATTGGAAAGGTTCTTAAAACCTAATTGTCTTCTTAACTAAATATTACAGGGCCTTAGATATATTTTCCAATGCTTTATCAACCCAAGGCTTGATGTAAACCATCATGGGTCCCATTGGGACCTCCTATTTCATGCTTAAGGAAAATATTTCATTATGGAATTTGCTTAATTATATGCATTTCTCTTCAATCATTCAATCAATCCGAGAATTCTCAATAACCAAATCACTAAGACATCATTTAATATCATTTTTAGAGAAGTTGGTAAATTATTGATTCAAAGAGTTGGTCAAATAAATAATTTTGGTGTCAAGGACAAAGGATTTTCTCATCAATTCCCATAGATCCATCAAATACTTCAATAGTTTTTCAATTTTGATTGAAATTGTCTCCCTAACCCCCTACAATAACCTTTGGGCTCATTTTTCTGTCGAAATTGTCTTGGGATTGTCTTCAAGTTGTTCATACGATGTCCTGGCCAATGGTTACATAAACAATGGTTTAGGAATCCATGTAGATTCCAAATCTATTATCCTCCTTTTCAAATTGGTGTTTTCCTCTAATTGATCCAAATTGGATTGCCTAATAATATGCCCTATTATATCATGTAGCTTAAGGGATCCCTTTTCCCCTAATTCGTTAACATCTAACAAGGTGTTGATATTTTCCAAAAGCTTCTTATCCATATGGAATCTCATTTTCATACAGGTTCTAGTCTTCTTAATGACGTCCCAATTTCTCATATGCTATTTTTCTTTCAATGTTGAATATTTTAGGGATTTCCCAGGGTATAATATTTCCCTCATTCATATATAAGTTGTCATAAGTGATGGGTACTAAATTATCCTTGATTTTCTCTTCTACCTTTTCTATGTCTTTTCACACAACCATATATATCAATATTGTTTGAAGGTTAAAAAGATCATTATCAACTTAGAAGAGAATCCAATATCATATTGCTCTACTTCTATAGAGACTACTCTCTCTATGTTTTAAAAGATAGATACATGACATTACACTTAAATAATAAATTCCAACACTTGATGGTTTTATGATTCATTTCATATTTGGTTTATCAACTTGAAATTAAAATTTGATACTTTGTAGCTAGTACCTTGAGTCAAATAAAAATATGAAATTAAGAATCATTAACATATCTACTAGAACATTTATTCTAACCTATAAAAAATATACTAAATTCTCATAATTTCTTCTCATAACTAGAATGTTTTCATATCTTGTTGAGTATACACTAAGGCTTTTTAGTATCATCAAAAAACGTGTCATCCACTAATCCTTTTTAGTATCATAGACCCTAAATATCCTCGCTAAGGCTACATTTCCTTCATCACCCTATCTACATCAATTACCAAGCCTATTGTTGGGACTTTAATGCCTCTTTCTATCCTAACGAATTTCATACACCTCTCATTCACTTGCTTATACAAAGGTGTATGAAAATGAGAGGTACAAATGGATGTCGTAAGAAGAGTGAAGACCCTCAAGTTATGAAGAAGCCAATTGTCTTCATTTACATATTGACAGTATTTGTACTTGAACCATACCATTGTCTTTGTTGTTATATGCTTGTTTCTCATGCACCATTATTAATGTACCTATCTTGAATAGTGAAAGCATCTATTGTTTCATATAAGAGTTTGTCCTTTCCTTCAACTTGTATTGGCACTTATACTTGTTGTGATAACACTTTTACTTTGTCATATAACTTCTATCTTTCCTTGTGTTATAACCCTAATTTGCACCATACATGCTTACCTGGCATCAGGCCATCTCAGATTCCTTCTTTTCCAAAACACTACTAAACAACTCTTCTTAAAAACCCATTTTATAAAGGCCCATGCACCCTGCTACATTACTAAACGCGTGTACATGCTAGCTGACCCAAGACAACCCACGTGTACCTACAAAAGAATGAAAAAAGGAAAGTTGTTGACGAAACACACAACTTTGGGTAAGTTAACTAAACCTTTCAGTCATGCATGGCTAGAAATTTGACCAAATACCTAGCTTCTTCTAGCCTATAAAAGAAGGTTTAGGGGTCCCATTTGGAGGAGGAGAATCATAGTAAAGAAACTATACCCGATTGAGCAATGCCTTTGTCCCAACCTTTAGCCATCCTTGTGCAAAGAAAAGTATAGAGAAAAAAAGTTCGAGGAAAGTTGAAGAGGAGCCCAGGACCAAGTTCATGGAGCAGTGGTCGGCTTCATCATTGTAAGTTGATTTATTGAAGTTAATAATAAAGAAGTACTTTTCCCATCCCACCATATGAGGTTTTCATGGTTTATTGCATACATGTTGATTAAATCTCCAACTCATGAATCTGTAGATCAAATGCATGTGGAGTTATTTGTTTTTCTTGTGTGAATGTAGGTCATCCTTGGGAGGAGAGCTGCAGTCAAAGAGAGACCAAGCATGAAGAAGGATCGATATCAAATGCCTAAAATAAGGTATGCTCACTTGATATTCTTAACTACGTATTTGCTTAATAATAATGGGGATTAGGTCCGGGATGACGGTAGAAAGTAGGAATCTTTAGGTCTTTTCTGCATGCATGATAAAACCCTAAGTGCTAGTTCGTAGAGGCATTTTCCACTCACAACAGAATTGGTGACCATACTGGGGATCTCTAGGGTTTCTGGGAATGTTTTTTCTTGGGTATTTTTAAAAATTGGTTTCATTACTTGTTTTTAAAGTTTATGCAAAAGTATGATCTAATAGAGATTCTGGTCATCCATACCAGTTATCTCTGTTTCTTTTCTTGAATGCATTTTTTTTTTAGACTCACAAAGATACACGCGGCCTGTATAAGATCTGCACGCGTGTACCCACACCCTACCTTCTCACAGCCCACGTGTACACGCTAGTTGAGGAAGTGTCAGTCGCATGTATGATTCCAGAAAATTTATTTTAGAGAGGCAATCATCCTCTCCCCTATTAGAAATAGTCCTTCTTAGGGGTTTTCTAGAACTCTTTCTAGTCTTTGATGTTTGCAGTCCATAGCTTAGGTTTCACCTCAGATTGGTTTGTTCTATGAATTTTTCCTTAAATTGTTTTCTTTTTTCTGTTAAAGTAAGTGTCTGAGTCTTCAAGAGATCTTGGTTCTCAATACCAGTGGTCTCTTCCTGGGATGGATTGCTTCACCTTTCATTTGTCTCAGAGTTTCATAGATACATGTGGCCTGTATAAGGCTAGAACGCGTGTACATGCACTCTGAATTTACACAGCTCACGTGCACACGGTTGTTGTTGAACTGTCAGCAGGGTGCTTGGGGAGAATTTTTTTTTTGAAGGTGAGGCAGTCATCATTTCCTTTGACAAGGGTTATACCTCTCATGTTTTTGGGTATCAGTCATAGTGGTCAGTAACTTATGTTTGATCATAGCAATAAATTTCTTTTTCATTAAGAAGTTTTCCTCAAAATTTTCTTTTATAGGGTTTTTAGACAAGTGTGAGAGTTCAATTTTAATTTGCTTGTGTGTGATTTTTAAAGTGACTCTTTGTGATCTGCGCTTAGGCCAGAAGTTTTCTTAGTTTTTACTTGTTAACATTTTTCCTTTTTTCTTTGTGAGCATTCAAATAAATAAAAAAATATTTTATTTCTTTGTTTGGTTAAAAAGTGTTGTTTTGCGCCCCCGGGGGGGGGGGAGCTTAATTGGCAAGTGCCATGAAAATGAAGTTCCATGAGGTTTCGAGTTCAACTCCCCCGACTTACAATGTGTGCCACGTATGGGGCCTCATGGGCACACCTGGAGGTTATAGTGGTAGAATTTGGATAACACGGCCATGTGTAATGCGAGCACGTGCCCAACTAGTTGTTGATTCCTCCAGACATAAAAAAAAAAATAAAAAAAAATAAATAAAATAATAATAATAATAAAAAAAAAAAGTGTTGTTTTGCATTAGTAACTAGGGAAAAGTCTTTGCTTTCATAAGTTCTTGATGGTTTACTTAGATCATAAGTAGATCGTAGTCGACTAAAATCTTGCTTTGATTTTGTTGTTCAAAGATCTTAGAAAGATTTTCAGTTTGAAAAGTTGTTTAAGATTTGAGTTAAGTGAAGGTATTGTGTTTCCAGCTTTTTGTTTATTTTGCTTTCATCTTTCAAACATCACTAGTTTCACTTTCATTACCTTTGACTTAATACAAGCCATAAAAATTAATGCTAAATCTAAAATTCATTATACTTTTTATGTTTGTAGGGTCAACCAACTAGTTTAGGGTTAGGGCCTTGAACTATGTTGGAGAGGAAACTCTTCAAGGCCATTAAAATCAAACATTGGAGTCTAAGTTAGGGAGTGTCAAAGTACAGTATCATGAAAGTTATCTGAGACCCCCCTCTGACACAGGGGATAAACATGAGGTCGGGTGTGGAAAGGTACTTGGGATAATCCCTCCAAAGTTGGACCAATCGTAGTGGAGAACACATATAGAGGGATTGTCTTGGGATTCCATCGATTGCAGTTGCCACGAAGCTTCATGGGTATCGAATATGTTCAAGGTCCTCAGTTGTCTTCCAGACCACTTTCCTTCAATACCCTTGGCAGGCTTCAAGCTCGATACCCTGTTCATTGTGAACTACCCGATTTTCGACTGTATCCGCCTGGTGACTGTTCATGTGCTGGCAACCTAGTTGCCTATATTTTTAGAGACATACACAGGTGACTGCGAGGGTATACCATGGTACCTAGGAAAGATATCAGGACATGCTTTACAGAGTATACTCAGAGGGTGCTTCCATGTTCGAGTTGCACTTGCACTGGTAAGTTTCTCTAGTGTTTGTTGTTGTAACTGTTCTTCCAATTAGTTTAGTGTTTGTTTGTTTTATCCTGGAGGGACTTTTTTAGTGTGTGTTGTTTTTTGAATGAATAGAAATCCCTAGGGTGTCTTTGATCTTCTCACACAGTGGAGGATCACGAGCTTCACCGGTCATGAAGGCTTCTGGGCCTATCACCGGTTACCCTGGAGCCACCTCTGCCACCACTAAGGTGAAATCTAGACCAACAAGGGTCTTTTTAAGCAACCAGTCACAAGAAATTGTACCCGACCAACATCCGGAGGAAACGACCATTTTAGACTTTGGAGTGAAATCTCTTGGTCCATATGAAACTACAACCACTGATCTTTAGACACCCATCATCGTATCAATTCACCCTTACGAGTGCTAGACAGTGTCGCATGCAGCAATGGAAACAAATGTTGTCACTCCTTCTAGGAATTCTTCAATTCCCACTACGGTTGTCACCATAGAAGAGTTTCCACCTCCTAACCCACAGTCACTGGTCCGAGCCACCATGGTCTCGACTGCCTCTACCTCACACAGTGGTCTGATCCCATCTATGGTGGCGGCCATAGCCCCTTTCACACCAAGTGCGACAGGCCCTCTGTTCTCATACGGGATGCCTAGCTCAAGTACAAGTCCTGTACTTTCTTACTCCACTTCACAGACTTTAGGTCTGGGGGCAGGGAGCTCTAAGGCTCCTTTGCAAGGCCACATGCGGGGAACTTCAGCTCCTTTTAATTCTTTCCCTTACGGGGGAGGTCATATACCTCCTTCGTCCCCTTCACTCGGTGGCACCCACTAGCAATTCGTCGAGCCACCTACACACCATAGTTTATTTAGAGCAGGGAGTCAAGGAACACCTTCGCATAATATGCCGGTAGGTTTGACACCATTTTCTTTGTTCGGTGCATTTGGTAATAACACTTCCTCATTAGCTTCTTTCCCGACTAGGGGAAATCCCGGTTACGGACAACCTATTCCTATGCAGGGTACTATTCCTAGACAGGGGGAAAACCCAAGAACTTCCTCCACATCAGGGCCTTGGAATTCTTGGTAGGGATCAGTTCCCTTGTCAGGAA
This sequence comes from Picea engelmannii, assembly GCA_009831015.1. Classification (NCBI taxonomy): domain Eukaryota; kingdom Viridiplantae; phylum Streptophyta; class Pinopsida; order Pinales; family Pinaceae; genus Picea; species Picea engelmannii. The sequence continues at coordinate 383,918 of ML777991.1, read as the reverse complement.
TGCCGATCTGGGGCAATTCTTTTCACAACCAATGGAACCCCGAACAAGGTACTATTCCTATCCCCATGGGATCGGCATGGGGCAACCCTTCCCAAATTCCTCTGAATGTAATGCATGCCCAACCATCTATGTCCTATTTTTGGAATCAACCGATGATTTCTCCTCACACGCAGAATCTGTATGTTGGTCATGGCCATGGTTTTTACAAAAACCCAGGCTAGCAGCCGAACTTTTCCTGGCAACATGGTGCTAGTCAAACTCCAGGTCCCTTTTTCCATGGTTATCACCAACAACCCAAACTACCTTTCCTGGAAACTTTGCATTTTCCAGACTTAACAAGGTTGTTGAATGACCCTATCTGTCATGATCCACATTGGACCCCTATGCCGATGAAGTTTACTTCGGACATACCAAAGTTCGAAGCCAAGCCTAACGAAGATCCAGGAGATCATGTGACCACCTTCCATCTTTGGTGCTCGTCTAAATCGTTGAAAGATGACTCTGTATAGTTGTGATTGTTTGAATGTACTCTCATTGGGAGTGCCGCGAAATGGTACATTGAGATTGACCGCTCAAGATACTCTTCCTTCGGTGAATTGGCAATGGATTTCCTAAACCATTTCCAATTACCTGTGAGATATGATGCTAGCACATAATTGCTAGCCAATTTCGCACAGACAAAAGCGGACCATATCTTTGATCACATCTAAGAATGGAGATGTCGAAAGAGTTTAATTAAGGTTCCAGTCCCACCATCATGCTTTCTCGAGTGGTTCCTTAAGTCTTTGGTCCCACAGTTATCCAAAGACATCGTGACGTCGGGAGTGTTTTCTTAAGAATACGCCATCATGAGAGCTCAACATCTTGATGTTATAACCCTAAATTGCACCACACATGCTTACCTGGCATCAGGCTAACTCATAGCCCTTCTTTGCCAAAATTCTGTTGGACAACTCTTTGAAAATCCTCTTGTGTAAAGGCCCACGCACCCTAGCCCATTATTGCATGCGTGTACATGCTGGCTGACCCAAAACAGCCCGCGTCGACCGACAAAAGCATAAAAAAAGGAAAGTTGTCAACGAAACAAAAATATATGGGTGAGTTAACTGAAACTCCCGACCATGCATTGCCAAGGGTTCATCCAAATACCTAGCTCCTTCTAGCCTATAAAAGAAGGGGTAGGGGTAGCATTTGGAGGAGGCAAAAATATAGCAAAGAAACTCTGCCCATTTACGTATTACATTGTCCCAACCCTTTAGCCTTTCCTAATGCCAAAGGAGATTTAAAGCAAAGAAGTTGAAGGATAGAAGAAGAGGAGCCCAGGATTAGGTTCAAGGAGCAATGGTCGGTCTCAACTTTTGTTTGTTGACTCATTTTAAGTAATAAAGAGAATGTTTTTCCCATCCCAATTCATGAACTTTTTATGGTTTGATTAGTTTATTCTTTGATTTCTAACCCGTTAGTATATAAGTAGTATGCACGCATAGTTGTTTCTCATCTTGAATGCAGGTCATCTTTGGAAAAAGTATTGCGAACAAGTAATAAAGAACAACGGAGGATCGACATCAAACGCTGGTAACAAGGTAGGTGGATCTTTCCATGCATTTACTAAGAAAAGGGGATTTAAATCTAGGGATTTAGGTAGAAAGTAATTTCTATTCAGTCATATCTGCATGCAAAGTCTGAACTCTATTTGCTAGTCTGTAGGGTGTTTTTTCCCAACAAAAGAATTGGCGACCATATTGGGGAGGCAGTCATTGTGCTCAACGATTGTCATACCGGAGCTTGTGGCGGTCATTTGTCTAGGTTGGCAACAACCCAAAAGATTCTACAAGCAAGTTACTTCTGGCCGACGCTTATCAAATATTGTGTCGAATCAGTCAAGAAGTGCCATCTGTGCCAAGTCTTTTCTCGAAAGATGAGGGAACATCTCGCTCCTATGTTTCCTGTCATCACAGTTGGTCCCTTCACCAAGTGGGGGATTGATTACACTACTTGTAACCACCCGTCCGAAAGGGGGCACCGCTATATCATTGATCTAAAAATGAAGAAGACTTGAAAAACTTGAAAACTTATTGCAAGTGAAATGTTATGTGTTTAAATCAAATGGATCAGTTTGCAACACATAAATTAAAGGATTACTTATGCAAATTGCACATAGACAGTAGCATAAACATTGAACATAAACACATATGCACAACAATTGATAAAGGAGTTCACCCCTCTTATGGGCTACATCTCCTGGTCCAGCTTCCAATGGATCATTATTATTAATTGCTCAAAAGTGCTCAAAAACATGTCTTACAATGCTCAAACTGACAAACCAACTGCTCCAATGGCTTCCCAGCATCCCAAAACCCCTGTCTGGGCTCTTTCGKCACCTCAATCGGTCAAAAAATGAGAAAGATAGGCCTCCTGGAAGTMTCCTTCTCCAAGCTTGTTGTCTTTGGTTCTACAATTCGCACCCTCCTTCAATGAACCTGGCTCACACGCTCATTTAAGCGCAAAAACCCAGCACCGGGCGAAACCRCGCCAACGATACAAACAGTAGGATGGTTAAGGGCGCGCCAGCCTCTAACCGCCTCAGCACTTGGGCGTATGGCCATGTGACCTCGCGCATTGATAAAAGTGGTTAAACCGCCATAACCGTTGGAACTCCCACGCATTTTATACCATTGGTTATATAACAAAAACCCACGGGTTATGTTTCAACCCCGCGCTAATACACAATGGTATATATGTGAACACAATACAATATGAAAACTATGGTTATATACCTGCGCTATTCATTGGGCCTTACGACATGGTCACATAACATTTCAAACAACCACGGGCCGGGGCTAAGCCCCGGCCCGACCTCCGCCAATTCATACATTGATACAACTTTATAACATATGTGTTTGGTTATATGTTAAGTCACATGTCAAGGGCGCATTGGTCGGACGGTTATATAAAGGTTTACATAGTGGGGGAGGTCCCGAGGTCGAACCCCACAGACTCCCTTTACATTTAGTATGACAATATAAACCAAATAATGTGGGGGACACGTGGTGCCCATGGATTGGGCCACGTGCCCTCATATCATTTTCCACCAACCGGAAACGTGTCAACATCCAATTCGACAACCATCAACCAATGAATGCATGCCATGTCATCATCGTACAGTCTGTACAGTCCTACCACATCAGACCGTACGGACTGTACGAACTATACGGACAGGTACAGTCAGCATCAAATTTTTGCCTGTTTGGCTTGGCAAACAGATCACGATATCTTCTCCATACGGACTCCGTTTGAGAAAGTAAATATACCTCCGGAATCAAGAAGACGAGACTGATGTAATGGCACTGTTTTCATCGCATTCTGAGCACTTTGAAAATTGAGCAAAATTTGATCCCCTGATCACACCTCCCCATGGGGAAGATTTTGGACCTCCAAAAGACTATCTCAGTCTATGTGAATATGAGGGTATAGTTCCCTCACCCTTCCAACCTCAATCCACTTAGACTTGCTTGGATTCGTCCCTTTAAGACCAACTTGCAAATACTCCACATTTCCTCGCTTCGAAGTTCGCATTCTCCTGTCAAGGATGGTGTCTTCCTGCAGTTATGTTAGATACTCTGGAGAAAAATCATCTATGGAAGGAATATGAACACGCTCTCCTCGATCATCAATCAATGGAGGCTCATACAACTTCAAATTCTCAACATTAACAACTGCATACATCTGCATATAAGGAGGAAAATCTAAACGAAAAGCATTGTTACCAATCTTGTCGACAATTTTGAAGGGACCATATCGAATTGGT
>ML777991.1:346998-369576 GCA_009831015.1 Picea engelmannii | reverse complement strand
CATCAGGTCAACTCATAGCCCTTCTTTGCCAAAACTCTGCTGAACAACTCTTTGAAAATCCTCTTGTGTAAAGGCCCACGTGCCCTAACCCATTACTGCACGCGTGTACACGCTGGCTGACCCAAAACAGCCCGCGTGGACCGACAAAAGCATAAAAAAAGGAAAGTTGCCAATGGAACAAAAAGCTATGGGTGAGTTAACTGAAACTCCCGTCCATGCATGGACGAGGGTTCATCCAAATACCTAGCTCCTTTTAGCCTATAAAAGAAGGGGTAGGGGTACCATTTGGAGGAGGAAAAAATATAGCAAAGAAACTCTGCCCATTTGCGTATTCCAGTCTCCCAACCCTTTATCCTTTCCTAATGCCAAAGGAGATTTAAAGCAAAGAAGTTGAAGGACAGAAGAGGAGGAGCCCAGGATCAGGTTCAAGGAGCGGTAGTCGGTCTCAACTTTTGTAAGTTGACTCATTTTAAGTAATAAAGAGAATGCTTTTCCCATCCCAATTCATGAACTTTTTATGGTTTTATTAGTTTATGTTTAATTTCTAACCCGTTAGTATATAAGTAGTATGCATACATAGTTGTTGCTCATCTTGAATGCAGGTCATCTTTGGAAGGAGTATTGCGAACAAGTAATCAAGCACAAAATCTAGGGATGTAGGTAGAAAGTAATTTCTATTCGGTCATATCTGCATGCAAAGTCTGAACTCTATTTGCTAGTCCATAGGGTGTTTTTCCCCAACAACACTTGAGCTAATCTATTCTCAGTCTGGTTTATTATATGAGATCTTGCCAGATGCGCCATGCTCAATACTTGATAAAACCATATAGAGAGTTGGACCACATGCCGATGGTATTGTTGGTTCATCACAAACAAAGCCCATTGAGAAACTGACAAAGCAATTGCAACAATTGTCTATACAACACACAGTGTCCAGCCAAACTACTGTTTTGGTTGCTCCCCCTACTAAAACATTGGATGTACACACAGTGCAATCAACAAATCCAAAGGCCACCCAATAACCTGAAGGAAAGAAAATAAAATGAAAGAAGGGTAAGGGGGATAATAAACCCACTAATAATGCTGGTGGGGGAAACATTGAGAAATGGAAGGCGAGGTATCCATGCAACCTGTGCACAGAAGACCACCCAACCCACCAATGTCCTTGGCTTGTAGAGGCCCAAAAGTTTGTGACATAGAAACAACCTGCCGTGTTAACCAATCCATTTCAACATGGGCAAAACCTAACCCAAGCCTCTACAAGCATAGAAGGGGGCAGTCAAGGACCCTCTCCATCTTCGAACAATCCTGCATCCATGAATGTGTATATGATGAAGGGTGATTCTTTTATGTCAACTAGAGTGCATGACTACAATAAACCAAGAACTTCTGAGAAGGGAAAAGAAGCTAAACTCCCATCTCTTCCTCTCCATATCGAGAAGAATTTGGGCGAAACAATGACACACATCCCAAAAGGCACGTTGGAAAAATCTTCTCACAACCCAAATGCAAGGGCCGCCCAGAACTATTCTATGGTGGAGGATTTGTCTCAAACCCCTTGTGTGATGTTCGCTTTGGAGGTCCTCCAAATCTACCCTTCCCAAAGGAAATCTTTGTTAGCCGCTTTAGGATCTACTGAGACACATAATCCAGGTACCATCATGTTGGATACAACTAACTTAAAACCTCGTTTTCCTTACCACATAGTGTTTCATATAGTAGTGATTCACCCCATGAAAACTTTTACTCAGAATATTTTCCGCACAGTGGTTGACGATGGTGCCTCGACATGTGTTATGTCATTTGCATGTTGGAAGGCCATTGGCCAGCCTATTTTATCTCTGTCACCTACTCTTCTCATTGATTTCAATGGTCGTTCGTTCCGACCACATGGTATCATTCCCTCTTTTCCCGTGAAGTTAGGAGGGAAAACCATGTGCGTCGAGGTAGAAGTAGTCTATGCGTCCCTTGACTACAATATCTTGTTAGGAAGGAGTTGGACTTACGCCATGCAAGCAGTGGTTGCTACAGTTTTCTGGGTCTTGTTGTTTCCACACGAGGATCAGATTGTGACCATTGATCAATTGTCTTTCTCTAGATCTGACCCTTCATTGGGGGTATTTGTGGTCCCAATGATTAATAATCCCCAACCAGGCATAGTCAACGTAGGGGTTGGTTTGTGCCCATATTTGATGGGTACTTTTGATTACCCACCCCCGCAAGGAGATGTCAAGTTCATATCCAACCACCATAACGTTGAGATTTTCCAAGTTTTGTTGTTTTTCACGACTTACTTCAACGATCCATGGATACTTCCTTCCCCATAGGCCATGATGGAAGGGACAGGGCACCCGGGAATGCCAATTCCCTTGTTCGCAGCTGAAGTAGCATACTCTTTAGTCCAGCAAGATTCGACCGACATAGATCCAACTCCTGCACAAGAGTTTGATCCGCCTCTAGAGCCTATTTGGGCTCAAGTTTCTCTCACTAAAACTGATTCATTAGACTTATTCTTGCCCTCCGATGAAGCAGTAATTGAAGCAATGACTAGTCTGGACAAACCCTGGGATGATCTCCATCACAGATCATACTTCCTCCCAAAGTTAAGAAGAATCGAAGCCGGAGAATTCACCTTGACTATGACTGGAGATAGTTCTTGTCCTATTAATCCCTTAGCTACACATGAGGTTTATGCCAAGGGTAATATGGAAACCATCACTGAAACCATACTGATAAATATCTCCAGAACCCCTGGCATCATGGAGAATGTTTTCGTCGGAGCTTACTTCTCCCCCGAAGAGATTCAAATCTACACAGATCTATTTAAAGGATTTTGCGATGTTTTTTCCTGGTCTTATGAGGAAATTCCAGGCATCGACCCAAAAATATTCGAACATGAAATCACAACTTATCCATATGCCAATATTGTTCAGCATAATCTTCATCCAGTTAATCCCAGGAAAGAAACAACCATTAATGTTGAAGTTGAGAAACTGCTAAAAGTCAGTTTTATCTATCCTATCCATTTGACCCAATGGGTGTCAAATCCTATGCTCGTCAATAAGAAACAGGGCATGATTCTTGTATGTACGGACTTCTGTGACTTGAACAAGGCCTATCCAAAAGATAATTTTCCCACACTATTCATCGACCAGATAATTGATGAATGTGCAGGTTGTGAGGCCTTCTCTTTCATGGACAGTTTTTCGGGATATAATCAAATACAAATCAAACTCGAAGACCATCACAAAACGACATTCATTTGTCCATGGGGTACATTCACGTATCGTAAGATGCCCTTTGGTCTCAAAAATGCTAGAGTGACCTTTCAGTGGGCCATGTCTTTTTCTTTCCATGATCTCAAGCATATAGTTGAGACCTATTTAGATGATTTAGAATCTCGATCTCGCAAGAGAATGGATCATCCCACACACCTCCGACTTATCTTTGAGCAATGTCGCTACTTTCGGATTCGCTTGAATCCAAACAAGTGCAGATTTTGCGTAACATCGGGACATTTTTTAGGTTTCATAGTGTCAACAACAGGGATCATGGTTGATCCTCTCAAGGTTGAGGCAATAATTCAGTTTCCTCCCCCACACACAATCCTTCAACTTCAGAGTCTACAGGGTAAGGAAATTTTTTTAAGACATTTCATCGCCAACTATGTCGAGATCACAAAGGGCTTTATGCGCTTACTGAAGAAAGACACTCCTTTTCATTGGGAGGATGCCACTCAATGCTCTTTTGATGCATTGAAACATGCCCTCACAACTGCCCCTCTGCTTCGGCCACCTAACTATAACAAAGATTTCTTATTGTACCTGCCTGCAATAGAGTCAACCATCAACATGGTCTTAGTTCAGGAAGATGATTTGTTCTTAGAATATGTGATCTATTACCTGAGACGAGGCCTAGTAGGAATGGAACTCAATTATTCTCATATTGAAAAACTTGCGTTGGTAGCAGTCCATGTTGTTCAATGGTTTTTCCATTATGTTTTGTTTCACAAGACCACCGTCATTTCCATTGTGAATTTGTTTCAATACATGTTGACACAATGGGGAATAGGTGGAAATATCAGTAGATAGATAGTCGTCCTCCAGGAATTTGACTTAGATTTCATTTCAGCGAAATCCAAAAAGTCACTGGTCTTCGTAGAACTTATTTCAGAACTTCTGGTTGAGTCAGGTGATGTTGTTCTCGAAGAATCGCCTATCAGAGGAGATATATTTTTGATCACATCTTTGGATCCCTGGTATGGAGATATACTTATCTATATCTAGACTTTGAAGTGCCCCACCCCTACTTCTTGTGATGAGTGTCATCATATATGCCATCAGGCAAAGAATTATCTCATACTCGACGATACGTTGTATCGAATAGGTGTAGACTACATCTTGCGCCAATGTCTCACTCATGAAGAATAAGTTATCATGATTAATGATTGCCATACCTGAGAATGTGGCGGTCATTTGTTTCGGTTGGCAACAACCCAAAATATTTTATGAGTAGGTTACTTATGGCTGACACTAATCAAATATTGTATCGAATCGGTCAAGAAGTGCCACCTGTGTCAGATCTTCTCTCGGAAGATAAGGGCACATCCCGCTCCCATGTTTCCTGTCATCACAGTTGGTCCCTTCACCAAGTGGGGGATTGATTACACTACATGCAACCCTCCTTTAGCAAGGGGGCACCGTTATATCATTGTAGTTGTATACTACTTCACGAAGTGGGTCGAATCTATGCCAACATTTAAATATGATGGAGAGACTTCGGCTCTCTTTTTATTCAACCGGATAATAGCAAGGTTCAGCGTCCTGAGAGAGATTGTCACTAACCATGGCAGTCACTTTCAGAACTAGATGATAACCAAGTTAACATCAAATCTTAGGTTTCAGCAAGAACATTCATCACCCTACTACCCCCAAGCATATGGTCAGGTGGAAGCTGTAAATAAATCTCTTAAGACCATCCTATAGTGCACGATCAACTCAGCAGAGTCAAATTGGCATTTGATGTTATACTCATCATTATGGGCTTACCGAACGTCTATTAATACTACAACTAGTTTCTCACCTTTTCAACTTGTTTACGGGATGGAAATAGTCTTTCCTATCAGATGTCAGATCCCGTTCCTAATGTTGGCAGTACAGTCATTGCCAGATACTTCTCCACTTGAAGAACGGTTATTATACCTTGAACGGCTCAATCAATAGCGTCGTGATGTGGCCATGGCCAATGAGGCTCACAAACATAAAGTCAAGTGTCAGTATGATCGGTACGTTTGTCCTCGGATTTTCTCTAAAGGCAACCTTGTCATGGTCTATGACCAAGATAAGGACCCCCTAGGGGCAGCAAAATTCAAACCCATGTGGTTCAGACCTTTCATCATAAAAGAGGTTCTAAAAAAGGGTGCTTATCGTCTGGTCAAATTTGAGGGAAATTCTTTGGCGGAGCCTAGAAATGGGCTCTACCTCAAGAAGTATTACTCATAGGTAGGTCACCTTGGGTAAATTTTTGTAACATATGTATAGTCTTTGTACTATTACTTTCTAGTTTTTTTTAGTATTATGGACGTGTCATTTTTGATGTTATATTTCGTCACTGTGGCAGATGTTGAGTGAATCAAAGGTGTTCATTGGGTACGCAGACGGTGCTAGCCAGCACAGTCAGAGGCTTGCCTCCGTAGCTTGGGTAATTTTTACACCTAGAGGTCAGTTATTATCTTCCAGAGGTATATTCTTAGGTGACACCACAAACAATGTTGCCGAGTACAGTGTAGTTATTGAGATTCTTCATGATGCCCTATCATTTGGTATCTCTCATCTTCGAGTCTATTTAGAATCTCGGCTAGTTGTGTCTCAGTTAAATAGTGTCTACCATGTTCATGATCTGACTTTACACCGACGATTCTTTAGGGTACGTCTCTTAGAACGAAGCTTTGATTATATTACATATTTTCATGTTCCTAGGAGATTAAAACAAATTACAGATACTCTAGCTAATCAAATTTTAGACTGGCATCTTGAACACATATAAAAAGACATACACATAAATATGTAAATACATTTTTAAAGTCAAATATGATCCATAAGACACAAAAAGACATAAAAATCCATATATAATATCATAATCATCAGAGTACATAGGTGGATGCAAGCGCCTCAAAAGTATGACCAGTAACGAGTCATGGGGCTTGTGGGACTTGTTGTAATGATCAACAGTGTTTGCCAAACATCGAAATAGTTGAACCCATGTCCATGGTTCCCCCACTACATGATCTTTCATTGATGGTGGAAGATCCTCAATCTCTACCATAGGGACTGTATGGGTGAGCGAGGTAAATTTTCGCTTGACTCTTCTCAAAACCCTCTCAGCCTCACCGGCTAGAACCTCTCCTGCTGTTCCTGGTCCCCCTGCGGCCCTTGGCCGAGGAAGATGCCTATTCCTCACATAATCCACAGGTCACACTGATCCCACATCTTCACATAATAGACACATATCTGTCAAATACTCTGGTATAAAAAAAATGATATTTAAAAAAAAAACAACATAAAAATTACATATGTTTCACAAAAAAAAAAAAACAACGATGCAAACTTACCCATCTCTCCTCGCTCCTCACCAGGAGGTATCAGTATCTCAGTATTTCTCGAAAAATCAATCATCAAAAGACTCATTTGTCCTTCCACCACCCCGTCGTGGAAGTAAAGCAAACCGCAGGAAGAGAGGCCTGATGTCCTCATACCACCACTCGAGGACTGAAACTCGAAACTCTTTCAAATAATAAATATCATAGAATCATCCCAAACCCGAAGTTCCTCTGCGTCTGTGATTGGCAATCTGCCAGCTGCGTCTTCATACAATCTAGCAGTGTAGTGCTCCAGTCAAATATACGTGCATTTAAGCACTGGACTGCATAGTTCATCTGTGCATGGGATGCCTGATGTAGAGCTACAATACCAGTCATCCACCCAATAAGAAACATAATAGCCTGTAGTGATAAGTCCGTGATCTTTCTTATGGGCACCTGTGAGCTAGATCGGTCTGTACCAGCCTCACAATAAAGTCCTATCAATTCCGATATGTTATGAGGCCCCGAAGGAAATTTCCAGAAATTGATTGGTTCCCCTCTCCTGGAGAGGCTTGTCAAAAAATATATGTCCTCTGTAGTAGGCACCAGTGACTTCCCCTCTAACATAAAATCCTCTGCATCGGTATGCCAATAATTAACCAAGGCATTCAGTAGCCTAGGTTGTGCCCGCATAAAAGGACATAGGAAGAACTTGAGCAACCCACATTTCATTAAGGAAGCAAAAACATTGGGGTCTTCCCCGATCAACTCACTAACCTCCTCATACTCTCTTTCCCTCCAGTGAACATACATCCTGCAAAACACCAAGTTCAGGAGGGTTAACCCTTGTTTTTTTCAAATTTTTTCATTAAATAAAGGGGTCCACGCTTGCTGTAATGATGATAGTCGCGTGTACATGCGTGAATTTTTTCCTCTAACCAAGTGTACACGCAGCCTGTCATCAGAAAACCTGCATGGACCTAGGGCCGACCTTTTGAAGGTTGACGCCCCCCCAAAACATGAAACCAAAATCATAAATAAAGATTTAAATTACAAGAGGAGAGAGTTTATACTTACTTGGTCCAGACGGATGGTCGTTTCGTCCACTGTAGCTCCCAAAATCACCACTTTTATCAAAGGGTTTTTTTTTCTCCAGAGTCAATTTCCAAATCAGCAATGGTGAGAATGAGCTGCCAGCTTCTATTTATAGACTTTTTGTCCCCTTTTTGTCACCTTTTTGGCCCCCTTTATCATTTTCTTTAAACTAAAACCAATTAGAGTGAATCAGGAGTTACGTTAGAAAGGTATGATCGGGTATCGTGACATTTTTTTGGAGTTTTCGGTCACTTTTGACAGTCCGTGGGAAAAAACTCAGATGATCAACTTGAGCATGTAGGTTAGGTTTCCACCCCGACTTTTGTATCTCATTGTCTTTATCCCTTTGCCATAGGATCGATCCCATCAGGTTGCGACATGGAACCATCATTGTTGCTTTAGAAGTGTCACGATTTGGTGGTAGAGCTTACCAGAACATGGATGCCCTAGGTACATCCTGGTTGTGTTATGGTGTCCATGCTATCACTAATGAATGTAGGCTCGAGAGTCCCATTTTTTTTTTCTTGATTATGAGTTTGAGCCTCATTTGCATGATTCCTTTTCACTCTTGACCTCACCCTCGGGACTCCCAAAATACATAACGGGTCTTCTTTTAAGCCCTTTCCAAATCCTCTAAACATGAAAAGATTATCGAGCGATCTTATGTCCTTTCATTCTCATTAAACTAAAATTTGAAGTCACGTCTGTCTAGTGGTAGTTTACCCCTTTTTCCGTCCAGATGGTCAACTGTACGAACATAGGTATACTCTAAGGAACTTCAGTTCTCTAGAAGAGTACTCTCAGGTATCATTTTAACCCTTTTTCGGGCCTGAGGGACTAAATGTACGAAAAAGGAACCCCCACAGAGTCCATAGTTAATCTCTTTTCAGACTCCCTAGAATTGAAAAGATCGTCGACTGACCTTATTCTTTCACACTCGTTAAAATGATCCAGAAGAACATTCCTGACAGAATCCATAGTTAAGCTCTTTTCAGACTCCTTAAAAATGAAAAAATGGCTGAGTGATCTTGTCTTTATCACACTCGTTAAAATGGTTTTGAATAGATGTCTTTTCGGTGCTAGTTTACCCATTTTTTGAACTGACTAGACTACCTTCGAAAAAGTTACCCCAATCGAGTCTCCTTTTACGTTTTTTCAGACTCTCTAAATATGAAAAACCGTCGAGATTACCTTCTCTGGGATCATTAAACTCACATCGAAGGATGTCACCATTGTGTGTTTTATTAATCACATTTTCATACCTGCATCTTTGGCCTAATGTCGACTCAATGTTTCTCTCAACTTAACCATCTAAAGCATGCCTTATACGCAATCCCTATAGCACTTTGCCTCTGCGTCTTGACACCTTTGGCCCCTAGAGGAGTTTTCCCGAGTGTCCTTACTTTGAACATCAGTCTTGTCCCTGTGCCTTGAACTTGTATGTTTGCAACACTCGTTCCTCCTTTGTAACGTAACATTCTTTTATTCTTTTTCCAAAATTATTGAAAAAAGACAAAAAAATTCAAATATACCCCAAAAAGGGGAAGGGAAAAGTATTTTCTTTATTGGTAGCATAATGAGTCGCCCTTGGATAAAGCACATCTATCTGTTTGTTCATCAAACTTTGGGATTTAATATGACCTTAGGAAGTTGTTCTCTCTACATGGAGCTGTTTCCTCCTCCATTTGGTTATTCTTCCAAACATATGGAGAGTTTGTGTTGCCTCCTACCTCATAAACTTATGTTAATGCCATGCTGCCTGAGTCTCATCATTTGTCATGATATTGTCCAAGGGGAGTTTTTACCAAGCCTAAGTCAGCCCCTCTACAGTTTGTCTCTTGCCCTCATACCTGGCCATCCTGAATGTCCAATCAAGTCTTTGTTCGAAATCAATGAAGCCTTCAGTCTGATCATCAAGATTCTCTAGTCCATGACCGACGAGCCATCGAAGACCTATGGGTAGTGAAGTCATACACTCATATTAAACTCCTACCCAAGTTTTGAAGATTTTGAAGTTGTTGCTCGAGCTCTTAAGACCTCATCTCCAGTCATCAGGCCTTATCAGCTTCTAAGAAGATGGATACTCTACATGTATATCATTTTGATTTCGAGATGTAGCTCTACTATGTATTTCTCGTGGCTGCACTTTATATAGTTATATGACATGGATCTATAGTGTATTTAATTGGTAGCCATGATTTTATTTTATCCCGAGCATGGGTATGCCTGCCTCGATGAGACAATTATTATTTTGCAGACGACACCTCTCAATTTCCGGTCCCTGGGCTCACTTGTTCGGCACATCGGGGAATATTGTTAACGTATTTCAGCCATCAGATGATCTTCTGACCTCACACATTAGGGGGCATCTATTATAACCCTAATTTTCACCAAACATGCTTACCTGGCATCAGGCCATCTCAGATTCCTTCTTTGCCAAAACACTATTGAACAACTCTTCTTAAAAACCACTTATAAAGGCCCACACGCCCTGCTACATTACTGAACGTGTGTACATGCTAGATGACCCAAGACAGCTCGCATGTACTTACAAAATAATGAAAAAATCAAAGTTGTTGATGGAACACACAGCTTTGGGTAAGTTAACTAAACCTTTCGGCCATGCATGGCTAGAAATTAGACCAAATACCTAGCTTCTTCTAGCTTATAAAAGAAGGGTTAGGGGTCCCATTTGGAGGAGGAGAATCATAGTAAAGAAACTATACCTGATTGAGCATTCCCTTTGTCCCAATCTTTAGCCATCCTTGTGCAAAGAGAAGTATAGAGAAAAGAAGTTGGAGGACAGTTGAAGAGGAGCCCAGGACTAGGTTCGTGAACCAGTTGCCGACTTCATCATTGTAAGTTGATTTATTGAAGTTAATAATAAATAAGTACTTTTCCCGTCCCACCATATGAGGTTTTCATGGTTTATTTCATACATGTTGATTAAATCTCTAACCCATTAATTTGTAGATAAAATGCATGTGGAGTTCTTTGTTTGTGTTGTGTGAATGCAGGTCAGCCTTGGGAGGAGAGTTGCAGTCAAAGAGGGACCAAACGTGAAGAAGGATCGATATCAAACGCCTAAAATAAGGTATGCTCACTTGATCTTCATAACGACGTATTTGCTTAATAATAATGGGGATTAGGTCTGGGATGATGGTAGAAAGTAGGAATCTTTAGGTATTTTTTGCATGCATGATAAAACCCTAAGTGCTATTCCATAGAGGGATTTCCCACTCACAACACCTTGTCATTGAACCTTCACTTGAACCATCTTTAGATGATTCCTTAGCACCCTTGGGATACCATTCATTAATTCTAAAGAATTTATCTTGTTCAATATCCTCCAACCATTCATTAATTCTAAAGAATCTATCTTGTTCAGTATCCACTAAGCCTTTTTAGTACCATCAAGAAAAGTGTCATCCACTAAGACTTTTTAGTATCATAGACCCTAAATATCCTCACTAAGGATGCATTTGCTTCATCACCCTATCTACATCAATTCCCAAGCCTAATGTTGGGACTTTAATGCCTCTTTCTATCCTAATGAATTTCATACATCTTTGATTCACTTGATTATACAAAGGTGTATGAAAATGAGAGGTAGAAATGGATGTCATAAGAAGAGTGAAGACCCTCAAGTTATGAAGAATCCAATTTCATAAAGGCTACCTTATTATAACATGACAATTAGGGAAGTATTGAACAATTTGTCAAGAATTAGGAAAGCCTTGTTCAACTCTTAAAGTTCTTCAAGAGAATGTTTTGACATATCCATTGTTTGAAAGAAGATAAGAAGTAAACGAAGGTATAACACACGTTCTGATGAAGCTAAGTATGGAATTGATTTTGGATTAAAGAATGGCCTAGATTGTAATATTTGTCATTCAACCTTACTTAGAAGAGGAATTTCAATTATTGGGTGCCTTTGAGGATCACCAAGAACCTTTTTCATCTTAAATTCTTCCATGGTTTTCACAAATCTTACAATCTAGGCCATTCTGTAAAAGAGAAGACTCACACCCAAAAGCATACCAAGATAACAATAATGGGATGCCTTGTATGAATGAATCAAGTAAACAAGCACCCCAATAAGTTTCTTACATACAATAGAATCAAGTATATTCTCCAAGCAAAACATGGGTTCCCTAAATATTTGCTCGCTAGCTTATCTTCTCATTTTTTCGAGTGTTGGTACCACAAACTTATATTTGAACAATAACTTGTCTTCTTGTTTTAACGAGTGTAGGTACCACCAAATAGGTATCTGTAGGATCTATCTTCCTCGAGTGATGATCAAGATATACTCAGAGAGGTTGAAAGTGAGACGTCTTGTACTATATCTACCGGTTCTAGATCAACTAGATCTGAAAAGGTAAGGAAACGATTTCTTATATGCATGGAATTTTTATTACCAATGGAGGGTCATGTAATTATGATGCTGAGAGAATAGGTGACATTGAGTTTCCCTTAAGGTATAGACATCTAGTGAAACAATGGGCACCTAAGGAGCTACTTGAAGTGGACACATATTTCTTCATCAGTGGGAGGATGTATCACATTGTTGCTTCGTCCTTACATGGATTGACGTTATTTTGCATGGATGGAATAAAGGTCGACTATGGCACTGTAACTGAATTGATGGAGTATGTTGAACCATTATACAAATACAATCATTGGTTGGTGTTGGTCCAATATACGTGAAGTATGCGGAGATTCAGAGTTGCCGCAAATTATATACAACTAGTATATAACAATCAAAATAAAGGGGCAACTAGGTTTATTGATGGAAGGCCAAAATCTTCTGGAAACATTGTGGGCTTTATAAATATTAAACGACCAGTGGAAACAACTAAGAAACTGAATTTCATATTTGAGGGACGCGAAGGAAATCGTATATTTGTATGTGCAACAAAAACAATAGTTCCAGGTGAAGAGTTGTTGATTGATTACAACTTAAATCGAATATATGGAAGGGGTGTGGCTATGGGGTTAAATATATTAGATACCATTCAACTCAACCTTTGATCAATCATTGTTATAATTTATCGCTGCACTATTTTAATTTTTTACTACATATATTTCATTTTTCATTATTTATTTTATGATATTACTGTAATATTTCATTTTTTTTAATTTTACAATTACTTTCATAACTTTTGTTGATTAATTTATTGTGTCAACATATGTCCAGGGTGACCATGGAAAATCACACGCTACATATGTCCAGGGTGACCGTGGAAATGCACCCATTGTGCCTCAGCAGGTAAATGTTAAATATAGTAACAAATTATGACTACAACAACTAAATTTCTGAAATTTCATTATTTATTTTATGATATTACTGAAATATTTCATTTATTTAATGTTACAGGTGAATTTCATAACTTTTTTTGATTGATTTATTGTGTCAACATCTATCTAGGGTGACCGTGGAAAGGCACCATCTACATCTGTCCAGGGTGACCATGGAAAGGCACCCACTGTGCCTAAGGAGCTAAATGTTAAATATAGTAATAACTTATGACTACAATAACTAGTTTTCTCAAATGTTAAAGTTCACCTCATTAATTTTATTCATTAATGTATTGTGGGATAGTCACCGTGGGAAGGCACCCACTCATAGTAGATCAGATCAGGGTGGTCGTGGGAAGTCATCAGCCGCACAACAACATCAGGTAATTGTTAGTGATTAATAATAACTAAATTTGATTACAATATCTAAAAAAAATTGATGTTAAAATTATTTTAATTTCATTTATTGTTTGATGTTTTTAGTCCAGTACAATCGATTTGAATGATGAGGATCTTGAGGATGAAATATTTTATTCCACTGACCCAATAGCAACTGTCACGAAGGCCTTGAAGAAAGAAAACATATAATATCTAGCTTTGTTTCGTGAAAGATCCCTGACATAGGAGGGCAGGGAAAGAATTGCAAAGCTACAAAATCTAATAACTAATTTTGGGGTAAGTGGCATCTTCACATATTTTTATCAGCTATGACAATTTCATATCTATTTTTTTGTTTTATATTTTCTATATGATCTGGTAAAGTAAAATTTTCCATTTGTAGGAGTTTTTAAACCCTGTGCCCTAGGAACCTGTTGATCTCGCAACTGTTATAGGTAGCAGTGATGGTCTAATGCAACAAAAAGGTAAAAAAAACAAAGTACAAATGGGGATTTTTGACCCTCCTAAGGTTCCCCTCGAATCCATTGATGAGCGCATTGATGTTGATCGGAATGACACGCCGGAGCATGATGAGCTGGAGCTTGGGACTCCACATGACTCTGGAGATGAACTTACTATAGATGGAGAGGAAGATATTCACAGAGCAACAAGAATTAAAAGCACTAGATCACTAGATCTCACCTTTCTAGTGGATGATGCATGTGTTCCGATCAAGATTCAGAATATTGCAGGTATTTGTTAATTAATTGATTCATTTTTATCATGAAATTGAAATGGACATTTGTTGAGATTATTATAAATTAATGGATAACAAGTTTCTGCACGAAACAATGTTTTCTACAGAAACTTGAATGACAAAGCATTGGAGTTGTTTGGCCCCACCATTCGCACACAATGGAATACCCAATATAACTAAAATAAAGATGAATTGATAGGCCACATGGTAAACTTGTTTGACACGTTCAACAAGAAAGTGGTTACAAAGTTAGCCGACGAAAATTTAAAATATACTAGGGCCCAATATAGGGAGAAATTGCAATTAGACCTCAAGCATGAGTGCCCTCCCATGGTTTCAGAGAAAGCGTAGAAGACCCTGATAGAGGATGAAAAAGAGAACTTGTTTAAAAAACAAGGAATACATCGATGACCTGGTAAAGCAAGGTACAACACATATCATCTTCTTAGTGAAATGTTCTCATTTATGTTTTTCTTTCTTGTTTTAAGTAACAATTCTGATATCTAATTTTTTTCAAAAATTCCATATATAGTCTAACTGACACATCCAAAGAAACCAAGGATAGAATGGAAAATCACAGGTAGCATAAACTAGGCCAGGGTGGCTATGGAAAACTAAAAGCCTAAATTGTAAGAATTAAATGATTAACTATGGTGATATTTATTTAACAATAGCGAACAAATATCTATTTTTGTTATTGGTAATTTTAATGGTATTATGCATTACAGTTAAATAGGTTCCAAACTGCTTCCACCGAGGAGGACCTAAAGCTTGGTTACAAGCATGGTTTTAAAAGTGTGATAAATATAGGAGAAACTTGGGGCAGACTCCAATCTCCCCAGCCATGCAAATGCAGGTAAATAAAATGAATAAGGAAACCACAATAGCATGCTTGTAAAGTTTATTCATATTTTACTGTATCACCCTTAAATAAGTATTTATGTTTGTTTTCAAGAAACAATGCAACCGCAGTAGTGAATCTAGCAGTATTTGACATACACCACTTCATACTAGGGAGAACATGTCCAATGATAGTGGGGAGAAGAGTACCCATTCTGGTATGTATGCTTTAGAATTAGAAATAATTATTGGGATTGTAGATATTTATTTCCTAACTTATAATTATATATTATCTTCTTTAAATGCAAGAGCATGTAGCTCAGGAGGGTGAACTATGAGAGGAACCAAGTGGAGAAGAAATTTCTTAAATTATGAGCTTGATTTCTTATGCGGATTAATTATTTTCTTTTCTTGAACACTTTGATTCCATCTTAATACACTTCAACAATACCAAATCATAATCGAATAGAAATAACTATGTAGATGAGTAAGCATGCACATCAACAACACATATACCCTAGGGAAACCCTGTACATGGAGAAAAACCCCAGCAAACGATATTCCTTTATTTCATTAATAATGTAAGATCGATTACAAATCTCCACCATGAATGTTCTGCTCTTAAAGATCTTGCCAAGATGACTCTGACCTGACAAAGACCTAAAAGACCTTGCTGAAACACACCTCTGATATACTACCTATATTGTTGATATACAACATTCATATGTTACTTTGGTATGTTGCCTCTTTATCACTGATATGTGCCTCTAGTTATTCACCCTTAACCTGCATATCAAAACTGTATTTAAGAGAGGGGTCGACCTCTGCTTATATAGGTTGAAAAGGAGAAGAGGAGAGACTCGAAGTAGTAACATGTTTGCATGAGTTAATCATAACTCGGCTTCATACTTTAGTTCAAACTTAGAACTAGACTTGAGACTGGTATGCTTTAGTTCGAACTTAGAACTAGACTTGAGACTGGTTACATCTCAACATTACACTTTAGCTCATAAATAGAACTAGACTTAAGACTTTAGTTGCAACTCAACATTACACTTAGTTCTAAAATAGAACTAGACTTAACACTTCAGTTGCAACTCAACACTACACTTTAGTTCTAAAATAGAACTAGACTTAAGACTTCAGTTGCAGCTCAACATTACACTTTAGTCCTAAAATAGAACTAGATGTAAGACTTCAGTTGCAACTCAACATTACACTTTAGGTCTAAAATAGAACTAGACTTAAGACTTTAGTTGTAACTCAAGATTACGCTTTAGTTCTAAAATAGAACTAGACTTAAGACTTCAGTTTCAACTCAACATTACACTTTTAGTTCTAAAATAGAACTAGACTTGAGACTTCAGTTACAACTCAACTCTTTACAAGGCAATTCAAAATTCCCTTCATGGTGGATAATGTTACACATGCCAGCACACTAGATCTATACATTTATATCATTTGCAATATTAGTAATATCGTTTGTTTCTAGCTCATAGGAATTTTATATTCAAACTAAATTTTTCTAGATGCCTTGAATTTTTCTCATGGCTCACAAGGTTTGAGTAGGCTCACAGAGGTTGTATGTTCCCCCTCACTTTTGCACTAGTTTGTTTATGCTCACAGAGGTTGTAAATTCCCCCTGACATTTTCACTAGACTGTCTATGCTCACAGAGGTTTTACGTTCCCCCTGACTTTTGCATTAGACTCACATAAAATCTCGTTTGTCTTGAATTTTGGTTTGACTCATAGAGGTTGTACGTTCCCCCTGGCTTTTGTCAATACCTCACAAGACTGGTTGATTCTCTAAATCTCCCTGGCTAGCCTTAGGGTGGCCCATATGACCTCTCATTGGAGAATGAGTGTCGATGCTACCAAATTTAACACTCCCTTTCAGTGAGGGAGTCATTCACAGCCACACCAAGCTTGCCTCTTAGCTGCACAAATTGTCTTGAGGTCAGAGGCTTGGTCAAGATATCGGCTACTTGCTCGCTCGTGGCTATGTACTATAACTTTATAGTTTTTCTCTGGACCAAGTCTCAGATGTAGTGGTACCTCATGTCAATATGTTTTGACCTTTCGTGAAATACTAAGTTATCTGTCAATTTTATGCAACTTTGATTATCAAAGTGAACCACTGTTGTCTCGAGCTTGTCACCAAACAACCCGGAAACCAATTTTCTGAGCCATATTGCTTCCTTTATAGAATGACTTGTTGCAATGTACTCAGCCTCTGTTGTACTCTGTGTAATGAATCCCTTCTTCCAACTTGACCAAGACATCATAGTGGATCCTAAATTGAAGCAGTATCTGGAAGTACTCTTCCAATCCACTGGGCTTCCTTTCCAGTCGACATCTACATACCCATGCAAAAATAAACCACCATTGGATGCATATCTCAAAACATAAGTAATGGTCCCTTTGAGATATATCAATATGTGCTTTGCTGCCACCCAGTGTGTCTGTCTCAGTTCAGTCATGAACTAACTCATTGCAATCATTGCATAGCATATATCTGGCCTAGTGTGGATCATGTACATCAATGATCCAATCCGTTGCCTATACATGGTGAGATCCACCAAATCTAAACCTGTATCAGAAGCATGTAGCTTCCTCAGGTTGGTAACCATCGTAGTAGACATGGATTTGCAATCCATCATACCAAACCTCTTTAGTACATCCACTGTGTAATTTCCGTGTGCCGGAAATATCTCTCCCTGTCTTTTCCACACTTCCAATGATAGGAAGTAATACATCAATCCTAAGTCTTTCATCTTGAATTTTGAGGGTAGCTCCCTTTTATACCAGGCTATTATCCCTTCATATCCTGTTAGAAAAAGATCATCAACATATAATATTAGTATAACAGGTTGGTTACCTCTTACCTTGAAGTACATATTTGCATCAACATCACTTTTTTGAAAGCCCAGGATTTTAAGAAAGCCATCAATGTTGTCATACCAAACTCTGGGAGCCTGCTTAAGACCATACAAGGCCCTCCTTAGATTTCATACATGAGTGCCTTTGTTATGTAGTACAAAACCATATGGTTGATCCACAAAGACATCATGTTCAATCTTTCCATTCAAGAATGTTGTTTTTACATCCATATGATGTAGCTTCCAACCATGAACGGAAGCTAAAGAAATAATGGTTTGAATGGAGGTATACCTTGCTACAAGAGAAAAAGTCTCTTTGTAGTCGATTCCTTGTTTCTGAGTGAATCCTATGGCTACAAATATTTCTTTGAACTTTTCCACACTTCCATCAACTGCATGTTTTATCTTATAGATAAATTTGGAAGAAACCATTGATTTGTCTTTTGGCCTCGCCACAATGTCCGAAACATTGTTCTTTATAATAGACCTTTCTTACTCAAGCATGGAATCCTTCCATACTTTTAATTTATCTTCTTCTTCAAATGAAGAAGGTTCAACATCACTAATGCTTCTCGTTAGTGCAACATAGCCTCCAAACCTATGAGGCCTCTTCCTTTCCCTGAAAGTTCCTTTGGGAGAAGTTATCCTTTCTGCTTACTGAACTATTTATTTAAGCCATCATGGCTTCCTTTTGGATGGATTTTCTTCAAGAGTTCTTTATAACAATTCAGCAGGTTGTAGGGGCTCATTACTTGGCCCTTCACGAGATTCCTCCCTTTGAACATTTGACTCTTCATTTTCAGAAGAGGGTGAAGCTAGTTGAACTACTTCTGATTCCTGTTGAAATTCTTTGGACTTATTTAAAGCAACTTTCTCATGGAAAGTCACATCTTTGCTTACCTCTATTTTCCTCTGACTTAGTACATAAATCCTATAATCCTTGGAGTTCTCACTGTACCCCAAAAGAACCCCTTTATTTCCCGAGGGTTCCACATTTGTCCTCTTTTCCTTAGGGACATGAATATAAATAGGACACCCAAATATCCTTAGATGCCCTACTCCAGGCTTGATCCCTGAGAATACCTCTCCAAGAGTCTTATCCTTCAAGATAGCATGTGGACACATGTTCTGAATATACAAGGCAGTGGAGGTAGCTTCTACCCATAAAGAATTTGGTAGATCTTGGTCAAACATCATTCCTTTCGCTGCCTCACAAATTGTCTTGTTTTTCCTCTCAGCAAATCCTTTTTGATGAGGGTTATATGGCATGGTCAATTCTCTCTTGATTCTTGCTAACTTGCAGAAATCATCAAACTAAAGAGATTCAAACTCTCCTCCATTTTTTGTTCTAAGGATTCTGATGTGTTTCCCTGTCTGTTTTTCAATAAAGGATTTATACTCTTTGAATTTATCAAATGTGTCACTTTTATCTTTAAGAAAATATATCCAACATTTTCTTGAGTAATCGTCAATAAAAATGACATAATACAAACAACCATTAAGTGAGAGAGATGACATGGGACCATATACATCAGAATGAACTAGATCTAAGATGCCCTAAGCTCTGTTGTCACTACTAGGAAATGATTTCTTTATATTTTTACCTAGCATGCATCCCTTGCAAATTTCATTTTTACTCAGAGAAATAGATGGCATGCCACATACCATGTTCTGTAGATATGGAAGAGATTTGTAATGAATATGTCCAAGTCTTATGTGCCACAACTCACTGGAGCTAGTTGCATCATGAAGCAATGCATGAACTGACTGTCCTGACATGACGTACAATCCTCCACTGCGAGTTCCAATGGGTTTTGTTGTACTTAAGTGGCTACCTTTAGTCCATAGTAGTTCCTTCCTGTCCTAGAAGATCACCCAATATCCCTTGTCCTCAAGGGTTTCCATTGATAGTAGATTCTTCTTGAGCCCTGGAACATATAATACTTCATCAATATGAAGTCTAGCCCCATATTCCAATCTGAAGTTGATAGATCCTACTCCCTCTATCTTGTAACATTTTTCATCCCCAAGCTCAACTTGCTCTGCAAAATATTTTGTCTTGAAATCTAAGAGGATCTCATTGAACCCTATCATGTGCTTTGATGCACCACTTTCTACTAACCAAGTTTTAGGCCTCGTTAAAACTGAACTGGATAAGGTAGAAACCAAGTAATATTCTTTTCTATTTTCTTTCTCATTAGAAGGACTTTTCTGATTTCTTTTGGATTCATCATCCTCAGTAGTTGAGGCATGATGTTTCCCTTTCCTAGGATATTTCTTTCTAAACCAACAATCTTTAGCAAAATGAACCAACTTGTTACAAATAAATAATTTAATCTTAGATGTATCAATATTCTTGTCTTTGAATGTACCTTTTGTGTTTGGCTTCCCCTGAGATCCTTTCTAGAAAGTGACTTTCTTATTTCCCTTGAATCTTGATGCTAAAGATGAGTTCTCTTCTTTCGTTGGCTCGCTCCTGGTAGCTGTGCGACTCTCCTCCTGGAGGAAATCATGCCATAACCTCTCAAACGTGGGCTGAATCTCTCTCCCACTTACATTGGATAAGAAGGTCTCCCAGGAAGAAAGAAGACCATAAAAAATGGTCTGCACTAAATCATCATCGTCCACTTTCACCCCTGTGACCAAAAGATGATCTCTGATCTGGGCTATCATGGAATAGAAAGATGCCACTGATTCATCTTTCTATATCTTCAAATACTTAAGCTTGTGCTTAAGTTTCCTCTTCTAACTTGGAGCCTATTTCTCATACAGATTCACCAAGGTATCCATATATTCCTTGACAATCATTAATGAAGTCATTGCAGGAATTCACTTGGCCTTTTCTTGACTCTTCCTAAAGGCCATTCTTCCTGAATTATCCATGGGTTCCTCCACCATTGTGGTTACATATTGCTCAAGATCACACTCTTGCAAGATATTTGTTATCCACAGCTTCCACACATTGAAGTTGGTAGCTCCTTCGAGCCTATCCTCAGCCCTGAATGAAATGGAGGATGTCATGGACCTCACACTATAAACTTAATCAAGATAGCTTGGATCCATGTGTACATGCTCCTGCACTTCAACACGTTTAACACACCCTATGCTCTTATACCATGTTAAATTATGAGCTTGATTTCTTATGCAGATTAATCCTTTTATTTTCTTCAACAATTTGATTTCATCTTAATACAATTCAACAATACCAAATCATAATCAAATAGAAATAACTTTGTAGATGAGTAAGACTACACATCAAAAACACATACACCCTGGGGAAACCCTGTACAAGGATAAAACCCCACCAAACGATATTCCTTTATTGCATTAATAATGTAATATCACTTACAAATATCCAGCATGAATGTTTTACTCTTAAAGATCTTTCCAAGATGACTCTGACCTGACAAAGACCTAAAAGACCTTGCTGAAATACACATCTCATATGTTGCCTCTATTGTTGATATACAACAATGATATGTTGCTTTGGTATGCTTCCTCGTTATCACTGATATGTTCCTCTATTTATTCACCCTTAACCTACATATCAAAACTGTATTGAAGAGAGGGGCCGACCTCTGCTTATATAGATTGAATAGTAGAAGACGAGAGACTTGAAATAGTAACCTGTTTGCATGAGTTGATCATAACTCATCTTCATACTTTAGTTTGAACTTATAACTAGACTTGAGATTGGTTACAACTCAGCATTGCACTTTAGTTCGAAAATAGAACTAGACTTGAGACTGGTATGCTTTAGTTCGAACTTAGAACAAGACTTGAGACTGGTTACAATTCATCATTACACTTTAGTTCAAAAAGAGAACTACACTTAAGACTTTAGTTGCAACTCAACATTAAACTTTAGTTCTAAAATAGAACTAGACTTAAGACTTCAATTTCAACTCAACATTACACTTTAGTTCTAAAATAGAACTAGACTTAATACTTCAGTTGCAACTCAACATTACACTTTAGTTCTAAAATAGAACTAGACTTAAGAATTTAGTTGCAACTCAACATTACACTTTAGTTATAAAATAGAACTAGACTTAAGACTTTAGTTGCAACTTGACATTACACTTTAGTTATAAAATAGAACTAGACTTAAAACTTCAGCTACAACTCAACATTACACCTTTAGTTCTAAAATAGAACTAGACTTGAGACTTCAATTACAACTCGACTCTTTACAAGGAAATTCAAAATTATCTTCATGGTGGATAATGTTACACATGCCAACACACTAGATCAAAACATTTATATCATTTTCATTAGGAATATTGTTTGTTTGTAGCTCATAGGAATTTCATATTCAACCTAACTTTTGCTATATGCCTTGACTTTTTCTCATGGCTCACAAGGTTTAACTAGGCTCACAGAGGTTGTATGTTCCCCCTGAATTTTTCACTACTTTGTCTATGCTCACAGAGGTTGTACATTCCCCCTGACTTTTTCACTAGACTGTCTATGATCATAGAGGTTGTACATTCCCCTTTACTTTTGCATTAGACTCACATAACATCTTAATTGTCCTGAATTTTGGTTTGACTCACAGAGGTTGTATGTTCCTCTTGGCTATTGTCAATACCTCACAAGACTAGTTGTGTTAAGGTCCTAACCCGCACATAGGTAGATCAATGTATTTGGATGTAATAAAGGTCAATATTAATAAGACCTTTCAATAAAATAGAATAAGGCGGATGTAAGAAGACCTAATAGAAGCTTCCGCTTCTAGAAGGATCTT
>ML777991.1:328251-341550 GCA_009831015.1 Picea engelmannii | reverse complement strand
GTAAAGAGCAATATTGTAATGTTAATCAAAATAATGAAATAGTTATTTCAATTATATTTCAACATATTCATATAATCATTTTCATTGTTTCAGTTCATGCCCCTACACAACTGACTCGACGCCCTTCTCAGCGACATACCAAAAGTATGGTACATGACCAGATGGAAACACAAACAATAGAAGGATAGGGCACAGGAAATACAGTGTCAAAGGATGATTATGATACCCCAATCGTCAATTTTATGATTGTAAAAAAACATAAATCAAACAAAAACTAGATGTATAAATTCATGACTTGTATTTGGATGTTTATCGATGTTGCTATTATGAAACATTTTTTATATGAATTACAACATCATGCTTCAATTTCTATAGGGCCATATGTTTTGATGACTAGCCTAGTTATGCATGAATGTCTATATGTTTTTTATATAAACAAAATCATTTGTTGGGTATGGGGAATTGAGAGCGATGTGAAGGTTGGGAGGGGCCATATGAGATTCCACCTTCACATGGTTGGCCTTGTTCAGTAGAGAATAAAATATTTTCAAAACAAAGATAATCTCATTAAGGTATGCGACCACTTAAGTTCTTTTTAGAGTATTTTACATAGCTAAATGAATGTTTATTTGCTTATATATTATTTACTCATATAAAGAGTTTGCTTTTTATGATTCATGCAAGTATTGGTGATGGAAATGAATCTCGTGGACAAATCTTATCAAGTTGTATGGGATAATGGATCTGGCGAAAGGACAATGATAAGATAAGGGTTTTGATGTGTTTTTTGAGGTATAGAACTCAATGTAGAACTTATGGAGACATAGAAATGTAAAAATACAGTTTTCATTATTGTTAAGATATTCATATTTTCTAGGACATTACTAGTATCAAATTAATGTATGAGACCCCTATGTTTGTGGGATTCATATAGGTTTTATTAATTATCTCACAAACAGGCAAGTCTCATACATCAATTTGGTGTCTCACTAGGTTGTGACCTATTAGTATATTTTTGAGATATAAGTAATTTTATAAGTCAATGTGCAATAATATATAAACACATAAACATATTGATCAACCGTTGAGATATTGCACCTACAAATCTACTTTGGCATGTTTCTAGGAACATTTATCTCCTCATGTGTATTTTGATCCTTTTAGGGGCCAAATGGTAATGCTTAACTTATCTTCCTTGATTTTTATCTTCCTGGTTATTCATAGGTGAAAAATGTAAAAGGATTATTAGTCTCAAACAACTCAAGGGGATTTTTTTTGTTCAAATAATATCAAACCAAAATGTTTGACACGAGTTGAGCACTCTAAAAATCACCATGTTGAACTTTCTAATTTCCCAATTCAAAGAAAATGAGATGAATGGTCGATGGATCACCAAATGATGGGATCTTGAGGCCCATACTATAGTTGATATGTCCTTTTTGTGGACTAAATCCTACAATACTTGTAAAAATAATATGGTGAATATGAAACATCTTGGGTTATACATATTGAATTTTACGAGTAATTGAGTTGATGAGTTTATGTGATATAGGTTGGCTTAATTTTTATTTTTTATGAATTTATGAATGCTTGAGGTTTTGATCTAATTATTGGTCCAAGAGCCCACAGAGGATAAGGGATATGAGGAGGATGAATATCTCCCATAATAATAACCTATCCCTAAACCAACACCACCTTATCCTAAAAGGATAGAAGCTAGTAATACTTACACAAAACCAGAGGATTACCTCTTAGGTGAAATCAAAAACCTATGTGCTGAAATCCCTTTCCTCTAGGATATTAAGGATGTTCTTATCTACAAAAAATTCATAAAAGAAGAATGCATTAAGAAGCTAGGGAGGAAAAGGAAAGATTCTCCTACAATCAATGTGATAGGACAACTTGCAAATCTTATGCTAGGAAAAATATTTGTTCCTATATACTTATATCTAAGGATCCCTATTGTAGATATCTACATCAAAAAATATCTGATTTTGAATACTCTAATAGACCTAGGGTAAGATATCAATGTTATCACAAACAAAACTATGCTTAGACTAGACCTTAGATAACTATTGAGACACACACTTACTATAATACACCAGCTATAAGATAGATCAACTATTAAACTGAAGGAGTCTTAGAGGATGTAAGAATGTCCATTGAATCATGGTAGTACCCAATATATTTTATTGTACTTAAAACAAAATCCAAACTAAATGGGTTTCCCCTCACTTGGGAAGGCCCTGGCTAGCTAAAACTGATGCATATATTAGTTGTAGGGTAGGAACCATGACCATAAAAAATGGTCAATAACAAAATAAAATTGTCCTCTACCCCCCTAAAAAGCCTCTCATTGACACTAAAATACCTATGTGGGTAGGACAAGAAGAAGGAGAAGAAACATTTTAGAGAACAATTATGCCCAAGGAATGAAGTTAAGGTAGTTGGGGGCAGAAGTTAGGGCATGTAGAAGTATACGAATCTCATAATTTTAACTCAAGGGCATACATTTAGCACATTTTAATTATTTTTTCTTTTTTGCAAAGGCACATGCAAGTTTCCTTAAGGAAACTCATGGGTAATCCTATGAGATGTAGTAGAACAATTCACAATCATGTAATAATCTTAGAAGAAATAAAACTTTGGAGAAATGAAATTTTTATCAATAATCAATAACTAGGGAACAAGATGGATATGGGTAAAGGTAACCCAAATACATCATAACAATAGGCCAATGACCATCATTTTAGAATCAAATAATATCAAACAAAAACATTTGAGATGAGTTGAGCACTATAAAAATCACCATGTTGAACTTTCTAATTTCCCAACTCAAAGAGTATGAGATGAATGGTCGATGGATCACCAAATGATGGGATCTTGAGGCCCATATTGTAGTTGATATGGCATTTTTGTGGACTAAATCCTACAATACTTGTAAAAATAATATGGTGAATATGAAACATCCTGGGTTATGCATATTGAATTTTATGAGTAATTGAGTTGATGAGTTTATGTGATATACGTTGGCTTATTTTTTATTTTATATGAATTTAAGCATGCTTGAGGTTTTGATCTAATGATTGGTACAAGTAGGTCAAAAGGGTGGTCTCCATCAAATTACACATGAGAGAAGAGGGGGATTATTCCCCCTCTCTAATCTCTAAGGGACACAAACATTCAAAGAACTCAAGTCACTCAATAAGACAAATGCTCATTTGATTTGTTGATTGAGGGAATTTGAATTAAGGAGGGAAATTTGTCCCGTGAAACAAGGATCCTTGATTCTAGGGATCCTAGAGACAAGTTCCCTTCAATCAAGGATTTATTGAAGGGTTAGTTGTGATATTTTATTATAAGTATGAAATACGATGAAGTCAAGTATATTGTAGTTTGTCTTTGGAATAATACTTTCATAATTATGACAGTGAATTCAAATTGTAAAGGACACATTGTTGTCATGAGTTCAATTTCTTAATAAGGAGACTAGATTTTCGAGAACTTATGGTTTCACCAAGGGTTCTTGTAGAGAAATTGAGTAGGTCCCACTAAAGGGAATGAAAAGAACCCTCTTTTCTATGATATTATCATTTCTATAGTAGTTTACAAGTTCATGTAGTAGTTTCATGCAAGTTATGACAATAGTTTTATTTGCTTCATGTCATTTTATTTCAAGCCATTTTAATTTTGCAATTTTAATTTCTATGTATTGTATTTTCAGTTCTTTGATTTAATGGTGTTCATTATCTCAGTTAATCTTATTAAATTTGAAATAATCACTAGTGTCCATTATTATTATGTTAGATGATCTTGTGTTCCTCACAAAGAATAGTGATACTCACTCCCTTCATCCCCTACTTTTGACTTAGGACATAGGAGTGTAGGTCACCGGCCTAGGTGAGTAAAGATATAAAGATAAGGGAATAAGATTGATCATCTTGTATTCTATTGGATTCACTTCTACATTCTTATTTTTAGCATCACCTCATTTTTTAGTTTCTAGATAATATAGATAATCACCTTGAATTGGTCCTTTAAATTAACCTGATGTATAGGATGATGAAGAGTTCATTGCACCTATGATACATTATCTTATTATATTCCAATATCTTCGTGGAATAAATCATGTAGCATCCATATAAGTCACCCTATAAACTCTTCTACTTCTGATAAGAAAAGGGAGTGAAGGTCATGATAAAAACCACTTAAAAGGAAAGACCAACAAAACGTTCAAGCCAACCCTAGGTTACACATCATTCATCAAGTTTAGAAGTTAGATTGTACTAATATAATTTCACATATAGTTCTTATTACCTAATCAAATAATCATGCACATGTATTTGTAAGTTAAAGTGAAGCTAAGGAGTTCAACAAACTTGTTTCAATTATTCATCCCATCACTTTTTGGTGTCACTCTTGGGGAGGTGTTAAAAACTACATTTAAGTCCATCTAAATTTTCAAAGAAAAAGAAAAAATCATTAGATTGTATGCATCAACCTAGAGATATATTTAGTATATTTTTATCAAGAACTCACATTTCTAAAATAGGTACAATTGAACAAAGGTAGCAGCAAGAGGATTGTGAAAAAAACATCCAACAAATCATTAAAGAAATTACTTAGTTACCTCAACAAGGGGTGAGAATTTTTTTAAACCACTATACTGAAAAAGGAGACTATTATTCAACCTATCATATCAGGGATGAACATGGACAATAGTAACTTGAAATCTTTGAGTTCCTCATTCAATCATCAGAGACTAGAAAACTACTAATTTGTTTTTTTTTTTAAACCTACAGAAGTCGTCACTATAGCGATGTATGTTTGTCGCAATTATGGCATCTGCGTCGCAAGCCATTGGTGGGTTTTCTACTTTGCCACAAGACTTCGTTGCTATTTCCATGCTCTATCGTTTCTATAGCAATGCATGTTCATCGAAAGAAAGTATACATCTCTTCTTCTTGCCACGAACTTGCATCCCTATAGCGACGAATTTTCGTTGAAAGAAGTTAAATATTTGCTATTGGATTCCATATTTTCAACGTATGTTTGTCGGTCTATTAATGATAGTTTTTCGTAATTACAATGATGTGAACAAAAACATTTAACATAAAATATTTAGGATGATGGCACGTGGAAGCCTGATTTCGTCATTGTTTCCACGAATAATCTTAGTGTGTGGATATAGAGACGTAAAAAGTTCCATGAAAAATATTGTTTGGCTTCGTGGAAAGTGCGATGGATATGTGTGGCAATAGCAACGAAAAACCATGGCAAATTTGGTCATGTGTAGTAGTGAATGAATGATTTAAAAGTGAGATATAACTTGTGAACATGAGAGATAGTTTGTGGTTATTGTATTGACCTTCAATGATCCGCCATCATAACTTTTGGAAATGGTGCATTACAATTTATATTTGTGCATATTTTGAAATTAAGAAAAGACAACTTGAACCATTTGTCGGATCGAAAAATAAACAAACATGTTTTTATGTATACAATTTCTTCCATCTCTTTATCGAAAAGGAGAAACAATGTCATATGTAAAATATTAAATGATTTAAAGTTGAGAGAGAGCTTGGACCATTTGTAGACCTTTCTTTGAATGTCATGGTGATCTCAATAAAGAGATTAGGATGACTTGTTATAGTATTTCAGCACAAACTTCTCATTTTATTTTGGCACACTATTGTTATCATGAGGGAACTCATAATAAAATTGATGTCTTTTTCTCTATATCCTAGATCTGTCCCGAAATTGAATAAGGGGATCTTAGCTATAGCTGGTTTTTGTGTGTGATGTTTTTTTGGATTCTTGAGGCTGCTTTTTTTTTGTGTGTCTAGTTTTGACACCACAATTCCAATTTTTTTTCATACAAATGAAGTACAAAGAAAGTAAGCCACACAATTAATTTCAATCGGGAACTTTCAATCAATCACTTACAATCAAGAACATGTGATCAAAATCCTACAATTCAATCTCAAAACATTCAAGATGTCAATCACATTAGCAATCACATCAATCGTCAACAAATCACACTTGTAATTAAAGGAGAAATGGATTCAAAAGAATCTACACAGCATTATCAAATGTGAAGATAAATTCAACTTTGAAGTCAACATTCATTGTAAAATTGAAATTAGTATTTTTTGTAAGTAATCAAGCTCAATTATAACTTACATCAGTTTTTTTGTAAGTGTCAAATCAAATCAAGTTGAATTTAATTGTATTTATCGGGTGCATTTGTTAATATTATGGTAGTTGCAGGAGGTATTTACCTCCACATGTAAACCTAACAAGAATATAATATTTTAGAAAGAAAGAAGATACCCTAATGAGTTGGCTAATAACCCTAGAAGACAAGTTGGATCAAGAGGATAATTGGTATTAGGTTATTACCCTACAGGAGAAGAAGTCGGCGAGAAGAAATATTATATACTAAGTAAATAGACACCCAAAATGAGAAGTCGGCCTAGGCAATTATCCAGAATGAGTATAAATACAGGAGGTTAGTCTTCATTCTGGTAGGCATTCTCAGAATTGTAGAGAATCACTTGTGCGCATTGCAGTTGCTCGGTTTGTGCACAAGTTTGGAGGAGAGTTGTCATTGTAGCTGTTGCAGCTAGTAGATTGTGTTTTGGCTTGGACTATCTCTTGGTTATGGTTTGGACTATATGATAAACTCTTGTTTGGTGTGCTATCCTTGGGAAAATGTGTGCTATCCTTTTTTTGGCTATCTAGCCTAGGGTTTGCTTCCGGAGTGATTCTCTGTCAAGGTTAAGGTGCTCGGAGGGTGGCTTCATCCTATGGTTGGGTGAAAATAGTGATATTGTCGATGGTAAAAGGATAAAATCCATTATATTCTAACAGTATATGGGCCCACACCTCCTTCACTCAGTCTAACCACTGGAAGGGAGCATATCCATAAGGATATTAATCTCATTGAAGAATTTTCGCTAGGGTTTCTAGCAGGAGAAGTCACCAAAGCACTGTCACTAGGGTTACTAGCAGGTGCAGTTGTAGAAACCCTAACCCTCTCGTTGAGGCACCTTAAGTGAAGGGATTGACCTAATTTTTAGATAGACTAGTGTGCCCCAACCTAGCACACCTCTTGGTACCCTCAGAAAGATAAGACGTCAAGTTTGAGTTTCTAGTCAAATCTAGGGTTGACCAAGTCAAAGTAGCCATGACTTACTCTATGAAGTGAGAAAACAAGTTAGATTTAGCTTCTAACTTCAGAGCATGGAATACAAGGATTGACCTCATCCTTGCCAAGAATAAAGTGTTGAATATCGTGAAAGGAAAGATCATGGAACCAGAGTTTGAAGAAGGAAAAAGAAGGAACCGCAGAACGTTGCAGTTATGGAGAAGTTCAAAGACAGTGGCATCAATTCCATGAGTTTCACAGTGGAATATATAAAATACCACTTGATACTCTATGTATCCCATATTGACTCATCGAAGAAGATGTACAATGCCCTAACAAAACTCTTCTCAGTCAGAAACATTGGACAAGTAATGAGTCTGAAGAATGAGCTATGTGACATGAACATGAATGATTATGACAACATAACATCATAATTTGTGAAAATATCTTAGTTAAGATATCAACTACAAGCTATTAAAGAGATCATTTAAGAGAAGGAATTGGTAAACATAGCACTCAATGGTCTTCCCAAGACGTGGGATGCATTTTCTACAAGCATGAACACAAGGAAGGAGTATCCTACATTTGAAGAAATTTGGACGTTCTTTTCTCAAGAAGAATCAAGGATCAGTGCAAAAGAGAAACCCCAAAAGAAGTACGATGATCAAACCTTCACAACAAGGTTCAAGGATTTCAGGAACAAAAAGAAGTTTGGCTCCAGGAAGAAAACAAATCAAGAGAAAGATATGTCAAGGACATAATGCTTCAATTGTCAAAAGTATGGTCACTACATGAATCATTGTCCCGAGTTAAATAAAAGGAAGGAAA
Source organism: Picea engelmannii (assembly GCA_009831015.1). Classification (NCBI taxonomy): domain Eukaryota; kingdom Viridiplantae; phylum Streptophyta; class Pinopsida; order Pinales; family Pinaceae; genus Picea; species Picea engelmannii. The sequence goes on along the minus strand of ML777991.1, from coordinate 333,572 downwards.
CACACGAAGCATAAGTTTCCAAAGAAAGGGAATCCTCAAAGAAAACCAAGAAGGGCAAAACAAACTTCTTCTTTTAACATAAGGTAACAATACTCTTCATAGTTCTTGTACATACCATGTTTTCGATACATATCTTGCATATCTATTTTTTTTGGAAGATAGTATGTTCAAAGAGAAACTATGCTTATGGAAGAATAACAAGATAAGGACCACTATCACTATGGATATAAGACAAACTACAATATAAGACGAAATTAGAAAGAAACCTAGAAGAAGTAAAGACAGAAAGAAGTCAGCAATCAAGAAGAATTTGGAAAAATATTTGTAACACTTTGCAGAAGGCAATAAGGATGCAGAAGGAAGTGTGGACTCTCCTAGATGGAGGGAGTCGATTATATATTACCAAAATAAGATCATTCATTCATACATGAAGAAAGGATTAGGATGGATCTAATCCTATGATCCATTGAAGATGGTGAAGTATATATCCATGGTAGCATCCATGAAAAACAATACGTGTTCATTTCGACCTTAGAAGAAGAATTCTTTGAAGAGAAGCCTTAAAGTATCCCTAGTTGTCAATCTACATCCATGATCCTATGATGAAAGAAAGAAGTGGAATATTTAGGGAATGGAATCTATAAGAAACTCCATGAACCCAAAAGATAAATAAAAACATGAGGAAGAACATGAAGATTCCAAGAAAGAAAGAGAAGCCAGAACAACCAGTCATTGTATCAAGAATCACAAGATTACCAACCTGATATGAACTCACTAAAATCAATCAAGAAGAGGAACTGAAAGTTGTGATGAAGAACAGTGTATGGAAGACTTATGAATGAAATCATTGCGAGATCTAGGACTATAGGTTCTCCCATATGGAGGGAGAAGACTATGATGATTACTCATCCCAGTAAACTAGACATACCTCTACATGAGTCATTATACCATCTGCAATATCCATGGGTTGGAGTTCTACATCAGATGAATGCAAAAAAAAAAACTGTTCTCCAGAGAAATTGAACAAAGAGCGTATGAAGAGAAACCTCAAGGCTTTGGGACATACCAGAAAGAGACCCTTGTATGCATATGGAAGAATAAAACTTGGTGTAGAACCTCCAATGCACAGCAGAAGCGTCGTGAAGACTTTCTATTACAAAGATATTGTATCAAAATTATTACTCAGAAGATCAAGATGATGGATTTCCAGTCCATGACAAAGATATCATAATGACAGAAGAAGTGCCACATGGATATGTTCCAGTTTGACCCTTGCCACGATGTTGTGAGATAGCAGGAACCAAACAGGAATCCAACAATGATATACTTTATTGATCAGAGCTATATAAAGTGTTTAGAGAAAACCAATGTTCCAGACCGAAGTACATTTGAGATCAAGCATCACATTCTCTGTGATGAAGTCTAGAAAGGAAAAAGTGGTTCTCCAATATATATCTCCATAGATGAGCAGATAAGAAGACATTTTGGTAAAACTTTTTTCCAAGATGAAAGAGTTTGCATACTAAGGCTGGAGCTTGTGGAGATGACTTCCTTATTGAAAAAGGAAGAGATGACTCCTAGGTTGGGAGGGAGAACTGATGTGTTATTGATTGATGGACAATCATTTTTCAGTTCAAAAAATGGTCCAGGATGAGCAGTTCCTTTCTAGATTCAGAAAGTGTTTTGAGATTTCTGACGGACAGGCATTTTCCAGTTTGGAAAATGGTCCAAATTGAACGGTCATTTTCATAATGAAAATGGTTTGATGGATTGTTGATGTACTATAGACAACAATTTCCCATTGTGGTTAACATGGGGAATAGTCTAGGGTAGTCTCTCTTCTTGAGCGTTACTCAAGAAGGCTGGTCTGCCTCATCGGACAATGATTTCCCATTGTCGTTAACATGGGAAATGGTCCATTTTAGAGGTTGGTGTAGGACAGTAATTTCCTTAGGAAATGGTTCTTACAATCATTTTGTATGGAAGATTCATTCTCTCTAGGTTGCACATTGTTTAGTCCTGGAGGAATGGCCCAAGGTGGTGAATGGTCCAGGATCAACAATCATGGACAAGCATTCCTTAGGGCAGACTCATTCTCTCCAGGTTACACTTTTTCTAGTGTCAAAGGAATGGCCCAGGGTGGGGAATGGTCTAGGCTCAGAAATGGGGGCAATTATTCTTCCTTGCTTGAGAAGAATAGTCCAGATAGCTCATCATTGATGTTTGACCTTATGAGGGAAGATGCTCTTCCATATCTCACAGATGTGAGTGCAAGAATGGCCCAAATGATTCAGTTTATATCATAACATTGTTTCTGTGCAGGTTGATATCAGATGATTTTTATGAAGACTGTATGTCTCTAGACAATAGATGTATACTATTGTGGTGGATGTGTTCCACTGTTTGTGACTATACATCACTGATCAAGTACCTGTGTGCTACTTGGTTTGGTAGTGTACCACTGGATTGTAGTTATGTACTACTATGAATAGACATAGTTGTGTTCTATTAAATGATATTGTTCCAACTTCCTTCAAGACTATCAGTAGTGTTGAAAATGATTATCATCCAGATAAATGATCAATGGACAGATATTTACCAGACAGAAAATGGTTCAGGACATTTATTTTTCTAGGACATATGTCCAGATTAGAAGAATGTCTCTTGTGTCACTCTGTGGTGTGAGTGACTTATCCAACATCATGTCTAAATTACTCAGATAGAGTATGGTTTTGAGAGATGATGAAGCTGATGACACTAATGGCGATGATGGTTCTCTAGTCATAAGATAGTCTATACAACTATGTTGATGATACCGAGTGAATGATATGTTTGTGCTCAATACCATTACCTATAATACCTCCCTAGCTAGGAGGGAGTGTTAATATTATGGTAGCTATGGGAGGTATTTACCTCCATGTGTAAACCTAACGAGAATAAAATATTCTAGGAAGCAAGAAGAAACCCTAATGAGTTGTCTAATAACCCTAGAGGACAAGTCGGCTCAAGAGGATAATTGGTATTAGGTTATTAGCCTACAAGAGAAGAAGTTGGCCAGAAGAAATATTATATACTAAGTAAATAGAAACCCAGAATGAGAATTTGGCCGAAGCAGTTAGCTAGAATTAGTATAAATACAGGAGGCCAGTCTTCATTCCGACGGGCATTCTCAGAATTGCAGAGCAACACTTGTGCGCACTGCAGTTACCCAGTATGTGCACAAGTTTGGAGGAGAGTTTTCGTTGCAGCTACTGCAGCTCATAGATTACATTTTGGCTTGGACTGTCTCTTGGTTATGGTTTGGACTATCTGATCATATCTTGTTTGGTGCGCTATCCTTGGGGAACGATGCACTGCCCTTTTTTTGTCTATCTAGCTTAGGGTTTTCTTCCAGAGTGATTCTCTATCAAGGTTAAGGTTCTCGGAGGGTGGCTTTGGCCTATGGTTGGGTGACAATAGTGATATTGTCGATGGTAAAATGATCACATCCATTATATTCTAACAGCATTTTCAGTTAATCCTGACACCCACAAATTTATTGTGTCATTCTATTCCTGAGTCTATAGGTTGAGTGGTTAAAACTCAAATCATTGTAAACAACAAAGATTGGGTGCATTTTCAGTGGTATGTGACACCCTCATATTGCTAGGGACAAATTAAAATGAGTGTGACACTTTCAAGTGAGCAATTCAAGTTAGCGAGTTGCAAGTAATCCTTATTTTGTCAAGTCAAATTTTAATTAGTATCTACCCACACAAGGAGACCTCATTTAGTGTTTTTAAATGGATCGAAGTCTCGAATTATTAGAGTTTCTAAACACTCTAATAATCATTGTTGAAGACAACACAATGGTACTGAACAAACCAAATCTACAATCTGTTATAACTTGTTGGCAAGTGATGCAAGATAAATTTATACTTCTTCAATCTCAATCCTAACTATTGAATGATGATTTGATATATCTAAAAAATGAACAACTAGTGAAGTGTTATGAACTAGTTTTTTTTTAGAACAACCCTCTCTATAATTATGATGACGACGATGATGATGATGATGATGATGATGATGATTATGATCAAAAGTCAGTGAAGGAGAAACTCATCAATTCAGGCGGTTTTTTCAGGCAATTCTTCATTGACGCTCAACTCAGGAGTTTCACTATGAAGACTTGGAAATGATATTTCAAAATTTATCAACTGCAAACAATGACAAAACATAGAACTCTATGAGACTGAGGAAGCCATAATTCCTTGTGAAACTAAAACATAGGTTTAATCCCATACATGATATAATGTTTCATTTTCCTAATAACTACAAGTGGGTATTGTTATCACTGAAATTTCGTCTGCACATGGCGACAAGAACTCCGCATCATCAAAACAGCAATGAAGTCATTCATGGCACTGAATTAATTTCATAGCACTCCAGAAGGGCCAAAAACTATACAAAGTAACCAAAAATTGAAGGCGCTTTACAGCAGTGTGGTGCGCGCGTGCATGCGCAGGATAAAAACGTGTTATTCACGCATGCGCGCTCGATGCGCGGCTGTCAATACAGAAACCCGCGCATCTGCTAAAACGACGCATTAATTGAATAGGTCGGCCTCCCAACCACTTATGGACCGGCTCCCAAGTTGATTTGACTCTCAAATCAGAGCCGGATCCGCAAAATCGGCGGGTTAATGACCTAAGTAAACCATAAAAGGGTCCCTGTTCACACTTTGAGAAGGTTACGTGACCGCCCGAGGAGTTGCTATAAAATGTCGTGAGGATACACTGTTTTGGCAAGGAATTCTAAGCACTGTTATGCTGTTCAGATGGTTTAAGGGATCATCCTTTAAACAACAACCCATCAGCTGCATCACCGAGAGTTCTTTCACTGCTATGCTCAGTTCTTCTCATTTGTAAGGAAAGAAAACTGTGTGAGGGCCCCAAAGAGCCTTCCGTTGGAGGGAGAAGGAGCCTCTGGTCTCTTCCTTCAGCGTGCTCCGGTTTCATCAATACACCTACCTGAAACCATTGGTGACACCTGTGTTTTGTGTTTGATGTTTGATGTTTGTTGTTTATTTTCAAAGTTTTATTTGTTTTCAGTTGATATTAGATTGTAGTTCCTTTTGTTTCTCTAACCCTATGCTCCATAGCTGTTCTGCCCTGCTAAACCCAACAGGGTATGCAAGCTCTCTCCATTTGCTCACCTGGTGACCATTTGAACGCGAACAGACTGGCGACTCCACTGGGGAGTTAGGTATCAAATCCTCCCTCATTTGGGTTTTATTTGCTTTCCTTTTGGTTTTATTAACTTGCAGGGACACAAACCGGCCT
>ML777991.1:274622-299072 GCA_009831015.1 Picea engelmannii | reverse complement strand
AATATATATATATATATATATATATATATATATATATATATACAAGAAAATTAAAATATGTTAATGCCTATGATGTAGAGTGGGTCTCGAACCATTCTCATAAACATACAAACCATACAAGGACTATACAATAAACTATCCGAAGGTATAATGAATATCAAACTTGTATATGATTCATAAGAAAACAAACTCGCATATATTGAGGAAACAAATAATATGACCTTAGATAAAGTTTATATTCTAATAATCAAGAGAAAAACCAATAAGGTCATTCAAGGGCATAGTTAGCATAATGGACATGTTTGGTTATGTAAAATATTGATTGACAAGATGAATCCAAATATTAATCATAAAGTAAGGAAGGTTGATCATATAGATTCACATTATAAATATGTGTGATAAAAAAAAATTATTTTTTGTAAATTTTCATTTGTATTTAGGGTATGTGACAACTACCATCAATGGAATTCATCACTAACAGGATTAGATAGACAAGCTCTAACCCATCTTCTTTTTCATCCAAGCATTTGTTGAAATTTCCTGCAATTTTATTTTTAGAAGTGGGAGGGCATGTACACACCTGTGCTTAACACAAATCCTATATATCCCTCCATATATGCAGGGATATTTAATGATAGGCATGTATATATGCATTTATGTCCAAAGGCACCCGTGTACATGTATGTGCATAAGAAAAATTTAATCAACTTTTGTGGTTTTTTCTTGCAGGGCTTGCAAAATGGCTATTGAATGGCGTGAGAGAGAGCATGATGATGATGACCAAGATATTTGGGATCATCCAGAGATTACTGAAGCTCTTCAACAATGTGGTTTTATAAAATTTTATGAGTTTCCCAACATGCGATCACAAAAGATATTGTTGCAATTGTTGATCAGATATTGGAATCTAGAGGACAATGCCTTCATGTTAGATGCACAATCCTTAACCATAAAAGTTGAATATGTATACTTTATCACCAGTTTATCCCACAAAGGAGATGTGGTAAATATCTGAATTGGAGGTGGTATAGGGATGACTATCGAGGACTACATTAGAGAGTATTGTACACATGGTACATAGTGTCTTGGTAGTCAGATCCTGATTTGAAACATAGAATACATGAGTATGAAAGTGATCCTTCATATGATTCTTCATATGATTAACCCGATTGCAGGTTTTTCCACTTTACACTAGGCCTCTTAGCCACAAATGTTTCACATAGTAGAGTGACTTTTTCTAGTAATTTATGACTGGAGAACCTCATTGTTACAGAACATGAAGGAACAAATGACTAACTGCAAGACTTGAAAGATGATTTTTTTATATATGGAAGCATCTTGTGCTCATTCATTTTTGACAGATTTCCCGCACTTATCCCAAACGTGTTCATTCCACCACATGGGCTTAGAGAACCTTGTTTACTACAGTTGTCCACAATTATACAATGCTTAGGAGGTGGGTGAGTCCTTTATGCCCATGATGATGATTTCTTCATGGGTGGGATCATCATATCATTGCCATAGATGATTATCCTTATGAGGGGATGAAATTTTCACGTGATCCTGACATGTTCGTGCCTCCCGATGGAGCGCTAGGAGAGATAAGTAAGAAAACTTTTCAATTTTCAAATTAATCAATTTTTTATTTTGTTTTAATTATTTGCAAAGTAAAACAAAATATTTTTGGATGGATGATAACTGAGAAAATTCATATGAATGAATATATATATTGGACTAAGATGGCCATAGAGACATCCATGCCACTGACGCAGGGGTCATGGTGACTCTCATCCAGGAATCGATGTTGCTCAGATGGAACACACCTTGCAAAGTGTTGAGAGGAATTTGTACTACCTTACACATCAGATTTTGATGGTGGAGAACGATGACTTGTCGGAGTAGATGCAACGACATGTAGCTAGTGTACCCCATGCCTAGGTACAACTATTTAGGCATATAGTCAATGAAATTGTATCCTACATAGAGACTCATGCGGGGGTAGATCCATCAGCATAGATAGACTATGAAATTTTTTGTATCATCCTATAGATGGACAATCATGGATATGAGCCCAAATTTTGTAACTTAAAACACATATTTTTTGTATTATCAGACATGAAAATAATACATAAAAATATCTCTTTTTTCCTTGGTGTACAATTTTTGTGTACAATTATGTATGTGTTTCTTTTATTTATGTGATAAATGCCAATCTAGTACATTATTAGCATATGCATCAGATACAAAATTTTCACTTCTAGAAATGTGAATATAAGTAATACAATTAAAATATCATTCTAGAAGACGTACATGTATGAGTCATCGGAGAAATGTGGGATCACACACACAGTATTGACCATTTAGTTGTGATACCACAAATTGGGAATCTAGTAAAACCTCTAAGCATGAGATATCATGCACAATAACATCTCTTATGAGTTCGATTACGACACTATACTTGAACATGTTATTCGTTGATGGCCCTAAACCAACACCTCCAGATACTACCAATTGACCCTCGAGCGAATAAATCACCCATGTGGTGGAAGCAAGATCTCAATTGTGATGACTTGAAATCAAGAAGAGAAAAAATAAACAACAAAAGACAAAAAGGAAAAATTCTAAACCTATCATATATTTATGATAAATGCAGAGATCATATGCTTGGGCACCAATGCTCAAGAGAAATATTTCTTAAGGTAGAGCACATTTATGGGATCCAACAACATATTCCCTTCATAATTAGATAACTCATAGGATCCCTTTTTAATTACATGCATCACAATATAAGGCCTATGCCACATTGGATTGAATTTTATGGTACCTAAAGATTCCTTATCCTTATCATAAACCAGGACTAGGTCACCTCTAGAAATAATACTTGGGCAGAACCACTTATCATATTGAGGCTTGACACATTTTTTGTGCATCTCGCTTGTGGTGGAAGCATCACAATGATACTCTAAGTAAACAAGGCACACATCTAAATCATTTGTATCTGGTAGAAGCTCGATTGTGATATTTAATGATAGGATTTTTCATTCAATAGGTATGACTTCTTTCACCCCATGAATAAGTTGGAAAGTTGAAAAACTTGTGGAACTCTTGATTGAGGTTTCGTAGGCCCATAATGTTGGATAAATCATCAAATTCCAATTATATTTTCTCTTATTGAGAGTGCATTGAATTATGTTATTGTGAGACTTGGTTATGGCCTCTACTTTACCATTTACCTATGGATAGTAAGGAGACGAATGCATCTGCTTAAATCCCAATTTAGATGCTAACTCATACATCATTCAATTCTGAAAGTGACTACCATGGTTAGTGAAAATATCTCTTGGAACTCTGAACCTAGCAATAACCTGGTTGAGAAAAAATAAGGTTGTAGTATGACCATAGTTCAAAAACGTAGGCATGGCCTCCACCCACTTAGTAAAGTAGTTGATGGCAATGATGATTTAATGATTCCCCCTAGTCGATGGAGGGTGCAATGTAGTAAAATAATTTCCCCCTTTTTAAAAGGACTGAAAAAGATGATGGGGAAAAGTGGAGAAGAGTGTGTGTGAATTTTATGATAAAATAGCTAGTAAGGATGAAATTTCTTGACCACCTCAGCACAATATTTAATTATTGTCGGCCAAAATTACCCAACACGAAGGATTTTTTTTCTTGCTTCCAACCCTGATAAGTGACTTCTACATGATCCACTATGGAATTCATTGAGGATAGAATCCAGGTATTCATGGGTTAAATAATGACAGAGAATTGAATTGACCCCACGAAAATACAAAGTGTCGTCGATGATGAGCTAATTCTTCACTTGATGGGGAATCTGAAATCGATCATTTTGTGAATATCGTCGTGAAATATTGAGGGTATATATATATATATGGGTACCATTGTACCAAGGATCACTGGAAGAAATAAGGAACATATGTTCGTCATGAAATGAATCCATAACCACGAGTTCCTCATTCTCCCTAGGAAACTCCGACATCAATTCAACGAAAGTCAATGATCTTTTTGGCGTAACAGAGACAAATTCCAAGTCAAATTCTTACATAATAACAATCTTTTTATTGTACTTTCCCCCTATGATACATCATGTTAGTACATATTGAAATGGATTGACATCGGAAACTACCATTCTTTTCCATAATAACATGTAATGTCATAGTCTCTGAACTATTAGAAAAACATGATGGAGGATCAATAAAATAAAACAAATGCGGAAATAAAACACAGAAGATACACAATATAATAGAGACACAAATATACTTGGTTCACCCAGTGTGGGATACATCCACCATACAAATCTCCAGGTCCTCCCTTTCTATTATCTAGAAAAATCAAGGGATACAACCTACAACACACTCATTGTAAATTCATCTTCTTCCTCTCACGGTCTTCTCTCTTAGAATACAATATTCACAATAATACACAACCACAATAAAATTCCCTCATAAAATAGGGTTTCCTTCTAGGAAAAAAAACCATAACATAACTTCTAGCGTCAGATGTATTTCTATAGCGGGAAAACCTCTCTACAGACTACACCAGGATTCTAAAATGTAGGCAGAGATAACTGTCTAAAGTCTCCTACTTTTTATCAACTATCCCGACATTACCCCACAATCATACATAAAATACAAGGTATAGGGATCTGGTAGGCATACCTTAAACTCCATGTCTGGTGTCGATCCCTTTGCACTTAGTTGTTTCCTGACTGCAAGTCTCCTCCCAAAGATGACCTTCATTCACCAAAAGACAAACAATAAACTACAAGAATGCATTCTATGTATGGATTAGTGAGTTATACATCATAAACAAGAAATGTAAACAAATCATTGAAATTTAAGATGTCATTTGGCGGGATGGAAAAAGTAATTCTTTATATTAATCTCACAAAAGTCACTTACAATATGAGACTGTCACTGCTCCTTGAACTCGGTCCTAGTCTCCTCTTCACGATGCACCAACTTCTTCCACATATCCTTCTCCTCTTTAGTTCTCTCTAGGGGAATGAAAAAGGATTGCAATAGAGAAAAATTGAATTCTGGCTCAAACTCATAATGTTGTTGCAGAATATTGGGGAAAAGGGGGGATACAAAAATGGGCACAGTTTCTATGCTCTCGTGCTTCTCCTTGACATGGGACCCCAACCCCTTCTTTTATAGGCTAGAAGAGATAGTAATGGTTAGGGTGACTAGCTATGGGCAGTCAAACAGTTATGTAACAGCCTGAAAACCAATATCCTATGCAATTTTCATTTTTCGTGATATTCTGTGAGTGTACATGGGCTGTAGTGGTGCAGCAAGCGTGTTTACACAGGCAATAGTGGTGCAGGGTGCATACACCTTCAAAGAAATGGTTTTTAGAAGAGATTGTTCATCGATGTCCTAGAAAACATAGCAAGTTAGATGGCCTGATGCTAGGTATGCATGTCTGATGCAATTTAGGGATATAACAGATGTCGCCTAATGTGTGAGGCCAGAAGAGCATCTGATGGCCCAAATATATTACAAATATTCACCAATGTATGAATCGAGTGAGCCCAGGGACCAGATTTCAGGAGGTTCCATCTGCAAAATAACAATTTGTCTCACCAAGGCGGGCATACCCATGCTTGAGATGAAATAAAATCATGGTTTCTAATCAAATACACTGCAGATTCATGTCATATAACAATATAAAGTGTATTTTCAAGTAGTACGCATCGTATCTACATCTCAAAATACAAATATATACATGTATGGTATCCATCTTCAAGAATCCAATGACACCTGATGGCTGGAGATGAGGTCTTCAAAGCTTGAGAAACAACTTCAAAATCTTAAAAACTCGGGTAGGAGTGTAATATCAGTGTATAACTTCACTACCCAAAGGTCTTCGATGGCTCATCGAGAACAGACAAGAGGATCTTGGTGATCAGTAAAGAGAACTTCATTGATTTTGAACAAGGACTTGATTGGTCTTTCGGGGTGGCCGGGCATGAGGACAAGAGAGAAACTGTAGAAGGGCCGACTCAATTTTAGTAATACTTCCCTTGGACGAAAGTGAGAAAAAATATTAGACTCAGGAAACATGGCATTGACATAAGTTTTTGATGCAGGAGGCAATGCGAACTCTCTATATGTTTGCAAGGGTAACCAAACGGAGGAGGATACAACTCTATGTAGCGAGAAAAACTTCCTAAGGTCATATTGAATCCTAGCGCTTGACGAACAAACAGAAGGATGTGCTTTGTCCAAGGGTGACTAATTGTGTTGTCAACAAAAAGAAAATACTTTTACCTTCCTCTTTTTGGGGTATATTTGATTTTTTTGTCTTTTTCAATAATTTTGGGAAGCTTAAAAAAGAATAAAAGAATGCTATGTTACAAAGGAGGATCGAGTGTCATAGAAATACTAGTTCCAAGCGCAAGGAACACATTGATGCTCAAAGCAAGGGGACATATGCAGGAAAAGGACACTCAAGAAAAATCCTCCATGGGTCAAGGTGTCAAGACGCAAAGGCAAAGTGCTACAAGGCTTGCGTATAAGGCATGATTCATATGGTTTAGTTGAGAGCAACATGGAGTCGACATTAGGCTAAAGACACAGGGATGAAGATTTGATTGATAAGACACAATGATAACGTCCTTCGATGTAATTTTAATGATCCCAGAGAAGGTAAGCTCGACATATTTTCATTTTTAGAGAGTCTGAAAAAGGGTAAAAGGAGACTCCACTGGGGTACCTTTTTCGAAGGTAGTCTAGTCGGTTCGAAGAAGGGGTAAACTAGCACCGAAAAGACGTCTATTCAAAACCATTTTAATGAGTGTGACAAGGAAAATATCACTCACAATCTTTTCATATTTAAGGAGTCTGAAAAGAGATTAACTATGGACTCCGTAAAGGATGTTCTTTTGGACCAATTTAACGAGTGTGAAGAAACAAGGTCACTCAACCATATTTTCAATTTTAGGGAGTTTGAAAAGAGCTTAACTATGGACTTTGTGGAGGTTCCTTTTTCGTAAATTTAGTCCCTCAAGCCCGAAAAAGGGTTTAATTTATACCTAAGAATACTCTTCTAGAGAAATGAGGCTCCTAAAGTATACCTTTGTTTGTACTTTTGAAAATATGGACCGAAAAAGGGGTAAACTATCGTCAAACAGACGTGCCTTCTAATTCTAGTTTAGCGAGCGTGAATGGAAACAAGATCGCTCAGAAATATTTTCATGTTTAGAGGGTCTAAAAAGGGATTAAAAGAATACCTGTTGTGTTTTGGGAGTACCGAGGGTGAGGTCCAAAGTGATAATGAATCATGCAAATGAGGCTTAAACTCGTAATCAGGACTCCCGAGCCTATAATCATTTAGTGAAGGCCTGGATGCAAAAATGTAACCAAGAGCTACCTAGGGAATCCATGTGAAAGCAGGCTCTGCTAAAAAATTACGACATTTCTAGAGAAGGAGTGAGGGTTTCGTGTCGCAATTCGGTGGGGTCGATCCTATGGAAAAGCGAAAAAGTCAACAAGATGCAAAAAGCGGAGGTGGAATCCTAACTTAGATGCAAAAAGTTGTAAAAATGACTTTTTACCAAAAGACCTTTAAAAATGACCCAACTCTCAAAAAGTATCCCAATACCCCAAAGTAACACATATCGTAACATCCCCCTAGAAACTCAAGAACCGTACTGAACGATTTTCAAGCTAGAAAAAATGACAAAAGGGTCCAAAAAATGACAAAAAGGGGCCAAAACATCTATAAATAGAATGTTGGTAGCTCATTATCACCATTGCAAATTGAGAATTGACCAAAAGTAAAAAAACACCCCTTTGCCGAAAGAGTTGATTCCAAGAGCTTCAGTGGACGAAACAAACTTCCTCTTGGACCAAGTAAGTACACACTAGCCCCTCTTGCAATTCATTCTTCATTTTTTGCATTTGTTTTTGTTTTTTTGGGGGGCGTTGACCTTTAAAGAGGTCAGCCCTATGTTTATGCAATCTTTCCAAGAACAACTTGTGTGTACACATGAGAAGAAGATGATTTTCCTGCATTCACACGTGATTGTCCCCAATACAACCCACGTACACCCTCAAATAAGTTAAAAAAAAATGAAAATGCAAGAGTTAACTCTCCATCCATTTGTTTTTGCAGGATGTGTGTTCATTAGAGAGAGAGGGAGCATGAGGACATTGATTTTTTGGTCTCTGACAACCCTGCTGCTATCGTCGTTTTGTCACAATGTAGGTTGTTAAATTTCTTCTAGTGTTTGTTTATGAGGGAACAACCTAGGTTGGTAAATGCATTGATAGATTATTGGCATCCTGACGCAGAGGCATTCATGATCGAGGGGTAGTCATTGACTCCAATGACTGAAGATATTTACTTCCTGACTGGTCTCTCGAGGAGAGGGGACCCAGTCAACTTGCGTACTTTTCACCCCAGGCCTCACATTATTGAGGAGTTGATTGGAATCCATTGCGAGGTTGGTACTGAGAAGGTAGGTTCTTAGGTGCCTATTCATAAGATCAGCAACCTATCACTCCAAGTGATAGTTCTACTCATTGGGCAAATCACTGGATCTGTGACTTTGCATCAGGCTTCCCGGGTGCACATGCATTGTGCAATAAAGTGATTAAATGCATCGATTTTTGAATGGATTACCACCATGATGGATTGCATGAAGAGATATCTAATAGAGTGTTGGATATGGGAGCACCAAAACTTCAACATTGGAACCGTTTTGTGCTCCTTTTTCTTTAAGAGGGTACCTAGTCTCAGTCCCTGAAAGACTATATGAGGGAACAAAGTCTCTCTCCCAACGCTACACAGATCAGTGACGTTGATGCTGCGACAGGGGAGAGGGAGGACCATCAAGGCCTTTGATGACAATTTTTTTACTGGTGGTCATTGGAGATTCTGGCAATAGAGGAGTACCCCTATGCTAGGATCAATTTTTCTAGAGATCCTCACATGCCTGTACCTCCCGGAGCGGAGTGAGGAGAGATGGGTAAGTTTTCTTTTCAAAGTTATTTAAATTTTATGTATTTTTATATATGTCAATTTTTTTTATACCATAGTATCTGACACTTACGTATCCGTTATGTAAAAATGTGGGAACAGTTCATCCAACAAACTTCTCAAGGACTAGGCGGTGTCCTCAACTAGAGGCAGGACCAGCTGTGACCGTCGTACCAACAACAGCAAGAGGGGGGCCTCCATCTGGAGAGGCTAAGAGAGTATTGAGAGGGGTAGAGATGAACCTCAGCGCACTCACTCGTACAGTTCCTATGGTAGAGATCGAGGATCTCCCACCATCGATGCAACCTCATGTAGCTGGGGTGCCATGGACCTAGCTCCAACTCTTTTGTCTTTTGGAAAACGTTGTTGTTCACTATGGCAGGGCCAACAAGCCCCGCCCTTATCTAGGCTAGACTGCTTATGTGTCGAGAGAACTTTTTGTATATTTTTGAGGGAATAAGCCCCGTGACTCTGAGTGGACATATTTTTGAGGTGCTTGCGCCCACCCATGTACTCTGATATTTTTTTATATATATACAAATATTTTACATATTTTTATGTCTTATGGATTACATCTATTTTACAAATGTATTTACATGTGCGTGTGTGTTATTTTTCTTACATGTGTGAAATATGTCATTCTAATACATGATTAGCTAGGGCATTTGTGATTTGATTCAATCTCCTAGGAACATGGATATATGTAATTTAATCAAATCTTCATTCTAAGAGATGTACCCTAAGGAATAGCCGGTGTAGTGTAGGATCGTAAACACAGTAAACCCCATTTAACTGAGACACAACTAGTTGAGCATATAAGTAGACCCGAAGGTGAGAGATACCATGCAAAAAAGTGTCACAAAGCAACTCTAATATTTCATTTTATTCAGCGACATTATTTGTGGTGTCACCTAAACATATACCTCCCGAAGATAGAAATTGGCCCTGAGGTGTGAAAATCACCCAAGTTGTGGAAGAAAGCCTCTGAGTGTGTTGGCTAGTGCCATCCTCAAACCCAATGAACACCTCTTATTCACTTGACATCTGCCATAGTGAAAAATATGACATAAAAAATGACACATCCATTCAACCAAAAACACAAAAAATAAAAAGAAAATGTATAAGACTATACATATGTTACAAGAAGTCACGCAAGGTGACCCACCTACAATTAATACTTCTTGAGGTAGAGCCCATTTCTAGGCTCCTCCAAAGCATTTCCCTCAAAGTCCACCAGATGATAAGCACCCTTTTTTAGAACCTCCTTAACGATGAAAGGTCCAAACCACATGGGTTTGAACTTGCTTGCCCCCAGGGGGTCCTTATATTGGTCATAGACTAGGACAAGGTTGCCTTCATAGAAAATCTGAGGATGGATGGACCGATCATACTGACACTTTAATTTTTGTTTGTGAGCCTCATTGGCAAAGGCTGCGTCCTGACGTTGCTCATCGAGCTTCTCAAGATATAATAAACGCTCTTCAAGCGATGAAGTGTCTAGCAATAACTGTACTGCCAACTTTAGAGAGGGAATCTGACACTCTATAGGGAAGACTTCTTCCAACCTGTAAATGAGTTGAAAAGTTGAGAAACCATGTGTAGTCTTAACAGACGTTCGGTAGGCTGATAATTCCAAATACAACATCAAATGCCAATTTGACCTAGCCGAATTGATCGTTCATTGTAAAATAGTCTTAAGGGATTTATTCACGGCTTCCACCTGACCATTTTCTTATGGGTAGTAGGGTGATGAATTTTCTTTCCCCAACCCAAGCTTTGATGTTAACTCAGACATCATTTTGTTCTGAAAGTGACTGCTATTGTGAGTGACAATATCTCTTGGGACATTGAACCTTGCTATTATCTGGTTAAACAAAAAAAGAGTTGTTGTCTCTCCATCATCTTTAAACGTTGACATAGCTTTGACCCACTTCATGAAGTAGTCTACTGCTACGATGATATAACGGTTCCCCCTTACGGAAGGGGGGTTGCATGTAGCATAATCAATCCCCCACTTGGTGAAGGGACCAACTGTGATGACGGGAAACATGGGAGTGGGGTGTGACCTCATATTCTGAGACAAGATCTGACATGGGTGGCACTTCTTGACCAATTCAACACAATCTTTGATTAATGTTGACCAAAAGTAACTGGCTCGTAGAATATTTTGGCTTATTTCAACCCAGACAAATGACCACCACATGCTCCAGTGTGGCAATCGTTAAGCACGATTTTCTCTTCGTCATGAGTGAGACACCAATGAAGGATGAAATCTACACCTCAACGATATCGAGTGTCCTCGAGTATGAGATAGTTTTTTTCCTGATGGCGCATACGACGACGCTCATCATCAGAAGTAGAGGTAGGGCACTTCAAACACTGGAGATAGACTAGTATATCTTCGTACCAGGGGTCCAAATATGAGATCAAAAGCATGTCTCCTTTGATAGGCGACTCCTTGGGTATAACATCACCTGATTCACCCAGAAGTTCCGAGATGAGTTCCGTAAAGACCAACAAATTTTTGGATTTCACCGAGAAAAAATCCAAGTCGAATTCCTGGAGGATAACTATCCATGTACTGATGTTTTCGTCGATCACACGTCGTGTCAACACATATTGAAACAAATTCACAACGACAATGACAATGGTCTTGCAAAACAAGATGTAATGTTGTAACCATTGGACATCATGAACTGCTACCAACACAAGTTTTTCAATGTGGGAATAATTGAGTTCCGGTCCAACCAGGCCTCGGCTCAAGTAATAAATCACATATTCTGAGAGAAAATCATCCTCCTGAACCAAGACCATACCGATGGTCGACTCCACAGTAGCCAAGTACAATAAGAAATTTGTATTATAATTGGGTGGCCGCAGCAGAGGGGTAGATGTGAGGGCATGTTTCAATGCTTTGAAAGAGCATTGAGAGACTTTGTCCCAATGAAAAGGAACATCATTATTCAGTAAACGCATAAAACCCTTTGTGATCTCAGCATAGTTCGCGATAAAACTCCGTAAAAAGTTTGTTTTTCTCTGTAGACTCTGAATCTGAGGGACTGTGCACGGGGGAGGCAACTGAACTATCGCCTCAACCTTTAGAGGATCGACCATGATCTCTGTTGTTGAAACTATGAAACCTAATAGACGACCCGATGTTACACAAAAGCTGCATTTGTTTGGATTCAAGCGGATCTGGTAGTAGCGACATTGCTCAAAGATAAGTCAGAGGTGTGCGGGATGATTAACTCTTTTGCGAGATCATGATGGTAAATTATCAAGATAAGCCTTGAATATGTGTTTGAGGTCATGGAAATAAAAATACATGGCCCACTGAAAAGTAGCTCCAACATTTTTCAGACCAAAAGGCATCTTCCAATAAGCGAATGTACCCCATAGACAAATGAAAGTAGTTTTGTGTTGGTCTTCGGGCTTGATTTGTATCTGATTTTATCCCGAAAAATCATCCATGAAAGAAAAGGCTTCACAACCTACATATTCATCGACTATCTGGTCAATAAATGGTGTGGGGAAATTTTCCTTTGGACAAGCCTTGTTGAAATCACAGAAGTCTGTACATATGCGAATCGTACCCTATTTTTTGTTGACTGGAATGGGATTTGACACCCATTGAGTCAATTGGATGGGGTGGATGAAACCAGCTTGGAGTAGTTTCTCTACTTCATCTTTAATAGTTGTTTCTTTCCTAGGATTAACTAGACGAAGCTTCTATCAGACCGACTTAGCATCAGGATAAGTCGTGATTTCATGTTCAACGATTCTTAGATCTATGCCTTGAATTTCCTTGTAAGACTAGGCAAACACGTCACAAAATTATTTAAATAAATCTGTGTAGAGTCGAATCTCCTCGGTGGAGCAGTCCACTCCGACAAAGATATTCTCCACGATGCTAGGGATTCTGGAGATATCAATAGGTATCGTTTGAGCAATGGTTTCCATATTTTTTTCAACGAAAATAGCGTGCATAGACAAAGGATTGATAGGACAAGCCTTATCTCCAGTCATAGCTAGAGTGAATTCACCTGCTTCAATTCTTCTTAACTCTAGGAGGAAGTAAGATCTATGTCGAAGATTATCCCAGGGTCTGTCCGAACTAGTCATTGCCTCAATAATATCCTCGTCTGAGGGAAAGACTAAGTATAAATAATCAGTATCAACGAGGGAACCTTGAGCCCAAGTAGGCTTGAGAACCGTATCTAACTCTTATGTGGGAGTTGGATCAGAGCCGATGGAAGCTTGATGAACTATAGACTACACAACTTCTACCGCAGACAAAGGCATGGCCATGCCATGGTGCCCTGTCCCTTCCATCATGGTTGATGGGGAAGGAAGAGTCCACAGATCATTAAAGTAAGTAGTGTGAAACGATTAGATTTGAAATATTTCGACCCTAGGCTGGTCAGGGACAGATGACATGTAATGGACATTGTCGGTCAGAGGCGGGTAATCGAAGGTACCCATCAAAGGTGGGCACAAACCAACCCTTACGTTGACGATTCTGGACTAAGCGTTATCAATCATTGGGATCGTGGATATCCCCGATGAAGGGTTAGGATGGGAAAAGGATAACTGATCAATGGACATGATCCAACGCTTGTGTGGAAACAACAAGACCCAGAAAACTGTCACAACCACGGATTGCATAGCATAGGTCCAACTCCTTCCTAACAAGAGATTGTATTCGAGAGATGCATCGACCACTTCAACCTCAACGCACACGGTCTTCCCCCCTAACTGGATAGGGAAAGAGGGGATGATTCCATGTTGTCGGAATGAACGATCATCGAAAGCAGTAAGAAGAGTAGGTGATGGAGACAAAACAGATTGGCTAATGGCCTTCCAACACGTCAAAGACATCACACATGTTGAGGTGCCCTCATCGACCACCATGCGGAAAATGTTTCAAGTAAAGGTTTTTGTGGTGTAAGCCACTACTATCTGAAATGATTTGTGGTAAGGAAGACAAGGTTTTAATTCGGTCGTATCAAGCATGATCATTCCCAGATTACAAGTCTCAGAAGATCCTAAGCAAACATTACACAAGGGGTTTGTGACAAATCCTCCACCATAGAGTAGTTATGGGCGGTCCTTGTGTTTGGGTTGTGGGAAGATTTCTTGAACACACCTTTTGGGATGTGTGTCATTGTTTCACCCAATATCTTCTCAATCTGGAGAGGAAGAGATGGGTTTTCATATTATTTACCCTTCTCAATGGTGTTTGGCATTTCGTAGTCACGTGTCCTAGTTGGTATTTCAATGCTACCTTTCATCATGTACACATTCGTGGAAAAAGGATTACTTGTAGATGGAGGGGGTCTCTGACTTCCCCCTTCCGCACTCGAAGAATCTTGAGTTAGATTTTTCTCATGTGGAAACTGGTTCATTAACACGACAGGCTGTTTTTGTGCCAATAATTGTTTGGGTCTCCGCAAGCCAAGGGCACTAGTGAGTTGGATGGTCTTCCATGCAAAGATTACACAGACAATTCTACTTCTTCTTTTCAATGTTTCCCCCACCACGATTATTGGTAGGTTTCTTATCCCCCTTAACCTTCTTTTGTTGTTTCTTCTTTCTGTCACGCTATTGGGTGGCCTTTGGGTTTGTCAATTTCACACTGTGTACATCCAAAGTTTGGGTAGGGGGAATAGCCGAACCATTGGTTTGGTTGGCCATTGTCTGTTGTATCGACAATTGCTTCAATTGATTTGATAGTTGATCAACGGGCTTCGTTTTCACTGAACGAACAATACCATCGGCATGTGGTCCAAACCTCTCTCTGGTCTTGTCAAGTATCGATCTTGGTGCATCTAAAAAAACTTTGTAAAGTACACCAGACTGAGAGTAAATCAGTTCTAGATGTTGGGCTCTCATTATCGCATCTTCCTCTAAAATGACCCCTGACATTGCAACGTATTTAGAAAACTGGGGTACCAAAGACTTAAGGAACCACTCAAGCAGGAATGTTGGTGGGACTGGCACTTTTATCAAACTCTTCCAGTGTCTCCATTCTCGGATGTGATCTAAGATATGGTCTACTTTTGTTTTCTCAAAGTTGGCCAACAATTCGGTGTCGGCGTCGTATCTCATAGATAATTGGAAATGGTTTAAGAAATCCATTGTTGATTCACCGAAGGAAGAGTATCTTGAGCGATCAATCTTGATGCACCATTTCGTAGCACTCCAGATGAGAGTGCATTGAAACAAATGCAACTGGACGGAGTCGTCTCTCAAAGATTTGGACGAGCACCATATATGGAAGGTAGTCACATGATCACCTAGATCTTTGTTAGGCTTGGCCTCGAACTTTGGAATGTATGAAGGAAACTTGTTCTTCATAGGAGGCCAACACGGATCATGACAGATGGGGTCGTTTAATAACCTTCTCAAGTCTGGAAAGTGAAAAGTTTCTAGAAATGGTAATTTGGGTTGTTGATTATAACTAGGGAAAAAGGAGCCTGGAGTTTGGACGACACTAGTTTTCTAGGAAAATATAGGTTGTTCGCCAGAGTTCTGGTAATAACCATGTTCATGACCAACATACGGATTTTGTGCTTGTTGATATGTCATCGACTGACTCCCATAATAGGATGTAAAGGGCTAGGCTTGCTTTACATTCCAAGGATTTTGGGAAAGGTTTCCCCTGCTGATTCGATGGGAATAGGTGTTGAGCCTTGCCCGGGGTTCCATTGGCTATGGAAGGGTTTGCCTCCAGTCGGCATACCTAACAAGGGAATTGATCCCTGCCATGGATTCCAAGGTCCTTGTGAGGAAGGAATTCCTAAGTTTGTCCCCTATGAAGGAATATTACCTTGTATAAGATGTTTTTGTCCATAACCAGGGTTGCCCCCGATCGAGATGGAAGCTGATGAGAAAGCATTGCTACCAAATGCATCGAACAAAGAGAATGTTTTTGAACATACCGACATGCTATAAGAAGGAATTCCTTGAGTACATTCTCCAAACGAACTGTAGTTTATGTTCAGCCTGACAGAGTGCTAGTGAGCATTGTCGAGCGAAGGGGACGAAGGGGGTATATGACCCCCTCCGTAAGGGAAAGAGTTATAGGGAGTTGAATTCCCCCCCATAGATCCTTGCAAAGGATCATTGGAGATCCCCACCCCGAGTCCTAAAGTCTATAGAGTGGAGTAGGAAAGTACAGTGCTTGTACCGAAGCCAGGCATACCGTATGAGAATGGAGGGCCTGTCGCACTCTAGGTGAAAGGAGCAGTGATCGCCTCCATAGAAGGAATCAGATCATTGCCCGAGGTAGAGGCAATCAAGACCATGCTGTCCCAGACCAATGACGGTTGGTTAGGAGGCGGAACATCCCCTGTAGTGACATCAGTAGAAATATTCCCTAAAGAAGTAGCAACATTTGTTTCCATTGTTGCTTGTGACACTACCTGATGCTTGTAAGGTTGGACCTGTATGATGATGGACATTGATAGATCAATGATCGGAGGGTTATATGGACCAAGAGATTCTGCTTCGATATCGGCAATGGTTGGTTCCTCCAGAATCAAATTTTCTCTTCTCAGAGATGAGTCGGGCATAGTTTCTTGTAGCCTGGTCACCTCAAAAGACCCTTGCTGGTCTATTCTTCACCTTAGAGGTGGCGGGGATTGCTCGAGATCAACTGACAGTAGGCCCAAAATCCTTCGCGACCGGCAGAGCTCTTGATCATCCACTGTGTGAGAAGATCAATGACACACTAGGGATTTCTATAATCATTTTAAGAACCAACATACACTAGAAAAAGTTCCTATGAGATAAGACAAGCAAATCACTAGCTAGTTGGAAGAATAGTTACAACAGCCAACACTAGAGCAAATTAACAGTGCAAGTGAAACTCGAATACGGAAGCACCCTCCAGGTATACTATGTAAAGAATGGCCCGATGTCTATCGTAGGTACTGCAGTATACCCCCATAGTCACCTACGTAAGTCACTAAGATAAAGGCAACTAGGTTTCCATCGCGCGAACAGTCACCAGGCGGGTACAGTCAACAGTGGGTGGACCGCAATGAGCAGGGTATGAAGGCCGAAACCTATTAAGGGTATCGAAAGAAAGTGTTTTGGAATATGATGGAATATGACTGAGGACCTTGAATGGATTCAAGACCGACGAAGATCTGTGGAAAATGCAATCAACGAAATCCCAAGATAAGCCCTCTATATGCGTTCCCCACTACACTTGGTCTAGCTTTGGAGGGGTTATCTCTGCTACCTTTCCGCACACGACCTCATGTTTAGCCCTTGTGTTAGAGGGGGGTCCCGAATAACTTTCACAATTACTGGACTTTTAAGCACTCTCTAGCACAGACTCTTATGTTTGTTTTTGTAGCCTTGAAGAGTTTCCTCTCCAATCCTAAATCAAGGCTCTAGCCTAGACTGCGTTGATGAACCCTACAAACACAAAGTCTAATAAATTTTAATTAAGAGTTAATTTTAGTGGTTGTATTAAGTCAAAAGGAATGGAAATGAAACCAATGATGTTCTTTAAGAGATGAAAGAGAAGAGCATAATATGAAACTGGAAATAAAACTACTTCTTCTTCACAAAAGATTTGTCAATTTAAACTCTTTCACCAAACTTTTCGTAACTACTTTTCTCAGATCTTTGAAAAGAAAAACTCAAAACAATATTTCTCTCAAATACGAGCTACTTAATCTCCTAAGTATTCAAATAAAGAACTTAAGAAAACTTTATTTTTCCTTGGTAAATAAAGAAACTAACCTAAACTACTTTACCAAACAAAGAAATGAAAGGTTTTTTTTATTGTTTTATGCTTCAAAACAAGAAATTTGAAAATGATTTCTTTTATTTTCTTCTAAAGAAAAAAAGGGGAAAATGATGACAATACAGGGCCAAGAAATGGCTTTTGGCCCAATCACAGATCGCAGCGAGTCACTGACAATACCAAACAGGCAAATCAAAGCAGACTCACCAACTTGTCTAAAAACTCTATTAAAGAAAACACAAGAAATATTTGGTCAAAAGAAATATATACTGATGTAAAGCCTAGGCTACAGACTGTTATAACAGAGACCAGGGCTAGATCAAGAAAACCCCTGAGAAGTGTGACTTCTGACAAGGAAGAGGATGACTCCCTCTCTTTTTCTTTTTTTTTTCTCTCAACAGGCACATTACTGACACTTCAACAACCAGCGTATGTACACAAGTTGTCCAAGGGCAGGGTGTGTATGTACGTGTGAAGGCCCACTACAGGCCGCGTACACCTCTGTATCTCCTAAAAAAAATGAAAAAACAACAATCCAACACAGGAAGGGAGTACTGGTATGGAAGCCCAACATCCCTTAAAGACACAAAATCTTATAGAAACTCATAAAACAACAAACAAACTTATTCAAAGAACCCAAAAATAAATATCCCCAAAGACCCTAGGGGCATCCGCAGTACGGTCACCAATTCTGCTATAGCGGGAAAACCCCTCTACGGACTACACCAGGGTCCTAAAATGTAGGAATAGCTAACCGTCTAAAGTCTCCTACTTTTTATCAACTATCCCGACATTACCCCACAATAATACATAAAAGACAAAGTATAGGGATCCAATAGGCATACCTTAAACTCCTCGTCTAGTGTCGATCCCTTTGCACTTAGTTGTTTCCCGACTGCAAGTCTCCTCCCAAAGTTGACCTGCATTCACCAAAAGAAAAACAAGAAACTACAAGAATGCATTCTACATATGGATTAGTGGGTTAGACATCATAAACAAGAAATGTAAACAAATCATTGAAATCTAAGACGTCATTTGGTGGGACGCAAAATGTACTTCTTTATATTAATCTCACAAAAGTCACTTACAATATGAGACCGTCACTGCTCCTCGAACTCGGTCCTGGGTTCCTCTTCATGATGCACCAACTATTTCCACATCTCCTTCTCCTCTTCAGTTCTCTCTATGGGAATGGAAAGGGCTTGCAATGGAGAAAAAGGGAATTCTGGCTCAAACTCAAAATGTGGTTGTCAAATATCGGCGCAAAGGGGGCATACGGAAATGGGCAGTTTTTCGATGGTCTTGTGCTTCTCCTTGACATGGGACCCCAAACCCTTATTTTATAGGCCAAAACAGATAGTAATGGTTGGGGTGACTGGCTATGGGCAGTCAAATGGTTATGTAACGGCCCAAAAACTAGTATCCTATGCAATTTTCATTTTTTTTTTATATTTTGTGAGTGTACATGGGCTATAGTGGTGCAACAAGCATGTGTACGTGGGTAGTAGTGGTGCAGGGCGCATACACCTTCAAAGCATTGGTTTTCATAAGAGCTTGTTTAGTGATGGCTTGGCAAAGATATAAATTTAGATGGTCTGATGTCAGGTATGCATGTCTGGTGAAATTTAGGGTTATAAAATCTATGACCTTATAATGAATGGTCCAGATTGACTATGAAATCACAATACTTTACAAGGAATGTTTTCCCAATATTTTACTTCCGGGGCATTGCCCTCGAATCCCCCACTAGCGGGGGGCTAAAAAAATTGTCATTGTCCCCCCTAGACCCCAATGGCAACAATTGTGTGGGGGAAATCCCCACCACACCACCCCGTAAGGGAATGGGGTACAAGCACGGTTGAAACAGACCTCTGAATCATGAAGATAATTAGGCTCCACAACCAACAATCTCCCACTTGGAGATTGATCACAATAACTCCATTGTTGTTGTACTTGTTGGACTATACTCCACCTTGGACCTAGAAAATTTATCATCTTCACCATCATTCTTGAAGGTCAATTGAAACTAAGAAGGAACTCACTTTCTCCCTAGTTACTCCATTTGTTAACATGTCTAGAAGATTTTGGCTAGTATGTATCTTTTCCAACTTAAAATTTCCATATTCCAATACAAATCGTATGAAATGGTAACTGATCTTTATATGATTAGTATTTGAGTGGAAGGCTGAGTTATTTACAACATCAATGGCACTCTCACTATCATAGTACAACCTGTTATTCTCCTTCTTGTTTCCCAATTCCTCCATAAAACTATGTAAGCAAATCATTTATTTACTAGCCTATGTAGCAGCAACATACTCTACTTATGTTGTTGAAATTGCAACAACCTTTTGTAGTTTTTAAATCCAACTTATTGTTGTTCCACTTACAATAAAAATATACCATGTGGTGATCCTCCTGCTATATTTATCACCTGCCATATATGAATCAACATATCCTTGTAGAACAATGTCTAAACCTATAAAACATAATGCATGAGTAGAAGTACCTCTAAAATACCTGAGAATCCACATTAATTCCTCCCAATGTTCTTTACCTGGATTGTTCATATACCTGGTCACAACTCCCACTGCATTTGCAATATCTGGTCTTATTCAAACCATCACATACATCAAGCTGCCAACTACTAATGAATAAGGGACCCTAGACATGTATTGTATCTCCACCTATGTCTTGGGACACATTTCTTTGGTTAAATTGAAATGGTTGTCCAAAGCTGTACTCACTAGTTTTTCATTCTTCATTCTAAACCTCTCCAACACCTTTTCTATGTACTCACCCTAAGAAAATGTCAATTTGCGATTTTTCTTGTCTCTTGTTATTCTCATACCAAGGATTTTATTTGCAACACCCAAATCCTTCATCGCAAATGAATTAACTAATTTCTTCTTTATCACATTTATATCCTTCATATTAGACCCTGCAACAAGCATGTCATCTACATACAATAGAAAGCTAATATAGCTTCCATTTTCTAGCCTTTTAAAATAAACACAGTGATCAGAATGACATCTACTATAACCTTGTTCTATCATAAACCTATCAAACTTAAAATACCATTGTCTTGGAGCTTTCTTTTGTAAATACAAGCTCTTATTTAACCTGAATACAAAATTTTCCTTTCCTTTGACCTCATACCCCTGTGGTTGTTGCATATAAATCTCTTTCTCCAAATCCCCATGGAGAAAATTTTTTTTTACATCTAATTGTTCAAGATGAAAATATTCTACTGCCATAAGAATTAAAATAGTCCTAATTGAATTCATCTTAACAATAGGAGAAAATATTTCATCAAAATGTATACCTTTGTTTTGTGAAAACCCCTTTACAACAAGTCTATCCTTGTACCATTTTTTCCCTCCATATTCTTCCTTCAACTTGTAAACCCATTTATTCCACAATGCTCTTTTTCCTACAGGAAACTGAACCAAGTCCCAAGTCTGGTTATTTACGAAGGAATCAATTTCCTCTTTTAAGACTTTCTCCCACTTCTTTTTAGTGTCTACTTGCATTACCTCTTCATAACATTCTGGTTCACCAGAATCAGTCAGCAATAAATAATACAATGGAGAGTATTGTTCAGGAGGCCTACTTAACTTGGTAGATATTCTAACAACAATTACAGGAGTTTAGGGTACCTTCTTCTCTTGTTGTTGTACATTTTGACTTTATAGTACATTTGGAATTTCTTTTTCAGTGAAATCATCAAGCACTGTATATTATGGTTTTTCTTCTTCCTATTTATTTCTCTACAACCGATCTTTGTACATGACCTTCTCATTGAATATGTCATCTCTACTCCTAATGATTTTGTGATTTTCATAATCCCATTAGAAATAACCAAAATTGTTAACACCATATCCAATAAAGGTACACTTCTTGGATTTTTCTTCAAGATTTTCTCTATTTTCTTTATCAATATGGACAAATGCTTCACAACCGAAAGTCTTTAGAAATGAATAGTTTACCTTTTTACATGTCCATGCTTCCTCTGGAATGCCGCCATCCAAATAACTTGAAGGTCCTATGTTTTTCAAGTAAACAAAAGTATCTACAACATCTACCAAAAACTTCAATGGAAACCCTTCATGCAATCTCATACTCCTTGCACACTCTGTGATGGTCATGTTCATCCTTTCTGACACACCATTTTTTTGTGGTGTTCCTAGAACTGTCTTTTCTCTACGAATTCCATGGTATGAACAATAATCATCAAATTCCTTTCTGTAGTATTCACCTCCATTCTCTAATCTGAGACACTTCAATCTTTTTCCTATCTCATTCTCAACCAAAGCTTTCCATTTCTTAAAAGTATAAAAACCATCTGATTTTTGTCGAATGCAATAAACCCAAGTTTTTCTAGTTGCGTCAACAAAAAAAGTAACATAATAATGAGAAACACCAAGAGATGATACCTAATTTGGTTCCCATACATCTATATGCACAAGCTCTAATATTTCACTCTTGTTTTCTTTTCTGACTTTGAGAAAGTTGACTCTCTTATGTTTTCTATAAACACAGTGCTCACAGAAATCAAAATCAATTTGTTTAATATCTGGAAACAAATTTACTTTTTGAAGTATCTACATCCCATTCTCACTCATGTGTCCAATCCTATGATTCCACAGTGTTGTATCCACTCCTGTAGAATATAAAGAGATAGAAGGATCGTTATTACTAGTACATAAATACAATGTACCTACCTTCTCTCCTTTTGCTATCACTAGTGATCCTTTGGTGACCTTCCATGCCTTATCTGTAAATATGGATATACAACCTTCACTTGCCAACTACCCTATTGAAATTAGATTTTTCCTTAGATATGGAACATGTCTTACCTCTTTCAGCAACCATTGGTTTCCATTCTTTTTGCATGGTGCATCATCACCCAAATGAACCTATCCAAAATCACATTGAACTTAATAAAGAAAATGTTTTTTATGGGGTGTGTCATGAAATGAAGCCCCTAAATATACTACCAAAGAATAAAAAATATTATCTATAGAAAGAATCAAAGAATCTTGTAACACATCACCTGTTACATTTTCTTCTTGTTTTTTCTCTTGTTGTCCATCTCTTTGTTTCTTTGAAGCTCTACAGTCTTTCTTCAGATGTCCTTTCTTCCCACAATTCGAACACTCTATCTTTCCGAGTCTAGATTTGGATCTTCTCTTCCTAGAATTCCAATGGTTCCCTAAGCCCTTTCCTCTATCCTTTTGTCTTCCCCTTTTCTTCATGTTTAATGCATTACCTAATGTCTTACCTATTCGTTTCCTTCTCATTTCCTCGCTAAGGATAACACCAAAAACATCATCAAATTTTAGAGTGTTTGAACCAGAGATGGAGTTACTTACAATCATGACCGTGCCATTCCATCTTTCTGGGAATGTGCATAATATTAGAAGAGCCCTGCCCTCATCATCAAATTCCACTTTTACATAACTTATCTAATTAGTAACCATATTAAATTCATTTAAATGATATGCAACAAACCCACCTTTTGACATCTCCATATTAAATAATCTCTTCATTATAAATACATCATTGGACGTCAAGTTTTTTCATACAGTTTATCCAATGCATCCATCAACTCATTCGTTGTCCTTTCTTTTGAAATACCGAAAGCCACTGATGCTTCATGGCTCAGCTGTATCGTTCCTAGTGCCTTTCTATCAAGGACCTCCCATTTTTTGTCCTTCATGGGAATCGACTTCTTTTCTATTCCAGATAAATTTATAAATTTACAACCTACAACACACCCACTGTAACTTCCTCTTCATCCTCTCAAAATATCCTCTCTCAGAATACAATATTTGCAATAATTGTAACACCCTGTTTCCCCCAGATTGTAAATATAACGGAACTGGCCAAGGACTATGGCAAAAATCATAAGCATGAATATGTGATGTAAATGGACCTGCAGGAAGAGGTCAATGAATGTAAAATGACAGTTTGAAATTATTGCAGAACTGCTGAGAGGGGATGTGCGGAAAAGAGACCACGATGGTGGTGGAGGGCACCTTGAAAAAGGGGCGTTAACTTCCACTGAGAATTTAATACCATATTTGGACTCCACTGGCCTGGAGAACCAAAAGCGGCTCGCTAGCCCTGAAATAAATGCCTTGCAGGCTGGTAGGTTGATGGCTTGATGAGGGATGGGGAGGTGAACCACCTATCCGTAGAGCCATCATGACTGACTAGCGCGAGGGTAATCGTGCCACACGCAACCTCGCGAGAGGATAAGGCGTATGGCTGGAACGATTGACAAGGGCAGACGCGAGGGGAACTCTGGTAATTTTACGCAGAGTGAGTGATCACAGAGAGGAAGGATTGCAACCTTCACTCCTGGGCACTGGCAGACAGAGATACGCAAGTCTCAGGACATCGTGGTCTCAGCTCGGGGGTGGCTAGTGGTAAATCCATTTGGAATCGCTACGCCTACGGTTGGGTGGAAACGAGCACCCCTCTCAGCAGTCGCTTCCATTGCTGAACTTACTTCTGATAAGTGTTTTGCTTATATTGCATCTTGAATTTATATGCTGACAAATATGATTATAGACTTGTGGAATTGTACATGTTTTCCTGTGTAAGAATGTCTATGCAGTAATTGATGGTAAAGAGTAGATATTAGCTCATAGAACTGTGAAATTGTAAAGGGT
>ML777991.1:184979-274522 GCA_009831015.1 Picea engelmannii | reverse complement strand
ACCGACGATTTCCCGAATCAATCGAGGCCGTCGATCGGGACGGGGATACGTGGCATCAGATCCCGGATATCGGGGTTCGGCGTTCGGCGTTTCCGGAGGTAAGGGTCTCATACTCTTTGAAATCGTGACCGACGATTTCC
The DNA here is from genome assembly GCA_009831015.1 of Picea engelmannii. Taxonomy (NCBI): domain Eukaryota; kingdom Viridiplantae; phylum Streptophyta; class Pinopsida; order Pinales; family Pinaceae; genus Picea; species Picea engelmannii. The sequence continues at coordinate 274,382 of ML777991.1, read as the reverse complement.
AGAATTTAACGGGAGCCGTCGATCATCGGAGGGACACGTGGCGAAGGATCCTGAGGAGTCGGGATTTGGGGTTTGGCAAGGTCTGTGACCTTGTGCACCAGGAACCGCGATTTCCCGAATCGCGATTTCCCGATAGCCAGGTGGAGGACAGGTGGCATCGGACTTCAGGGTTTCGGCGTTCGAAGAATCGGGGTTCTCGACGTCAAAGAGTCCTGCATCGCGGATTTGCAATCTGCGAAATCCCGAAGTGACGTGGCGTGTGGGACCGCGATCGCCGGTGGAATACAGGTGGAAGCATATCGGGGTTCGGGGTTCGGAGACTCACCGTGTAAGTGAATCATGACATTTCATGCGCCGATTTCCCGATAGGAAAATCTCCGATAGAGGAAAGTGTTGACCCGTTGACCATCGGGGATCGGGGACTTGTTGTGTATGTGAATTGTGTTCGCGTTAATCGCGAACTCCCGAGTCGTGATATCCCGATTGTTCCTTTTGAGAGGGAGATAACCGATGGGTAGCTATAGGGATGCGGACATATGGTAGCAGGTCCTGTGGATCCGGGAGCTGAACCAAGAGAGATAATGCATAGGGAGCGCGTCGGAATTCGGGGAAAGGCGAGTCTTAGGGGTGGATGAATCTTAATCCTAGAAACCCCGAATTCCGATATAGAACCAGGGATTGGCATTTTGCTAATGCAAAGGTTATGGAGATTTCTCATGTCTGGGAGATAATTCCCAGAATTTTTTTTAAATTACGGTAGTGGCTGTGTTACAATAATGCAAAGATGAAATACAATTCCATCATAAAACTGGGTTTCCTTTCAGGGAAAAAAACCTTGACATAACTTCTACCGTCAGATATATGACCTTATAATGAATGGTCCAGATTGACTATGAAATTACAATATTTTACAAGGAAAATTTCCCAAATAATTCGCTTCGGGGGCACTGCCCCCGAATCCCCCTCCATAGGGGGAAGCAATATTTTTTGGGGGGGAATCCCCCCCACACCCCCACGTTAGGGAATGGGGTCCAAGAATGACTGAAACAAACCTATGAATCAGGAAGAAACTCAGGCTCCACAACCAACATGAACAACCACTAAGGATAATTTCCCGACATGTGAATAGTTGAGTTTAGGTCGAATCAAACCACGAATGCAATAATAGATGATGTTCTCTTACGAACTATCATCCTCTTGAACCAAAACCATGCCAACTTTGTATTTTGTTTTTAGTGATATAAAGCAAGAAGTCCGTGCTGTAGTTTGGAGGACAAAGTAGAGGGGTAGACATAAGCACTTTCTTAATTGCATCAAAATATCATTGGGTGAAATCATCCCAAATTAAGGGAGTCCCTTTCTTCAATAAGCACATAAAACCCTTGGTGACTTTAACATATTTCGTAATAAATCATTGAAGGAAATTCTCCTTTCCTTGGAGACTCTGCAACTAATGAATATTTCACGGGGGTAGCAATTGAATGGATCAACCATGATTCCCTTGTTGGATACAATGAAATCCAACAGACTCCCCGATATGACAAAAAATATACATTTATCTGGATTCAACTAAACATAATAATGATGACATCTTTCAAAAACAATTCTAAGGTGTGCTAGATAATCTACCCTCCTTCTAGAAGAAGCAACGAGGTCATCCAGATAAGCTTCAATGATATGCTTCAAGTCATGGAAATAAAAGGACATGGTCTGCTCAAATGTGGATCCAACATTTTTCATAAGGAAAGGCATCTTATGATACACAAAATTCCCCCAAGGACATATAAATGTAGTTTTGTGCTGATAATTGGGTCGGATATCAATCTAATTGTAGCCGGAAAAGTCATCCATGAAGGAAAATATTTCTCTTCCCACACACTAATCAATAATATGATCAATGAAGGGAGTGGGGAAATTGTCTTTCAGACAATATTGGTTCAGATCTCGGAAATTCATACAAACTCATATGGCCCCTTACGTGTTTTCAATAGGGACGAGCTTTGACACTCATTTAGTCAGAGGGACGGAGTAAATAAAACCCTCTTTAATCATATTTTCAACCTCAAACTTAATAGTTTTCTCTTTTGTATGATTAATTTGTCATAACTTTTGTCGAACATTTTTATAATTTTCATACATGTGAATATTGTGTTCGAGAATTTGAAGGTCTATGCCTGGCATGTCTTTGTAGGATTAGGATAAAACATCATAGAACTCCTTAAACAAAGAGGTATATGTGTGAACCTCTTCAGGGGAATAGTTTGCACCTATAAAACATTCTCCACAACGCCAAGGGTTTTAGAAATGTTTATCAGAATGGTTTCCTATATGTTATCCATGTTCCCTTCGACATAGAAACCATGCTTCTCCAATGGGTTCATGAACTTATCAACATTTCTATTCAAGGTTGACCAAAAGTCTATGCTTTCAACACAACTTATCTAGGGGAGGAAGTATTATTGATGATGCATATCCTCCCATGGAATTTTTGTTTTAATCGTTGCATTTATAATAGCTTCGTCATAAGGAAATATGGTATCAATACAATATAGGAAAGTCAAACAATTATGATCCTAGATAGGCTCTGGGAATGGATCATCTTCTTTTTTCCATGAAGGAGGTCCATTAGGTTTTGTAGTAGCTTGCATGATAGCTTGATAAGCGACCTCAACTGCAGATAGTGGCATGTCCATCTTGGCATGTGCATGACCCTTTACTGATTCACATGGCAAGGGTAACACCCATGGATCTTCCAAATACTAGGTTCTGAATGAATCGACTCATGTAATGAGGACTTAGGACCTTGGATTTTGGTAGTCGATTGGGGTAGTGAAAATATAACAAACTAGTGTTGGAAAATTAAATGTTCACATGAGAGAAGGATGCATTTGAACACTGATACTCTCAATTTTCTATTGAGATTTTTCAATCAATTGGACCATAGATCCTAGATTTTGCATGGAATCAAGGTGGTTAAATGCCATCTAGTCAATTGTTGCAATCCTCCCATCATGGGGAAAGCATAAAACTCAAAAATGGACGAGATGACAATCATCATTACGTAGGTCCAACTCCTTCCTAACAAAATATTGTAGTCAAGTGGAGTGTCAAATACTTCAACTTCTATGGAAATGGACTTTCCACTTAACTAGAATGGAAAAGAGGAAATAAGCACATGCAGTCTCAAATACCATCCATCAAACAGATTCAAAAGTGTGGGAGAAGGGGTAAGTTCCAGAGAGTCAATGTCTTTCCAACATGATGAAGACATGACATACATCGAAGCACCTTTATTGATGATGTTCCTCCTTATAACATGTTTTGCATACATAATGTTAATATAGAAGGATACATGATAAGGAAGGAAAGACTTCACTTCAATAGAATCAAAATTAATAATAATATGGATCAAAGAGTTCGCAGTTCCAATCACGGAAAAAAATGAAGCTCATTGCATGGGGAAACTTTGGAGAACCTCTAAGGAAAACATCGCACAAAATGTTTGGGAAAAGTCTTCAATGATAGAGTATTTGGGAGAGGCTCAAGAATTGATATTGTGTGATGCCCTCTTATACACACCTTTAGGAATGTGTGGCATTGTTTTTGTCTCATTTTTCTCTATATGGAGAAAACCCTAAGGATTTGAAGTTTATTTTCCTTTCGACGTTGACTCATGATTATTATAATCATGCAACCTAGTTAAAAAATCCACCTCCTCTTATTTTGTATGGTTGACCATATTGATGAATGAGTAATATCCATCCAACAAAGGTTCACTTGAGGTAACCCCTTGTGGATTCAAAGTGGAAGAGCATGCCTACATATTTTACCCTTGCGGGAACACATTTTTCAATATTGCAGTATTTTGTTGATTTTGTTGTTGTTTTATCAGGAGGTTGGCCTTTTCCATTTGCGGTAATTTATGGGTAAGGTGGTCACCCATATAAATATTGCATGATAATTTCACCTTCTTGATATCCTTCTTTTCCCCTCCAACTTTTGCATCAGATTTCTCATTTTTATTACCCCCACATTCTTTCTTATCCTTTCCCTTTTTAGCTTTCCTTCTAGGTTGTTGGGTAACCTTCAAGGTCGTCGATTGCATATCATGAAAATATGACAACTGGATGGTGGGGATGGTTGAAGAAGTACCTTGATCGACCGCAGACTGATGGATAGACATTTGTTGCATCTGGTTTATGACCATATCTACGACAATGATTTTAAAGGACCCAACAATGCCATTGGCATGAGGTCTAGATTTCATTTTCATGGGATTGAATTAGGGTCATGGTGCATCTTCGGTCAACAATATGCCATCTTTTTCCACCATTCAAATCATTCATATTCAACATTTTACCTCACCCTTTACTAGATTTCATTTTCATGGGATTGAATTAGGGTCATGGTGCATCTTCGGTCAACAATATGTCATCTTTTTCCACCATTCAAATCATTCATCTTCAACATTTTACCTCACCCTTTACTCATTTATTTCCATTCCTACCATACATATTGACAAAAGCACCATGGTACACCCCCATATGCTCAAGTAGTTAATTATCATGTATTCCTTTCATTTTTAGTGAATTAATGACAATTATAATTTTTTTTTCTAATGATGGTTTTAAGAGTTTAGTAATGCAATCCTACAACAGTCAATTCCAGGTTTCCTACAACACCATTATGTTCCTGTAGCATCATCATTGTTACTCATACTTACACGTGTCCAATGGAGAAATGGGAACATAGGTATCATACTTGGATGCTTCTATATAGCTATGTACCCATCATATCATGCACAGGTCACATGTGTGAGTCTCGAAGCACTTGGTCCAAGTTATGATCAAAATTAGTAAGCAGTTTCATACATACAACTTCCAATGCAATTTTTGGGAAGCCAAAGATATAAATCAAAACTCCAAGACATGGGTTTTGTGCAGAAGGGCCCAAATTGGTTTCCATGTCTATTGATTTCTAAAATTCTAAACGGTTTGAGAGATAGGGGAGGATATTCAAGGTATATTTTCCAGGACATTCTGCAATGCCCGAATTCCTGCAATTACACCTCTTGTGGATGAATTTGAGAATGTGGTTTTTTCAAATATTTTGTTGTTGAATTCAATACTATTCAAACATATCCAACATCCATTAAGTAACCTCCATTTCCTTAATCAAGTTTGCGATGGTTGTGGATCCATGTACTTTGGATCTAGTCTCATTTTATTGTAACCATTTTTCTTCTTTATTTTGAAATCCATATTTATAAATGTAAGGAATATCATTGTAATGAGTAGTAAAGGAGATAATGAAGAGAACATAAATGTAATCATGGAGAGAGTTATGGAGTAAAGAACTTGTTGCATATCAGTAGCTTTCATTGTAGTATTTTTTGGTAGTGTATGCCAAGAGAGGCAGGGCCCACTCTCTGGTATATTCTTCCCAAATAGTTTATTTTTTGTTGTGTGATTTTATTTTATTTATGCATTGCAATTTTAATTTCATGTCGTGTGGAGTGAGAATTAGTTTTTTTTTTATTCCATGTTAATTTTTCTTGAGATTAATATCAACATAAAGAAGCTTCTAGAGTATTGTTGGCTAAGCCAACCTGGGGTTCTACTACACAACTCATGTTGGATAATATTTATCTCAAGAGGTCGTAGTCTTTTCTTAAGAATCTTCTTTTTTTATTTTCTTTAAGCATACATGTAGATGTGAAAGTTCAAGAGTAATCATGTTCTACTTCCATTCCTTTGGTTGGTTTTGACCAGGAAACATAGTACCCTTCCAAAGAAGATCTAAGTTGTTTGGAACCACATTGCTACACATAAATGGCATGTAATTACTCGTTGAGAAAGTCATCCATGCAATAGAAACTTGCTTTCACATAGTTGACTCTGGGTGTGTTTACATTTTCTGTAAGTCTGCTGTGACAATTTATTTTCCAACACTTCTAAGACTTAGTTCTGCATATGCTTTTCCTAGCACTTCATAAGTTTATGAAACTCATATTAATGATAAAAAAAATGGAATTATCTTTGAATAATTTGACTAATAGTGTGTACAATATAATTTCATAAAGGAGCCCAAACTATGAATAGATCAAATCTAACTGCTAGGATATGAAGATCATTTTTTCCTTAAAAAAGACTCTTGATGTGGATGCATCTTTATGTATGATCAACAATAAAAACTTGAGGAACCACTCCAACAAGAATTCAGGAGGAACTTTGGCTTTAATCAACTTATTTCATCTTCGCCACTCCTAGATATGATCCAAGATATTAGTGGACTTGTCTTATTTCAACGTAGTCAGGAGTTCCATTTTGGCATCGTACTAGACATGACGCTAAAAATGGTTCAGAAAAACCAATGCCAAATTATGGAACGTGTGAAATTCTCCACTGTCAAGTTTGATGTACCACTTAGCTATGAATCCCATAATAGTTTCCTGGAAAAATAAAATCCTGACATAATCATCAATTAACGAATTTGATGAACACAATAGATGAAATGTCTTTACATGATCGTCGATATCTTCACCAAGATTTCCTTAGAACTTAGCAATGTTAGATGACAATTTGGTGGGAATCGGTTGCCAATTTAGATCATGAAAAAATAAATCGTTCATCATATTTGGAAGGTCTAGAAAGTTTAATGTTGCAAGAAATGAAACCTCAGTTAAGTCCCATAATTCTAGCTATGAATGTTGGAAGTTCCAGATTGAAAACCAATTAGAAAAGAATAGCCTGGATTGACACTAGCTCTAGGATTCCGGGAATATCTTGTAGATGGGATAGATCTTTGTATGAAACTTTGTTTTCCCTAGTTAAATGGAGGAAATTCTCCACCATGTAGTTCCCAAATGGAAAAGTAGAGTTTCCCCCTGCTGACCCTCCCTGTGAAGTAAAAACTCCTTGCATGGGGATATTGTGACCGAGAAATGGGTTCCCCCTCATGACATCCCTTATGATGGGAATGCCCCTTGCATGGGATTTCATTGGCCTTGGAATGGGTTTCCCTTTGTTGACACTATAGATGAGCTAAAATAATTCCTTCCAAACCCACCATATAACGTCAATGGGGTCGAAGTATATGACATGCCAAAGGATTGAAATCTGTTTCCCATAGGACCACCCCATCCCACAGAGGGATTAGAGCTAGAAGACAATGATGACATGCTCCTGATAAAGTGGAATGATAAAGTAATATGACCTCCATTCCAAGGAAAATATTGGTAGGGAATAAAATAATTCCCCGTACCAACGTTAGTATCTTGGGACATAGACTGAGAATCAATCAATACATTATGCATGCTCATAGATGACATACCAAACAAAAATGTGTTAGTTATCGGAGGTAACAACAAGGCCGCACCCAAAGGTTGAGTGGACCCAACAAACAGTGGAGCAGAGCTACTGAGTAAATTATCTATTACATATTGAACCATATTAGTCATTTGGTTAGAGACTCTAGGAGTAAATATTCCTCTGGTGACGATTGCTGACATGGGGGTTGTGGGGACCCCCGACCTAGAAATTTTTTAAGTTTCTTCCATTACGGTCCACTGAAGAGGGAAATTGTTAGTCAATTCTAAGAAAAAGGAAAATGTTGATGAAGTCTAACTCGATAAAAAAAATATGTGAAACAACTAGACTGTCAGTTCCAATTAATAGAGGATTGAATGGTCGAGTGAAGTCTTTGGCTTTGTGATCTGATACGGTTACAATCTCTTGAGAAGAAGAGCTAGTTTTTGTGGGTTCTATTTTTATGGTCTCAACCAGACTGGCTGGTACAAAAGTGTTAGTTTAATCAAGTCGACACCTCAAGGGAGGTAGTGGAGGATTCACTTATACTTGTTTATATGGAAGACCTTGAAGTATCCTTGATTGAAGAGGTGTTTGGTGAACCACTTTGAGTTTTCAGCTCGAGGTGACTACCTACACAACTTCCTAAGAAATCTATGATCGCATAACACACCAATAGAAAATCCTTAAAAAAAAAAAGTCAAAAACAACCTTTTCAATATCCTAACTCAGGTGGATTAGGCACTCAGATCGTAATAATAAAAAAGTAAGAAAAGGACGTTTTGGATGAAGGCATGGGTTTATTAAGTCCCTTGAACCAATGCATGAAGGAGTGAGAATTAGTTACCCCAAATTCCACTAACCTATATTATTTGGTTCAAGTACCCTTGCTTCACAGGGCACCCTCTATTAGTACTAAAAAGTGTGATACAACGCCTTCCTCAGGAACCATGGGAAACCCCTTGTAGTCACCTCTAAGATACCTAGGAAAATCAACTAAGGGTATCGACTCACAGTCAACATTCGGAAGGGTAACAAAGTTGGAAGCTTTGAAACCACCACCTATGAAAAAGGTAAGGGCACAAACAAAACCCCCAAAGTACAATCTCTCCACTATGTTCAGTCAATATTTGGAGTTGTTTTATCCTCGGCTCTTCCTCATGAGACCTTGTGGTTAAATCCTATATGAGATTTTTTTCCCATACACACCTATATGAAAATCAACCTTTCGCTCCCTATCTTATAATTCTCAGTTTGTTTATGTTCTTGGAGAAATTAATTCTCCAACTTGAACCAAGGCCCTAACCTATAGTAGTTTGTTTACCTTAGGAAAATGAAAATTTCTAATTGATTTTAGTTATCATTCATTTTATAGGGGATATTATTTACTTATAATGGTAATGAGTGAAACTAAATGGTGTTTTGATGAACTCAACATAAAAACACTTAAGAACACAAATGCAAAATGTAGCTCTTCACTTAAGATATGAGTGTAAACAACGCTTTAGAATTAAACAAAAGAAAACTCTTTCTTTTTTATGTGAAAATAATGCAACTATTGCTTTTAGATAAAATGCACTTACTAATGCAACTTTCAAATGCAATATAGCTAAAAATATTTTGGAATTATTTTCATGAAATCTATAGAAATGAAATATTTTTCCTTTTCAAGTATGGGAATGAAAACTTGTAATGTCTCTTAGTTTATAGATTAAACATTTAATTTATTTCTAGTTTGTGTCAAGTTGATATTGTAATAATTATTGAAAAATACTTATGTGGAACTATGTAACCATAAACATTGATAAGGAATATTTTTGTAACTTTTATTTTTAATTTATTTAATTTACAAGAAACAAACTAATTAAATAATCCAGTTACAAAGAGTAAATAATTATTCCATGGGTAAGTGAAAAGGATAAAAACAACTAGAATGAATTATTTTCCAAGGGACAAGTGGAACCCTACTCCCAAAGGTGTGGGATGTGAGGGAACAAGCTAGCACAAAAGTAGGCCAAGAATATTCCCTAGGGTTAGGGATGAGGCCAACTTGAAAAAACCTAGGAAAGATATTAAAGACAAGTATGTTATGAAGTAGGACGCTCTTGAGTACTTGTGAAGAAATGTGTATGGTGGTTCTATGAAGAACAAAACTCAAGAAATATGGGAATAGTGATACAATTTTTCAGTCCTCATGTGTTATAGCTCAAAATGACACTACTATGCATTCCTTACATTGGCCTATTCATTTACACCTTTTCCAACCAATTTTGTTGAGGTTCCTCATTAAAAAACAACTTTTTTCATTGTGTACGTGCCCTACTACATATACAGTGTGCGTACATATGCTAGTTGCACACCTAACATCCCACATATATTCTAAAAGGTTGTAAAAAGTAAAAATTTCCATGCTTTCAAGAGGAGTTTACGGGATATGTCAGGTTGCACAACCATATCACCTCCTGTATCCCTTCTAACAACCAATTAACTATCTTTTATCCATATAAAAGGGTCCCTAGGAGGGTCATCTACTATATGAAAGAAGAGGCAAGTGACTCTGCCAAATTTTCTCCCTTGTATTCTAAGACTTTTTGCATTATTCTTTGAGTTTTGTCCTCGACATTTCCTTCAATTCATGCTCCTTATACAAATCATACTTTTCCCCTATATTGTGATTTTGGTTGTCACGATAACATATCGAGAATATTTCACTTGGAGTCAAAGTAGAGGAACCAAGGCGAGGTTCGTGGAGCAGCATCGACAAGATTCAAGTTGTAAATTCCAATCTTGTTATCAATAAAAGAAAAAAAATAGTGTCTGATATCTTTATGTCTTTATGTTTATATCTATGGATGGTTTACATGAATATCTAACCCTTTAGATGATCTTGGTGTTTATGCATATGTTGTTATAGTTTGTTCTGTGAAGTTGTTTCAGGCCATCTTTGGGAGGATGCCTGCAATTTTAGAACGGACAAAAACAAGAAGGGATCTAAGATAGATGAAATGACTTAAGGCACTTGTCCCTTCCCTCAATTAACATTAGGTCTTGTTGGATTTTGGGTAGGATAGAAGCTTTTCTGTCTTTTAAGGTGTCAAGTCTCTGCCTAGTCACTAGACCTAGATTAGGGGGATTTTTCCCCATAACAGAATTGGTGACTCCACTAGGGTCTTGTTAGGATATTTATTTTTTTTGAATTCATGTCGTTTATGTGCTTTCTAAGACTGTAAGAGTATATGGTCTCCTTCTAGGTTTTTCCAGTTTTATTGATCTAGATGATCACTCTGAAATTTATCTCTTTTTTGAGTTGGTTCTGAAGTATATGCACCATGTTCTATACCCAACAGACGTACATATGTGCTCACAGTTATCCCAACATGCATACATCTGCACTCTGTCTTTGTAGAACACGCGTACTTTTTCTTTTGAAAAGTTTTTCAAAAACATTTATTTTTCTTTCAAGAAACTTTTGGTCTCTCAGGTCCTCCTGAGTACAAGAGACCTCTGTTAACTATTGTTGAGAGACATTTAAGTCTTAGAGTGTCTATGAAGTTGTAAAGAAATATTTTTTTCTTAGTTTTCTTTATCTCTTTCTGTCTTTTATCTAGGTTGAAGGTGTAATTTTAAAATTTAGTTTCTCCTTTGGATTATGGTGAATCCCTTCTTTTTGGCAATGGTTTAGCACCTAAGTCAGTCTCTAGTTTGTCTTCCTTCTCTCTTTTTATGCTTTGAAAAGAAAAAAATATAATTTTTTTTTATATTCATTTCATAAGCATATAAATAGTGAAAAAAAAATTGTAGTTTCTTAACTGCATTTGCATGTTACTTTGCATGTTTGTTTGATTATAATAACTTAGGTTGTGTATATAAAAGAAAATAGTTATCAGTCTAAAGTTCCTTCTCGTCTTCTTCCTTGAAATTTTAAGTAGTTGCATTGCATTTGGAACAAAAAATAATTATAGGATAGTTTGAATATTTGGATCTTGGTTTTCATTTTGAAAAGTTTGCACCTTGAAAGTTAAAAGAGCCAAATATTCATTTGTAGGATGTAGTTTGATTTCATTTATATTTAAAGAATTTTTTTCTAAAAGTTATTTAACTCTTCTCTTCCATCTCTCAAATAACATCATGAGTTTCACTACCTCACCCTTGAGTAATCAAGCCACCAAAATTAATGCTTAATGTTAAAATCAATTATACTTTTCCATTTATAGGGTATACCAATTAGACGAGAATTTAGGGCCTTGGATTAGGTGTGGAAAGGAAACTCTTCAAGGCCACTTAAATAAAATTAAAAGTCTAAGATAAGGAGTATTGAATTCCAGTATCATAAAAAGGTATCCAATACCTTGCTTTAAGACCGGGTCTAAACAGACCAAGTAGAGGATATAACCCCTCCAAAGTTAGACCAAGTGTAGTGGGGATCGTATTTGAGGGTCATTCTTCATATTTTGTTGAATTGTTTTGACTACGGAGCTTCATGGAAATCAGATCCGTTTGGGATCCTCGGTTGTCTTCCAGACCATTTTCCTTTGATACCCTTGAAAGGCTTCAGACATAGCTATCTTTCTCATACGACTATCCCGACTATTGAGTGTACCCACCTAGTGACCTACTATAAGATGAAAACCTAGTTTCCTTTTATAGGGACTCACGTAGGTGACTGCGGGGGAATACCGTGGTACCTAGGACAAACATTGGATCATTATTTGCAGAGTATAGCTAGAGGGTGTTTTTGTGTTTGAGTTACACTTGCACCAATAATTTTCTCTAGTGTTGGTTGGTGTAACTGTTCTTCATGCCATTCTATTGATTGCTTGATTTATCTTTAGATAATTTTTAGTGTGTGCTCTCTTCCTCTCCCTATATTTACCTTAAAGTGTTAGTTTATCATTTCACAAAGTGTAATATCAACATCTCTATTATTCGCATAGGCTCGAGGACCTTCCACTAATAACTTTGGAGCCACTGCAGCCACCGCTGAGGTGAAGGTTATATCAAGAAGGTTCTTTAGAAGATACCATGCCACAATAAATTATGCTCGATCTTGTTCCTAGAGAAGACATTTTTGCACTGAAGGAGACTATAATTTCTGATGTTTAAGTTGAAGGTTTCAAGCCTGCAAACCCTCCAATCAATGATCTTTCAGTGTGAGTCCTTGTTCACATAGTCCCTCCTGAGGTGACTTCTCATGATTTTCATCTTGTTAGATGACTGGATATGGAAGTGAGTAATGCTACTTCTACTGGGAGTCCTCATACTCCCATCCTGACCATGGGTGGAGGGGGTGTCATGCCTCCTCCCCCACCTTCACCTATAAGGAACACCTCTAGTCATAAACCTACCACTTCTAGTAGTGGCACAATTTCTACCACTACTTCAACCATTGTTTATACTTATACGGTACAAAATACGTCTGGCGCTCCTTTCACATATGGGATATCGGGTTTTGACACTAGCTCGAATTTAACCCACTCTACTTTATAGATAATTTCTCTTAAGGGAGTTATAATTACCCCTTGAAAGGATCCCTCGTGGGAACTTTTTCTCCATACATTGGAGTCCCTTATGGTGGAGGTCATATCCCTCCTCCATCCCCCTCACTCGGAGGTGCTTTTCGGAAACCATCCAGGCCTAGTGTCAGTTCCACTTTCTTCAGTGTAGGGAGTCAATGGACTCAGCCCTTTATGACTCTTATTAGGTCCATGTTGTTCTCTTTATTTGGTTCTTTTGGGAATAACACTTTCTCATCGTCTTCATATTCATTAGGGGGAAACCCCTTTCTCAATGAACCTAACCTCATGTAGGTCTTTGTTCCTTCACATGGAATGATGACAGAAGCCACATCCTATCAAGGCCTTGGAAATCCTTGGTAGGGTTATATACCTCTGCAAGGGATGTCGACTGGGGGAAACCCCTCCCATCTTTAGTGGAACCCCGAACAAGGTTCATTTCTTATGCTAGGGGGATCAGCTAGGGGAAAACTCAACAAAGGTTTTTGTAATACCATGCAGGAAGAGATCCCTGCTCAAGGTATATCATCAAACTATTTGAATACATTGATGATTTAGACTAGTACACAAGCCCCTTATACTAGCCAAGGAAACCCTAGTTTTTATCATAACCATGGTCAGAACGCAACCTTTTCCTGGCAACATGGTGCCATCGAAAATCCAGGCTCATATTTTCCTTTAAATCTTCCACAACCTAGGTTACCCTTTCTGGAAACTCTTCATCTACTAGACTTGTCAAGGTTGTTAAATGATCCTATTTGTCATGATCCACATTGGCCTCCTATGTCGACTAAGTTTCCCTCATACATACAAAAATTTGAAGGCAAGCCTAGCGAAGATATGTGTGATCATGTTACAACTTTTCACTTGTGGTGCTTCTCTAGCTCATTGAATGATGACTCTATCAAGTTGTGATTGTTTCAATGCACCCTCATAGGGGGGTGTTGTGAAGTGATATATTGAGCTCGATGGCTCGAAGTATTGTTACTTTAATGATCTGGCAATGGTTTTCTTGAACCATTTTCAACTACCACTGATATACGATGTTAGCGTGAATTTGCTGGCCAATTTAGAGAAAACTAAGGTCATCCATATCTCTGATCATATCTAACAATGGCATCGCTAGAAGAGCTTGATCAAAGTAAAGTTCTCTCCTTCTTTTTTTCTCGAGTGGTTCATGAATTCTTTGGTTCCTTGCATTTCCAAAGACATCACAACTCATGGAGTGTTTTCTGAGGAAGAGGATATAATGAGAGATAAATAAATGGAATTGATTTATTCTCAATCTGGTATGTTGTACAAGATTCTTCCTAATGCACTGCGGTCACCCTTTGACTTGACCAAACCGAATTATGGGCCTCATGCTGATGTTATAGTATGATCATCACAAAACAAGCCCACATATTAGTTGTCCAACCAATTGCAACAATTGTCGCTACAACAGACGGTGGCCAGCGAAACTTCTAGTACGACTTCCCCCTCCACCCAAATGTCATAAGTACAGAGTGTTCAAATGACAAACCCTAATGAGAACCAAGAGTCTGAAGGGAAAAGAAAGAGTAAATGCAAGAATGGTAAGTGGATTAATGATAAAAAGGTTGCTAACAATGTTGGTGAAGGAAAAAATGATAAGAGAAAGGTTAATTTTTCATGTAAGCTTTGCGTGGACGACCATTTGAATCATCAATGCCCTCGTCTCAGGGAATCCAAAATCATTTGGAAAAATAACATCGTTTTGTGTTAACTAACCCTTTCCCTCAAGGGAAGAATATGGCACAAGCTTCCTCATCCACAACCGCAACTGGGGGAATTAGGGTGGCCCCACCCTTAATGCTAATACTGGAGCCGCAAATGTATACATGATCAGATCATATGTTCATCTTCATACCATTGATCATGATTATAGAATGCCTGAATCTGCTGAGAAAAGAAAAGAAGCTGCCAACCCATCGCCTCCTCTTCATATTGAGAAGACCATGGGAGAAACAATGAATCGCATCTCTAAAGGTGTGTTTAATAAATTTTCTCATAATCCAAATGCAAGGGTTTCTCAAAAATATTCTTTCGTTGAAGATATTGTGAAAACCCCTTGTGCAATCTCTGCTATGAAATTTGTCCATAGTTTCCCCTCACAGATAAAAGCATTAATGTCTTCTTTGGGTGTTTTTAAGACACCTAACTCGGGAACTATCGCTTTTGACCCATTTGATCACAAACCTCTTTTTCCTTACCACATCATGTTCCATATAATAGTGATTTATTCCATGAAATCGTTGACACAAAATATTTTTTGCATGGTGGTAGACGAGGGTGCATCGAGTGCTATGTCATTGGTATGTTGGAAGGCTATTGTTCAACCCGAGTTGTCTCTATTTCCTACGTTTTTAAATTCATTTGACGTTCATTCTTTTTGACCACATGGAATAATCCCCTCCTTCCCCATGCAGTTTGAGGGAAAAAATATGTGTCGAGGTCAAAGTAGCTGACGCACCTCTCGAATACAAACGCTTTTTGGGACAAAGTTTGACTTATGCAATGATAACATTTGTATCCATTTTTTTTCATGTACTTTGTTTTCCTCATGAAAGTAGGATAGTAACCATTGATCAGTTGTCCTTCTCTCATCCCGACCCTTCATCGGGGGCATCAATGGTATCGATGATTGATAACCCACAACAAGGTATCGTCAACTTAGGTGTTGTATTGTTTCCATATTTGAGGGGTACTTTTGATTTTATACCACCTTCGAATGATGTTAAGTTTATTTCGGTTGTCCTCAATTAGCCTAAGGATGCAATTTTCCAAGAAGCTTTGTTTCAAATGAATTATTTTAATGATCTATGGACATTACCTTCCCCACCGGCTTCAATGGAAGGGGTAGGGCATCCTGGCATGGATATACCCCTATCCACAACTAAGGTCACATACAATATTGTTCATCAAAGCTCGACCAAATCTAATCTATCTCCCCCTCAAGAGTTAGATGTTGTTCTAGAGCCTATTTGGGCTTAAGAGTCTCCTAATTTGCATGATCCTTTAGACTTGGTATTTCCCTTTGATGAGGAGATTTTAGATGAAATGACGGGTCCAGATAGACCTTTGGATGATATTCATCATAGATCATACTTTTTGCCCAATCTTAGGAGAGTGGAAGTAGGAGAGTTTACTACAACCATGAATGGAGATGCCACTCGCCATGTTAACCCTTTGGAAATGCACAGAATATATCTTGAGGGAAACATGGAAAATATAGATGAGATGATTCCAATTGATATCTCCAAAACCCCCAACATCGTTGAAAACATCTTCATCGGAGCGGATTGTTCCACCAAATATATTCATGTGTATACTGAGTTATTTAAATTCCAGGCATTGACCCTCATGTTGTCAAACACAAGATTAGAACTTATCCCGATGTTAAGCTTGTCTGGTAGAAGATTCATTAGGTCAACCCTTGGATGGTAGTGACTATTAAATTTGAGGTATAGAAATTGATTAAGGTTGGTTTCATATAACCAATTCAATTGATGGAATGGGTTTCAAACCATGTTCTAGTCAATAAAAAAAAGGTACGATTCATGTGTGTGCATGGATTTTTGTGATCTAAACAAGGCATGCCCGAAATACAATTTTCTATGCCATTCATTGATCAGATTATCGATGAATGTGCGGGTTGTGAAGTTATTTCTTTTATGGATGGTTTCTATTGGTACAATCAGATTTAGATCAAGCTCGAGGATCAACATAAGATTTATTTCATATTCCCTTGGGTTACTTTTACATATAAGAAAATGCCTTTTGGCCTAAAAAATGTTGGAGCTACTTTCCAGTGTGCCATTTCATTCTCCTTCCATGACCTCAAAAATATATTCAAGTCATATATTAATGATCTTGCATCATGTTCTTGCAAGAGATATGATCATCCCACTCACCTTCGACTTTTTTTTTAGAGGTGTTGCTATTATCGGATTCACATAAATCCAAACAAGTGTAGTTTTTGTGTTACGCCAGGATGTTTATTGATTTTTATCATGTCCACCATAGGGATCATGGTCGATCCTATTAATGTTGAGGCAATAGTTCAATTCCCCCCCATGCATAGTTCCCCATCTTCATATTATTCAGGGGAAAGCTAACTTTTTACGATGATTTATTGATAACTATATCGAAATAACTAAAGGGTTTATGCATATTTTGAAAAAAGGGGTCCCATTCTTTTGGGAGGAAGAAACTCAATGTTCTTTTGAAGCATTGAAAAGTTCCCTAACGTCTTCCCCTCTGCTCATCCCTCCTAATTATGGAAAATATTTATTTTTATACTTGTCTATAGCAGAGTCCACCATCGGTATGGTTTTGGTTCAGTAGGATGACGTGATCTAGGAACACTTTATATACTACCTTAGTCGAGGCTTAGTTGAACCATAACTCAACTATACCCACATTGAGAAACTGGATTTGGCAGCTGTCCACACTTTCAAAAGTTTTCATCATTATATTCTACTCTGTAAGACCACCATCATAGTCATTGTTAATCATTTTCAATATCTATTGACACGATGGGTCATCGGTGGGAAGATTAGTCGATGGATAGTTATTCTTCAGGAATTTTGTTTGGAATTTTTTTTGATGAAGTATAAGAAGTCTTTGGTATTTTCTGAGTTAATTTCAAAACTTCCTATTGATATTGGAAATGATTTTCTTAAAGATTCATTGATCAATGAGGATATTTTCCTTATTGCATCTTATGATGCTTGGTATGTAGATATATTTGTGTATCTTCAGAGTCTGAAGTGTCCTTCCTCTGCCTCTCATGATGAGCATCGATGGATACACCATCAAGAGAAAAATTATCTTATCAACGATGATACTTTGTATCATTGAGGAGTTGATTGTTCTCCGTTGTTGTATGACTCATGAGGAGGTAGAGCTTGTGTTAAACAAATTCCACACTGGAGCATGTGGCGGTCACTTGTATGTGTTGGAAACAACCTAAAAAATCCTTCGTCTTGGATACTTATGGCCCTCATGAATAAAATATTTTATAGAGGTAGTTAATAAGTGTCACCCATGTCAGATATTCTCTCGGAATATGCAAGAAAACCCTACTCCTATGTTTCCTATTATTGTTGTTGGTCCCTTCACTAACTAGGGAATTGATTTCACTACATGCTAGCCAACTTCTGCTAAGGGGCATTGTTATATCAATGTGGTAGTATACTACTTCACCAAGTGGGTCGAAGCCATGCCAACATTTAGTAATGATGGAGAAATGGTGACACTCTTCATTTTCAACCAAATTTTCTCTATGTTCAGTATACCAAAAGAGATTGTAATGGACCATGGCAGTCACTTTCAAAATAAGATGATGATTGAGTTAACATCAAAGATAGGGTTTAAAAAATAACATTCTTCACCCTATTATCCAAGAGTGAATGGTCAAGTGTAGGTTGTCAATAGGTCTCTTAAAACTATTCTCCAATGGACAATCAATTTGGCCAAGTCAAATTGGCATTTGATGTTATATTCAACACTTTGGGCATGTCGAACGTTCGTCAAGACTACTACAGGTTTCTCTCCTCTCCAATTTTTTTACAGGCTAGAGGTAGTCTTTCCTATAGAGTGTCAGATTCCTTCTCTCAAGTTAGCAGTAGAAATACTTCCCAACACAAGTACACTTGAATAGTGTCTTATCTATCTCGATCAACTTGATGAACAACGTTGGGATGCAACCTTGGATAATGAGGCTCATAAACAACGTGTGAAGTGTTAATATGATCGGTTGGTTCGCCCTAGAGTTTTTCTGTGAAGGTGATATTGTGTTTGTCTATGATCAAGATAAATATCCCTTAAGTGCAGGAAAGTTTTAACCCATGTGGTTCATACCGTTTATCATAAATAAAGTATTGGAAAAAGGCACTTATGAATTGGTTGACTTAGAAGGTAATTCCTTATCTGAGCCCAGAAATGGGATTTATCTTAAGAAGTATTATGCTTAGGTCGGTCACCTGAGTGTGACTTATTGTAAATGGTGTATATTTTTAATCTATACATTTTAGTATCTTTTTGTTTTATAGACATGTAGTTTATTGTGTTTTTACATTATGGAAGATGTCAAGTGAATCTAAGGTTTATGTTGGATTCATGGATGGTGCTAGCAAACACACTCTAAGGCTCACTTCCGCAACTTGAGTGATATTGACTCCCATTGGTCAATTGGTATCTTTTGGAGGTGTTTTAATAGGAGAGGAACCAATAATGTTGTTGAGTACAGTGTTTTAATAGAATTACTACATGATGCGTTGTCACATGGTATTTCTCACCTCCAGGTTCATCTAGATTCTCAACTGGTAGTGTCACATTTAAATGGGGTGTACCATTTCCATGATCCCATCCTTCACCGATGATTCCTTAGGGTACGTCTATTGGAATTTTATTTTGATTATATTACATATATTCATGTTCCTAGGAGATCTAATCAATTAACTGATACATTGGAAAATCATGTTTTAGATTGGCATCTTTCACACACATAAACACACATGTAAATATATTTGTACAAAATATATTTACTCCATAAGGTATATATATATATATATATATATATATATATATATATATATATATATAATGTGTCCAAAAAATAATGTCACGGTACAAAATGTGGGCCATAGGCCTCAAAAGTGTCAAGAATACATTGTCGGGCTTAAGCCCTCAATACATAGAGAGATACAAAAATGGGTGCTCTAGAATGCATGACATCCAATACTAGTCTAAGATATAGGCCTATTGGCCCTACTATAATGTACTATGGCATTGTCGAGACATTGAAATAACTTGACCCATGCCCTGGGTACACCCATGACGTGAGGTTGCATAGATGGTGGAAGATCCTCGATCTCTACCATCAACATGCTCTAGGTGAGGGACGTCAAGTTCCTATCTACCCGCCAAAGTACTCTCTCATCCTCTGTTGATGGCCCTGCTACTTCTATGACTCCTCCTAGTTGCACCTGTTCTCACTGATCATACCTAATCTGAGGGAGGCTTGCTGGCCACACTAGCCCCACATCTGTACATAATATTTTTTTTGAGTTAGTACAGTGGCATTAACAAAAAAATACTTTATTTCTCATAAATAAAATAAAATATATATATATAAGAGTAGGTACCTATCTCACCGTGCATTGTTCCAGGTGGCACAGGCATATCAAGGTCTCTCAAGAAATTGATCCCTGTGTAGGGATAATCCTCTATGGCTAGCATCTGTCTTCTCCACCAATCGAAGAACTCATCATCATATGACTCTCATACTCGCCCTGCACCCTGGCGGGGCATCAAAGCAACCCATCTACATAGTGTTGGATAGGTGGCTACGTGATCTCGTATGCTCTCCTTCGGGCTTAGTCCCAAGACTATTTCAAAGAGGAATGCACAAAGCATTTTATGAATCCAAAGTTCTTCTTCTTTCTCAATTTACACTCTGTCAACTGTATTTTTATATAGTTGAGCATCATTGTGCTCCAATAAAAAATCACCAACTGGAGAAAATGCACTGCACAATGCATCTAGGCATGAGAAGCCTAATGTAGAGAAGTGGATCCAGTAATCCACCCAATCAAGTAGATCACCACTCTCAAGCCAAGATTCTCTATTTTATGAATGGAAACTTGAGATCCCATTTTTTTTGTGTCGACCTTAAATACATATCGACATAATGGGCTATGTGATATGGCCCTCGAGGGAAGGTTTTCAATTTTATAGGCTCACCCCTCCTAGAGAGATGGGTCAAGAAGTAAATATCTTCAGTGGTGACTGTCAAGGATTGGCCTTCTAGCATAAAGGTCTCGGCATCGGGGTTCCAATACTCAACAAGGTTATTCAATAGTCTTGGTTGGGCCCTCATGAATGGAAAATGAAAAAATTTCCACAACCCACATTGTTTTAATATAGTAACTGTTGCACGGTCCTCTTTGACCATTTGATCCACTTCCTCATGTTCTCTCTGTTGGCATGTTTTACAGGAAGAGTGTTCTTGTCATTGATGGAAATAAAAACAACAACGATGGGAAATAGGAAAAGCGTAAGCTCAGGAGGAGGAGAGAACATTATGCAGATATCAAAGCAGCTCAGGAGGAGGATCGTGACCGTCATATCTGCAAGCCCGATCAACGACAGGGATGAATTACGGAGAGAAAAAGTAGAATTAAACAACTCGTTATCTCTAATCCCACAATCGGTCTATATCGTCAGATCTCATAAACCCAAATATCGATGATTGTGGTTGATCTAACAAATGATTAGATTAAGTCAGATTAAGTCATGACCGTTGGATGCACAATCGCCAGATCAACGGCAGGGATAGATTGCGGAGATCAAAAGGAGAATTAAATATCATGATATTTCCAATCCTGCAATTAGTTAGGACCGTCAGATCGTATAGCTTCAAAGATTGACATTTGTGGTTGACTCACCAACAAATGCACAACTTCAAATTGTAGAGCTTGGGTGATGAATTAAATCACTCACAAGTTGTTGTTCCACAATCATCCTTGATCGTGGATCTTCTTAGAGAGTCTTTAGGACCGTTGGATCAATTTAAGTGGAAGGATAGGATAATCAGGGCCAAACATTTGAGAATTTGATTATCCGAATACACGTTAGTAATTGGATCAAATTAAGTGGGAGGATAGGATAATCGCGGTAAAAGATCTGAGATCTTAACTATGTGAATTTATGTCATCTGTCAGATATTTCTAATGTGGTAGGATAGTATATTAAAAGTTGGAGGGTCGTTGGATCTAAACCAAGGCAAAGATGCATCGCATAAAAATCGAGTCGTCAATCTAATATCATGATCAACGAATAACATTAGTTTCGAGTCTAAAGATGTGGGGAGGTTAAGCTCCAGAGAAATCACTTTGAGAATTTTAGTTTCAGATTTGAAATCTCCGAAGTCCTGAGACTTGGAGAACTGAAATACATTCTCGACTGTCGGATCTTCCGAAGTAAATCTCAGACGTCATATTGTCTGATGAATATCTCAAGAAATAGATCGTTCGAAGTGCATTTGGGCCGTCTGATCCAGAGCATCAGTTTGATGTTTGAAATCTTCGAAGTCCGGAGAGTCAGAGAGCCGAAATACATTCTCGACCGCTGGATCGTCCAAATTAAATCTCAATCGTCAGATCATCTGAAGAAGACCTCAAGCGTTGGATCCTCTGAAGTGAATCTGGGCCATCTGATCCATAGCATAATTTTGAGATTTGAGATTTAGAAAGTCTGGAGACCCGAAGGAGATCTCGACCGTTGATCGAGAAATGGGATGCATAACCGTTGATCTAGTCGAAACATCAAAATTCTAGAGTGGAGGCTGAGTTGTCGATTAAGAAGGACAGGTGTCCATAGATCATCGACTCTGGAATATTGGCATATGAAATAAAGCAGGGTTTGATATTTCAAACTCCTGAATCCCGAATCATGAAATAAATCATAGTTGTTGATTTAGGGAGGTTGGAAATGATCTACAGATCATGAAATATCAAATTTGAACCGTTCATTCAAGAGCACTGTCAAGATCATGAGATTGACGGTCCCATCGCATTGTGGGGTCATAACATGCTCAGATCTTAATTTTTCATGAGCGGGCCCCAATCAAAATGATGGTATCACTAAAGGCATACGTGGAGCTCTATAGTCAATTGCGGGGTGAAAAGAAGGTTTCCCTCAAACCGCCTATGGATGCGTCCGCAATTGCATAGTCATGTGAAGTTCATAGCCCAAGTTCATATCGAAAAAAAGGGGAGCTAGCGCTCGCTAGAACAATATTGTGAGGCACCTTTTGAATAGGTGTATGGTCACTGTCGGTGGTCATGTGAAGGAAGGGGCTTAGAAGCCTAAGAAGCTAGAAAAATGACTAACTATAACTTCCAGAGAAGACGAATAATTGCGACTGGTAGAGAAACTAAAGAACCTGAGGATAACTGCCAGAGAAGCCAAAGAAGATTTGGACAACGGGCATTGATGATGAAACGTTATAGCATAACCACCCAAGAAGATGAAGAGTTGGAATGATGATCACGTAGAGCACTTGGCGTGAGAAACTCATGTAGAAAAGATAAGCTGGAATTCTTTTTATTGTGTGAGATGCATGGGTGTAGCATGTGATGATGTGCATGATCTGAAGGAAATATTATAGATGCAGTGAATATCATGAAGAGGTAGCACAGAGCATGAAAGTCTGACGAGATGATGAATAGGGTGTATGCAAGAAGATGCGAGCAACAACAATACATTGATGCATCAGAGAAGAGCAGTGTAGAAGAACAGTGATGATAATGGTAAGCCATTGATAAATACTATATCAATGTAATAACTTTCAGATAGTAAAGATTTATATTTCAGGGTGGTAGGGTGGTGCTAGGGAGGATTGTTGTCCTCAGAGTTTCAAGTGGGTGCTTAAACACAAGAAGTTGTAGCTTCCATCTAGTTGCAGCTAGAAAAACCATGGTTGAAGGGAGAACCATTTTTATCTATTATACAGGATGGTGCATGTGTGACTGGAAGTTGGTGCTTCCCTCCAGTTGGTGCTGGAACACTCAGGGAATTGGTGCTTCCTTCTAGTGGGTGATAGGGAAACCAGAGATTTGGTGCTCTCAGCAAGTTGCATCTTCTTAAAGAAGAGGTTGTATCCTCATTTTGAGTTGGTGTTCAAAGAAAGATGATGTACAAAACTTAAAAGATTGCCTATCATTCGAAGAAGAAGAGGTTTTCTCCCTTTATGGTTTTCGTCATGAAATATTTTTCTCTGTGTATATCATATGTGTGATTGATGTTTGTTATTTCTATTGTTCATGTCTTGCATAATAATGATGATCACTTGGAGAAGGTTAATAATATTTTAATAGGCATAAAATTGTTTCATCACATTAACAACTGATTCACCCCCCCCTCTCAGTTGTCTTAGTAATTCCAACAATTGGTATAAGAGCAGGTTCCTTTTATTTAAAGGTAGATCAATAAGATGAAACATGACAAGCCATGAAATAACTTCAACCAATAAGCCTCCTATGTTTGATGGAACAATTTTTTCCTTCTGGAAGGTTAGAATGAGAACATACAGCATGGCCTTAGGTGATGAGGTTTGGGATGTTGTAGAGACTGGTTATGTAAAGCCAATTGTATTAGCTTCTAAGGATGACAAGCTAGAATTCAGCTTCAATTCTAAGGTAATGAATGATATCTTGAGTGGGCTTGCTGAAGCTGAATTTGTAAAGGTCATGCAACTTCAATCTGCCAAATAAATGTGGGATAAACTTATTAGCATTTATGAAGGAGATGAGAAAGTAAAAGGTGCCAAACTTCAGACACGTAGATTAAAATTTGAACAACTAAAGATGAATGAGGATGAAACAATTAGTAAATATTTTTTAAGAGTTGAGGATCTTGTGAATTCAAGAGGTGAGAAGATTGAAGAATCATTTTTAGTTCAAAAGATTTTAAAATATCTTCCAGATAGATTTAATCCAAAATTTTGTGCAATAGAAGAACTAAATGATCTTAAAACTTTGTATGTTAACTAACTCCTAGGAACTCTGACTGCTTATGAAATGAGGATAGGAAAAGATAAAACAACCTCAAGAGAAGCATCATTTAAAGCAGATAAGGATGAGGATTATGAGCCTAATGTGATTGAAGAAAAATTTGTGATAAGACTAAAGAAAGGATCAAGCAAGTACCAAGGCAAGTTGCCCTTCAAATTTTTTAACTGTGGAAATATATGTCACTTTGCATATAAGTGTCCACACAAGAAGAAGGACCAGAATGTTGAAGGTTAAGAGAAGTACAAATCCAAGAGATCTGGTAAAAATAAACGTTTATGTGTAAACAATGATGACTCTTCAGGAGACACAGATAGTTATTATTCTTGTGAAGATAAGATTAATGATTGTATTCTTGTGAACAAAGAGGATTATGATAATAAAAGAATAGGAAGTGATGTTGATTATGAATAAGTTGTGGTTGACTTGGAAGGAGAACTGATCAGTGTTCTAGAAGAAATTGCTAGACTCATATTTGAGAAGAAAAAGCAAAAACAATTGTTGATACAGTTCGAGAAAGATAGTAAAAAACCTGGTGAAGACTTTTCCCTGCTAAAAGTGGAACTAGAAGAGGCAAATAAAATAGAGGACATTCTGAAACAACAGTTATCAGAAAAGAAGGCAAGATGTGAAGCCTTGGAAGAAGAGGTAGTAAAAACCAGAAAATAGATGGAGAAGTTTAAAGCATTGTATCTCCAAATTCTTCCAAGCATTAAAGCC
The DNA here is from genome assembly GCA_009831015.1 of Picea engelmannii. NCBI lineage: Eukaryota > Viridiplantae > Streptophyta > Pinopsida > Pinales > Pinaceae > Picea > Picea engelmannii. Next base: position 249,245 of record ML777991.1, on the reverse strand, counting down.
TCAGCAGAACTAAATGACATTTTGAGCAAATAGAGATCTCCTCTATTGAAGACTGGTTTAGGCTATGTAAGTGGTTCAAGAAATGAAAAACCAGAAAGCAAAGAGTCAGTAAATATGATCAAGTTCCAAGTCAGTAGACAATCAGACCATGTGAGTACTCTTCCACCAAAAGATAATAAAGACAAGATGATCCCTGATAAAAAAAAATATATCAGAAGATGGAACAACAAATGCCAAGAAGAAGGCCATCCTTCAGGTACCAAAATTTCTTCCATGGTTATTGTTTTTACTGTTCTAATTTTGGTCATAAGATTGAAAATTGTCAAATTAATTTTAGAGACATGCAACTGAGGAGATCAAGAAACAAAAAATCTTTGCAACATAGAACTAAACAACCAATGAGTAGACAAAGTTGCACTAATCACTTTGACATATTGAACATTGAGCTCGAATGCTATAACTGTCATAACTTTGGCCAAAAAGCTGCAAACTGCCATCTGAAGAATTACAAAGTAGATCCAAGGATAAAACCCTTAGCTAGAAATGCTAGCACGTGGAAAAAGAAAGATAGTGAAAAATGTGGTCTAGTACTTTCAGCTCAAAAAAAAGAAGAGCCATGGTATATAGACAGTGGATGTTCCAAGCATATGACTAGAGACAAGGATAAGTTTTTGTCTATAAGTAAAAGAAAAACAGGAAATGTGACCTTTGGAAATGATGAACTAAATAAAATCAAGGGTAAAGGTATGGTTAGTTCAAGTAATGGCAAAGGAAAAGATCAGAATGTTCTGCTTGTATATGGGATGAAACATAATTTTCTCAGTGTAAGTCAAATGTGTGACAGAGGATGTGAAGTGGTGTTCACTTCCAAATATTGTAAGATAAAGTCTATAAACTCAGGACAAGTGGTGGYTAAAGGCATAAGGACATATAATAATGTATATGTGTTGAAAGAAGATAGAGAAGAGTGTCATCTAAGAAAACATGATGAAAGATGGTTATGGCATAGGATACTTGGRCATCTAAACTTTGACCACTTAATCAAGCTCAAAAATATTGAGGCAGTAAAAGATCTTCCAATAATATCAAAGATACAAGATTCTGTGTATAAACCCTGCCAAGTAGGAAAGCTAACCAGGACAAAGTTTAAATCCAAGAGCTCTACTTCAACAGAGAAACCAATCCAATTAGTTCATATTGATTTATGTGGAACATCAAGAAAACAGGGCACGGGGAAGGAAAAATACTTCATGCTGATCATTGATGATTACTCCAGACTCACTTGGGTTTCTTTTCTCAAAGAAAAAGCTGAAGCATTTGAGAAATTTAAAATATTTAAGGCTTTAACTGAGAATCAAACAGGAAACATATTAAAGGTTGTAAGATTAGACATAGGAGGAGAATTTAAGTCAAGTGATTTCAAGTAATTATGTGATAAACATGGGATCAAGAGAGAATACACAATCCCAGGAACTCCACAGAAAAATGGAGTAGTTGAGAGGAAAAACAAAATAGTTCAGAAAATGTCCAGGTCAATGATGAATGAGAAGAACATTGGTCAAACCTACTGGGTAGAATAAATACACACAACAATCCATATTCTTAACAATTATCACCTCAGACCACACAGTGACAAGACACCTTATGAACTGTGGTATGGAATATCTGCTTCAATCAAACACTTCAAAGTCTTTGGGAGTAAGTGCTACATAGAAAATAATAATGAAAACCTTGGCAAGTATGATGACATGGCTGATGAAGGCATATTCTTAGGGTATGCTAAAAACAATAAAGGATATAGATGCTATAATAAGAGGTTGCATAAATTGGTTGATTGCATTGACATAAAAGTTGATGAAGGAGTCCCAGTAAGAGAGGTGAGCAATGTTGAATCAACAATAGAGGATATAGTTGAAGTTGAAGATGAACAGGTCCAAGAATCAAAAAAAGAAGACTCTGAGTCAGATAAAGATACAAATACTCATGCATACTCAAATCAGCAGACAACATCAAATCCTTCCTCCAGAATTAGTCAAAATAATCATCCTGCAAGTAAGAAAATTGGTGAGAAATACAAAGGTTTACAAACCAGGAGAAGGATAATCAAAGACATCGAGCAATCACATATATCCTTCATATCCATGGTGGAACCCAAGAACATTGATGAAGCCAGAAAAGATGTAAATTGGTTAAAATCAATGAATGACGAATTGGATCAGATTGAGAAGAAAAATACTTGGGAGCTTGTTCTTAGACCTGTAGATAAGAATCTAATTGGCTCCAAATGGGTGTTTAAGAACAAAATGAATGAACAAGGAAAAAATGTTAGGAATAAAGCCCAATTGGTCTGTAAGGGGTATGCACAAGTTGAAGGACATGATTTTGATGAAACCTTTGCACCAGTGGCAAGATTGGAAGCCATCAAAATGTTTCGTGCCTATGTCTGTCATAAGAACTTTAAAGTATATCAGTTGGATGTTATGTCAACATTTCTTAATGGAGATCTAGAAGAAGATGTATTTGTGGAGAAACCTGAAGGATTTTGACTGACAGATAATCCTGATTATGTCTGTAAGTTGAAAAAGGCATTATATGGACTGAAACATGCACCATGAGCCTGGTATCATAGATTGGAAAAATTTCTACAAGACAAAGGGTTCAAGAAAGGTATTGTTGACAGTAATCTATACATTAAGTCTGAAGGTGACGATTTATTAGTTGTTTTTGTTTATGTAGATGACATTATTTTTGGATGAACTAATGACCCTTCAGTTCAGTGGTTTTTTGACTAAGTTTGAGATGTCCATGATAGGAGAAATGACATATTTTTTCGGTTTACGAATCATTCAGAATTCTGCAGGGATATTTATCTCTCAAGAACATTATTTGAAAGAGATGTTAAAGAGTTTTTAGATGGAATATTCCTCTCTTGTTAGTAAACCTATGGTGGTTGGTTGCAAGCTTAGTAAAGATGATATTTCACCTGATGTTAATCAAAGAACATATGGATCAATGATAGGCAGTCGTTTGTACATCACAGCATCCCATCCTGATATAATGCAAGTTGTTGGAATGGTAGGTCGTTATCAATCTGCTCCTAAAAAAGTCATTTAGCATCTTCCAAGAGGATATTCAAATATTTGAAGGGTACAATGACTTATGGTTTTTGGTATCCTAGAAATCAGAATTTACAGTTAACTGCATATTCAGATGTTGATTGGGAAAAATGTTTGGATGAGAGAAAGAGAACCAGTGGAGGTGAATTCTTCTTAGGTGATTCGTTAGTAGCATGGCTTAGTAAGAAGCAGGGATACATTTCATTATCAACTATAGAGGAATAGTACATTGTTGTTTCTACTTGCTGCACTCAGATCTTATGGATGATACAAACTCTTGCAGATTTGAAGGTAACTTACACTGATCCCATTCCACTTCACTGTGATAACACCAGTGCCATTATTGTCTCGAAGAATCCCGTTCTCCATTCAAAGACGAAGCATATACCAATAAAGTATCATTTTCTCAAAGAGCAGGTTACAAACAGAGTTGTTCAGCTGAATTATATTCCTTCCATGGAACAAATTGCAGACATATTTACTAAACCTGTAGCCAAGACACCATTTGAATATCTCTGTCAAAAGCAGGGTTTAATCCCTTCTCTTACCTGAGAGAGTCCATCTTTTCAGGGGGAGTATGTGTTGGTTGAATATCTGATACCTCCAAAAAGTACTGCAACAGATCAGGGGGAGCATTTTTTATTTGGCATTCATGTCAAAGGGGGAGAAAAGCTGTGGTTTGGATGCTACAGTTGGAGGTCTAAGAAGAATAGTGCAACCTTTCAAGGTTTCCATCAATGCCAAAGGGGGAGATTGTTGGCATGTTTTACATGGAGAGTTTTCTTGTCATTGATAGCAAGAACAACAATGACGATGGCAAATAGGAAAAGAATAAGATCAGGAGGAGGAGCGAACAATATGCAAAGATCAAAGCAGCTCAGGAGGAGGATCATGACCATCGGATTTGCAAGCTAGATCAATGACAGGGATGGATTGTGAAGAGATAAAGTAGAATTAAACAACTCGCTAGTTCTAATCCCACAATTGATCTAGATCGTCAGATCTCATAAACCCAAATATCGATGATTGTGGTTGATATAACAAACGATCATATTAAGTCGGATTAAGTCGTGATCATCAGATGCACAATCGCCAGATCAACGACAACGATAGATTGTAGAGATCGAAAGGAGAATTAAATATCGTGTTATTTCCAATCCCACAATTAGTCAGGACCATCGGATCTTCTAGATTCAAAGATTGACAATTGTGGTTGACTCACCAACAAATGCAAAACTTCAAATTGCGGAGCTTGGGTGACGAATTAAATCACTTGCAAGTTGTTGTTCTACAAGCATCCTTAATCGTGGATCTTCTTCGAGAGTCTTCATGATATTTGGATCACTTTAAGTGGAAGGATAGGATAAGCGGGGCCAAACGATTGAGAATTTGATTATCCAAATACCCATCAGTTGTCGGATCAAATTAAGTGGGAGGATAGGATGAGCACGGTAAAAGATCTGAGATCTTAACTATGCAAATTTCCATCAGCCATCAGATCTTTCTAAAGTGGAAGGATAGTATATTCAAAGTTGGAGGGTTGTTGTATCTAAACCAAGGAAAAGCTACATCGCATATAAATCAAGTCATCGATCTAAGATCATGATCAACGAGCAACATTAGTTTTGGGTCTAAATATGTGAAGAGGTTAAGCTCCAGATAAATCACTTCGACAATTTCAATTTGAGATTTGAAATGTCTAAAGTCTAGAGAACCAGAGAGCCGAAATACATTCTTGACCGTCGGATCATCTAAAGTAAATCTTAGTCGTTAGATCATCTGAAGTACATCTCGGTTGTGTGATCCAGAGTGTCAGTTTGAGATTTTAAATCTCCAAAGTCCAAAGAGTCGGAGAGCCAAAATACATTCTTGACCGTCGAATTGTCTGAAGTGAATCTCAGTTGTCAAATCATCCGAAGAATACCTCAAGCGTTGGATTGTCCGAAGTGAATCTGGGTCATATGATCCAGAGTTTAAGTTTGAGATTTGATATTTCAGAAGTCCAGATACCCGAAGGATATCTCTATCGTTGATCGATAAAGGGGACGTAGAACCGTTGATCTGGTTGAAATGTAAAAATTCTGGAGTGGAGGCAGTGTCATTGATTGAGAAGGACAAGTGTTTGAGGATCATTGACTCTGTAATATTGGCGTATGGAAGAAAGCAGGGTTTGATATTTGAAAATCCAAAAGCTTATATCACGAAATAAATCATAGTCGTTGATTTAGGGAGGTTGGATCTGATCCGCAGATCATGAAATATAAAATCTAATCCGTCTGTTCAAGAGCACCGTCAAGATCACGAGATCGATGGTATCATCGCATTGTGGGGTCATTGCATGATCAGATATTAATTTTTTCTTGAGTGGGCTACAATCAAAACCATGGTATTGCCATACGTGGAGCTTTGTAGTGAATTGCAGGGCGAAAAGTGGGTTTCCCTCAAACCCCCTATGGGCGCACCCGCAATCGCGTGGTCACGTGAAGTTCATAGCCCAAGGTCATATCGAAAACAAAGGGGAGCTAGCGCTCAGTAGACCAAGATTGCGAAGAACCTTCCGAATAGGTGTATGGTCATCGCCGATGATCATGTGAAGGAAGGGGCTTAGAAGCCTAAGAGCCACAAAAACGATTGACTGTAACATCTAGAGAAGATGAATAATTGTGACTGATAGAGAATCCAAAGAACCTCAGGATAACTACTAGAGAAGAAAAATAATATTTGGACAATGGGCATTGATGATGAATAGTTACAACATAACCGCCAGAGAAGACAAAGAGTTGGAATGATGATCACGTAGAGCACTTAGCGTGATAAACTCATGTAGAACATAGAAGTTGGAATGATTTTTTGTGTGTGAGATGCATGGGTGTAGAATGTGATGATGTGCATGATCTGAAGGAAAGATTATAGATGCAGTGAAAAGCATGAAGAGGCAGCACAGAGAATGAAAGGTTGACGAGAGGTTGAATAGGGTGTACGCAAGAAGATGTGAGCAACAACAAGACACTAATTTATCAGAGCAGAGTAGTGTAGCAGAACAATGATGAGACTGGTAAGCCATTCATAAATATTGTATCTCTATAATAAATTTCAGAAAGTAAGATTTCTATTTCAGGGTGGTAGGGTGGTGTTAGGGAGGACTGTTGTCCTCAGAGTTTCATGTGGGTTCTTGAACACAGGAAGTTGTAGCTTACATCTGGTTGCAGCTAGAAAAACCAGGGTGGTAGGGTGGTGCAAGGGAGAACCGTTGTTCTATGTTATACAGGTTGGTTCCTATGTGACTGGAAGTTGGTGCTTCCATCCAGTTGGTGCTAGAACACTCAGGGAGTTGGTGCTTCCTTCTAGTGGGTGCTAGAGAAGCCCGAGAGTTGGTGCCCCAAACAAGTTGTAGCTTGTTAAAGAAGAGGTTGTAGCCTCATTTTGAGTTGGTGATCAAAGATAGATGATGTAAAAAACTTAAAAGACTGCCTATCATTCGAAGAAGAAGAGGTTTTCTCCTTTTATGGGTTTCCTCGTGAAATAACTGTCTTTGTGTATATCATATGTGTGATTGATGTTTGTTATTTATGTTGTTCATTTCTTTCATAATCTTGATGATCACTTGGAGAAGGTTAATAATATTTTAATAGGCATAAAATTGTTTAAGCAAAGTAACAACTAATTCAATCCCCCCTCTCAGTTGTCTTAGTAATTCCAACGCTCTCTCTCTCCAATGCACATACATCCTAAATCATGAAATTTTTTGGGAGTTAGTGCCTTTGTTTTCTCATTTTAAAGAGCATGTACGTGCCCTATTTTGAAGACGACCATGGATGTATGCATGTTGATTTTATCGCATCTTGCATATATCTGCGTGTTGAGCATAAACAATGCATGTACATGCACAATCATGTTGAATTTTAGGGCACGTGGCCCCCAATTTTCTCTAAAAACCATGAAAAATGAATGAATTTGCAAGAAAAAGAGAGGGATACTTACTTGGTTCAATAATGAGTCGATTCCCTCCACTGTGGCTCTCCGAATGTGCAATTGAAGGAAGAGGGGTTTTCCTATTTTTGCGTTTTTGTCAAACAACAATGTTGAAAATGACCCCTTTCACCTCTATTTATAGATTTTTTGACCCTTTGGTGACCTAGTTTTACCCCTTTTTCCTCCATATGGTTTGTTCAATGGATGTTTTGATTATTTTGGGGGATTGTTTGGTTGTTTACAAGTCTTATGCGCTTCGGATTTAGTATTTTTAAATCTTGGGTACTACTTATATAATCTTTTGATGAAATTATGCTTTCTCCATTTTCATATAGGGTAGGATTTTACTGCCTTACATTTTGCATTTTATTGATGATTTTCGCTTTTCCATAGGGTCAATCCCACAAAAGTGCGACATGAAACCTTCTATGCTTATTTAGAAGTTTTGTAATTAAGTGGTAGAGCCTCCCTCTCCATGGATTCCTTAGATAGATCCTTCTATTGCATTATGGCATCCATGTTGTGAGATTTTTGTAGGCTTGGGATCCCTTTTAGTCTAGGAACGGGGCACTAAATTCATGAAAAAGGGACTCCCCAAGAGCATGGTTTTTCTTCTTTCAAGATCACTTAAACTATGAAAGCGACATCTAAAAAGAAATTATTTATAATTTTTGGCCTTGTTTAGATTACATAAGAAAAGGAGACCCCCTAGAGTCTTATTTAATCTCTTAAAAGAATCTATAAAATTGAAAATATTTTCTAGTGTCTTGTTTCCCTTCATGCTCGTCAAAGTGAAATTCAAAGGCACATAAGGTAGACAATAGTTTACCCCTTTTCCTTTTTGGATGGATAATTTTACAAAAAAGGTATGCCCTAGGAACTAAGGTTGGCTAGGAGAATATACTCAGGTGTAAGTTTAACCCCTTTTGGGAATGGGGCACTAAATTCACGAAAAAGTGCCATCCCTCGTCTTGTTTTATCTCTTTTTCAGGCCTTGGAGATTATTTATGAAAAATGAAACCCACCAGAGTCTTCTTTAAGACCTTTTCAGACTCCCTAAACAAGACAAGATCGTTGAGTGACCTTGTTTCTTTCACACTCATTAATTGGTTCAGAAAGAACATCTATTTGGCATAAGTTTAAAGTGTTTTTCGACCAATAGATTACCCATGAAAAAGGTACAGCTCGGGAGACATGTGTCATCAGGAGAATTATCCTAAGTTATGTTTTATATGTTTTTGGGCTCAGGGGACTAAATTACGAAAAAAGACAACATAATCCATAGTTAATCTCTTTTTAGACTCCCTAAAATTGAAAATGTAGTCGAGATATATTGTCCTTGTCACACTCGTTAAAATGGTTTTTAAGAGAAGTCCTTTTGGTATAAGTTTAACCCTTTTTCGGACCGACTAGACTATGTATGAAAAAGGAATACTCTGTCCCCTATGACTAGAAGAGTTCTCCTTGGTATGATTTTATTCTTTTTCGGACCCTGGATACTAAAATTACGAAAAATATCACTCTGGAGTCTTCTTTTACCGATTTTTTATACTCTCTAAAAGTGAAAAAACGTCGATATTACCTCGTTTGGGCTCATAAAACTTTACATTGAAGGAGGCTCATCATGTCCATCTACAAATGGTATTGCATGTCTCACTCTTGCATCTTTGCCCTAATGCTGACTCGTTTTTGTTGTTAAACTTTTAGATCATTCCTTAGGTGAAAGACTTTCAACATTTTTTCCTTTTTGATCTCACATCGTAACCCATGGAGGAATTTTCCTGAGTGTCCCTATCCTACACATGTCTCCTTTCATTGAGAATCAGTGTGTTCCACGCACCTGGAATTAGTTTTCTTGCTTGTGACACTCATTCCTCCTTTGTAAAGTAGTGTCCTTTTATTCTTTTCCAAGCTTGTTAAATATATGAAAAAGACAAAAAATCAAATATTCCAAAAAGAGGGGATGGGAAAACATTTTTTTTTACTAGAAACAATCTAGTCACCCTTGGAAAGAGCACATCCTTTAGTTTGTTCTGCAAAGAACTAGGATTTAGTATGGCCATAGGAATTTGTTCTCATTACATATACTTGTGTCCTCCTCCATTTGGTTACTCTTCCAAACACATGGAGAGTTTGTGGTGCCACTTGTGCCACAATATTATGTAAATAACACATTGCCTGAGTCTTTTCATATGTCATGCTCTTGTCTAAGGGAAATTGTTACAACACGAGTTGGACATTTTGAGATAATTCTCTTAACCTTCATGAGTCGGCCATCCCGAGAGTCTTGTCAAGTTTACATTTAGAATCAATGAAGTTTTGTTCCTGATAATTGAGATCCTCCAGTATTTCCACAAAGGCTTGTTGAAGACCTTAGGATAGTGAGTCTTACACTCCTATTATACTCCTACCTGAGTTATGAAGATCTTGAAGATATTGCTCGAGTTACTGAAGCTGTCATCTCCAGCTACATGCATTGATTCCTCTTGAAGATTCATATCACATTGTATTTGTATATCTCTTATTGATTTTGAGATGTAGATATTCTTTGTATTATTTGTAGCTACAATCTATATTGGCATAAACATTAGCCATGTTTTAAGCCCTGGAACATTACCCCTTAATTAGGGCATATTACATTAGTAATGTTATTTTATTTATGTTGGCTTGGGTCCATTAGTTTTAATTGTACCTCCTAGTCTCCCATATATACCAAGGAGACCTTTTCATCTGGAATCATCTTGGACTTGGAAATTTATGTGGTGTATAAGAAGGTTTCCCCTTCGAAGAGGATTATTATTTGAAATTCTCTCTTTTTCAAGGCATTGAGTACTTATTATGAGGTTTTTCTATACTATCTTGGTATTTGGTTCCTAACATTTGGTATCAAAGCTCAAGGTCTTGGGGTTTCGCTACTACATCTAAGACACCTTGGAATTTTTGCTATATATTGTTTTCTACAGTGTTTCAGAAGGAACCCTTCATAGAATAGTTAATATATATATCAAGGTAGGTGGGGCTAAAAATGAAGCTCATGATGCCTTATACTTTCGTAGATATAGCTTGTGTAATATAGGGTTCTAGAATCATCCTCAATTGATTCATCTCATAATTTTCGTTGTAATTTTTTTTTTTGTAACATTTCAGACCCTACAAGTTGGAGGATATCCATATAATTTATCAAGGTATCTATGATAAAAAAATTCATCTTCTATGTCATCCTACGTTTTTAGATACTCCTTGTGCAATATAGGGTATCTTACTAGTCATATTAACTAGTCTCAAACATTTATTACGGGTAAAACAATGATATCTTCTTTAGTGAGTATATAAATCAAGTGAGACCAGCTTCATTGGATAGTGGACAGTCTGTAGTATTTCTGGTACAAGTTTCAAAATCAAATATCAGATATTTTGATCTTGGCACACTTTACAAGTATGCTCTCCTGGAAGGGACAAAAATGAGCAAGGTGTGGGGAAGTTACCATAACTTCCACTTGGAACATCCAATTTTGATCAGACTTGTGGCATTGTAGAGAAGACATATCATAGAAATAAGAAATTAAATTTTTCGACACAGAAGGGCCACAATTTTGGAGATACAGCAGAAGAAATATCGTCTAGAATAACCACCTTGAAATCAAGGTTTAAAAGTGATACTTGGCGAACATGCCACTAGAAAAGGGAACTTCTACACCAATTAATACTCCAGAAAATCCTAATTGGAATCTTGATGAAGGTGAAGAAATGTGCAAAGACATAAATGATTTACAAAAGAAGACAGTAACAAAAGATGAACTAGAAGGGATGATGGATTCAACTGAAGCTAAGTTGGAGGCAATAATGGATACTAAGATGGAGGGTTTAAAAAGGGATATGATGGAAGGATTGAAAAATTTTATAATAGAGAGGACACCTGAAAGTGAAACTATATCCCATGAAATTCATGATGAGGACACAAGGAATATGAATCAAGAATGGAGAAACTCCAACTTTTGGGTTGAAGACCAACCACTTTCCTAAGATCAATATGAGGAATTTTGATGGAAATGATCCAATCAAATGGATACTTCAGATGGAGAAATTATTTGATCTACATGATGTGCCACATACCAAAAACGTACGAATTGTTTCTTTATATTTAGAACCCAATCAATTTGTGTGGTATCAATGGCTTTCTTCTCTCAAATCACTCATCACTTGGACAATGTTCACAGAAGAAACTATAGCACACTATGATGATACAAGGAGCAATACCTTCTTTGGCTAATTGATAAATCTAAAGCAAAAGGGTTCAATTGTAGAGCACATTTAGAACTTCCAAAGATTGAATATAAAGGTAACAAATATTCCAGATGAGCACCTGATTGATGTATTCATAGGAACTTTAAAGGATAACATTCAACATGAGGTTTTCCTTTGGGAACCCAAATCATTGGGGAATGCATTCAGGGTGGCAAGAAATGTTGAAAGTAAAAATATGGCTATGGATACTAGAAGGACCACTCTTAACATCTATCGAGAGAATAATGTTCCACATTCTAAAACACCCCAACCTACAAGGTTGACACATCAACAATTGGAGGAAAGAAAAGAAAAAGGTTTATGCTTTAATTGTGATAGCAAGTACAATAAGGGACATATAGTGTGGTGGGAAGAAATTATTCTACATACATTGTGAAGAGGAAGAAGAACAAGAACAAGAACAAGAACCATCTCAAGATGAAAACATAGAAGCGATTTCTTTTAAAGAGTTGACTGCCATGATATCATGTAATGCATTGGTTGGAATTATCACTCCTCAAACCCTCAAGATCGAATGATATATCAAAAATAAAAAGGTAATAGTACTAATTGATTCTGGTAGTACTGATAATTTCATTCACTATAAATTAGTCAAATTTCTCAATTTCTTTGTATATCCAGCGCCAGAGTTTCAAGTAATGATTGCATATGGAGGAACTATCAATTTCTTAGGAAAATACAATAAGATCAATCTTACTATGGGGGAATATGTAATGAATAGTCCAGTGATTTCTATACCCATGGGTGGTGTTGATGTCATACTAGGAATCCAATGGTTACAATCATTAGGAACAACAAATTTTAATTTTCAAGAACTTTTCATGAAATTTTCATTGGAAGGAAAAGAAATTGAGTTAAGGTGTATCACAGGGAAACCCAGTAAGGTGATAAGCTCTAATGGCATGGAAAAATTATTGAAAAAGGGGCATCAAGGTGTAATTTCACAACTATTCTCACTAGATGTTCAAACATCTAAGACATATATTCCCCTAGATCTCAAAGGGATCATTGATAAGAATTCAAAAGTATTTTAAGATATTCCCAAAGGTATTCCACCCACTCGAAATCATGATCATAATATTTACCTAATTCCTAGGAGTGTTCCTCCTAACATCAGGCCTTACAGATACCCTTATGCCTAGAAGAGTGAAATTGAGCGTATGGTTGAACAAATGTTAGGGGCTGGCATTATTAGACCTAGCCAAAGTTCTTACTCTGCATCGATGGTAATGGTACTCAAGAAAGATGGCTCATCGCATATGGGCTAGATTATAGAGAGCTCAACAAGATCACTATTAAGGATAAGTTTCGCATTCTCATCATTGATGAATTGTTAGATGAACTACATGGAGAAATCTATTTCACAAATTTGGATCTTCGTTCAAGGTATCATCAGATTAGAATGAAGGAAGAAAATATCCCAAAAACAACATTACGAACTCATGAAGGCCATTATGAATTTTTGGTCATGCCTTTTGGCCTTACAAATGCGCCTTCCACATTCCAAGGGTTGATGAATTCCATTTTCAATGCCTTCCTTTGAAAGTTTTTGTTAGTATTTTTTGATGATATACTAATATATAGCAGGTCTTGGGAGGATCATGTGCAACATTTTGACAAGGTGCTACAACTACTAAAGGAGCAACAACTATATTCCAAACCATCCAAATGTTTCTTTAGGGTGAAGGAGGTAGAGTATTTGGGTCATATTGTATCTAGTGAAGGTGCCAAGGTAGACCCTAACAAGATTAATGCCATGATGGACTGGACAATTCCCAAAACATTGAAGAATATTAGAGGATTTTTGGATTTGATAGGTTACTACCACAAGTTTGTTCAGAACTATGAAAGAATAACAACACCTTTAATGGAATTAACTAAGAAGGATGCATTTTCATGGACTACAGAGGAAACTCAATATTTTGAACAACTTAAAGAGGTGATGTGAAAAGCTCATATCTTGACCATGCTAGACTTCACAATTTTTTTTATTGTGGAATGTGATGCCTCAAGAAATGGAATTGGTGATGTTCTAATGCTAGAAGGAAGGCCCCTTACTTTCGAAAGTTGACCACTCAAGGGAAAGGACTTACAAAAACCCATTTATGATAAGGAAATGATGGAAATACTACATGCATTGAAGAAATGGCGCCCTTACCTAATAGGTAGGAACTTCAGGGTCAAAACAGATCATATAGTCTTAAATACTTCTTGGAACAAATACTATCTTCAAAAGGACAACAAAAATGGGTGACAAAGATATTGGGTTATGATTTTGAAATCATCTATATAAAAGAGAAGCAAAATGGTGTGGAAGATGCACTCTCAAGAAAGGATGAATATGTTGAGGCCCTTCCCTGTGCTATATTGATCATACAACCCGATTGGATAATAGAAGCGAGGGATGAATGGAAGAATGACGAAAACGTGTGGACTCTCATTCGAAGGTTGCAACAGGATTTCAGTGCATCAGATACATTTACATGGAAAAATGATTCACTGTGGTACAAAGATCACTTATATTTATGTAAGAACTCCCAACTCAAACAAAATTTACTATTAGAATTGCACACCTCTCTGGTAGGAGGGCACTAAGGATTTTTTAAAACCTACCATAGGGTCAAGAAGGAATTTTTTTTGGATGTCCTTAAAACTAATGTTCAAAGGTTTGTGGAAGAATGTTTGGTTTTCCAACAAAATAAAGTGGCAAAAATTAAGACCCTAGGTATTTTACAACCATTAGCCATCCCAAGTCAGTATTGGGAGGAGGTTTCCATGTATTTCATCACGGGGTTCCTGAATTCTAAAGGAAAGAGTGTCAACACGGTAATTGTTGATAGACTGACCAAGTACACACACTTTTGTGCACTCTCTCATCCCTTCAAATCTAGTACAATTTTCATTGCATTCATGGAGACTATTCAAATGATACATGAAAGTGCAAATATTATTGTAAGGGGCAGAGATCCCATATTCACTAGACATTTTTGGACATAATTATTTTCTTGGTTGGGTACTCAATTGGCTCATAGTTCATCCTATCATCCTCAATCTAATGGACAAACTGAGATAGTGAACAAATTTCTGGAAGGATACCTTTGTTTCTTTGTCTATGATAAACAAAACCAACGATTCAAATGATTACCCTTGACAGAATGGTGATATACCCCTTCCTTTCATACTTCAACAAAAATGACACCATTTATGGCACTCTATGGATACCACCCTCCTTCCATCACTTCTTCTCTAAAAGAAAAATCCAAGGTTCAAGCAGTGGAAGATCACATCAAGCATCAACAACAAGTTCTCCAAATCTTAAAGGAAAACTTGACCATGGCACAGAATCACATGAAACAACAAGCAAATCAACATTGTAGTGAAAGAAGTTTTGAAGTAGGGGATTGAGTGTTTTTAATACTACAACCATACAAACAAATATCCCTCAAGCAAGCCAAGAAGGATACTAAATTATCACCAAAGTACTATGGCCCTTATAAGGTGTTGCAAAAGATTGGTACTATGTCATACAAATTGGAGTTTCCTGCATCTTCATGAGTACACCCAGTTTTCCATGTTTCATGCTTAAAGAAAGTTATAGGTGACAATATCCTAGTTCAAACTATATTTCCAAAACTTGACAAAGAGGGAAAAATCATATTGGATATTGAAGCTATCACTGACACAATAATTCGTCACCTGAGGAATATATCAATTTCAGAGTATCTCATTAAGTGGAGGAAACTACCTGTTGAATATTCCACTTGGGAAGATGATTACTTTATATAGAAGCAACCATAATTATTCAAGCATTGTAGTCAACACTTGTCTGAAGGGGAGGGGTATGTTAAGCTCTAAATAGTGACACATTACCCCTTAATTAGGGCATATTACATTAGTAATGTTATTTTATTTATGTCGGCTTGGGTCCATTAGTTGTAATTGTATCTCCTAATCTCCTATATATACAAAGGATACCTTTTCATTTGGAATCATCTTGGATTTGTAAATTTATGTGGTGTATAAGGAGGTTTCCCCCTCGAAGAGGATTATTATATGAAATTCTCTCATTTTCAAGGCATTGAGTACTTATTCTGAGGTTTTTCTATGTTATCTTGGTATTTGGTTCCTAACCCTGTGTGGCCATGATTACTATATATGACATTTATCTGCAGTGTACTTGATTGGCATCCATGCTTAGTTTGTCTCGAGCATGGGTATGTCCACCTCAATGATTATTATTATTCTTTTGCAGATGACACACTTGCGAATACTCATCTGGGATCACTCAACTCTGTGTCTTCTCATTTTATTAAATATGTTGTAATTTATTTCGACCATCAATTTTTCTTCTGACCTCGCACATTAGGGGGCATCTATTATAGCTCAAAATGCCACTACTATGCATTTCTTACATTGGCTTATTCATTTACACCTTTTCCAGCCACCTTTGTTGAGGTTACTCTTTAAAAAACAACTTTATTCATTATGTACACACCCTGCTACATATGCAGTGTGCATACATATGCTAGTTGCATGCCTAACAACCCGTGTATACTTTAAAAAGTTGTAAAAAATAAAAAAAATTCTCACTTTTGGGCGGAGTTAACAAGATATGTCAGGTTGAAAAACCATATTACCTCATGTATCCTTTCTGATAACCAATTAACTATCTTTTGTCCATATAAAATGGGCCCTAGGGGAGTCATTTGATATATGAAAGAAGAGCCAAGTGAACTCTACCAAATTTTCTCCTTTGTATTCCAAGCCTTTTTGCATTCTTCTATGAGTTTTGTCCTCATCATTCCCTTCCATTCATCCTCCTTATACAATCCATTATTTGCCCCTATATTGGAATGTTGGTTGTGATGATAGCATATCAGGAATAGTGCACTTGGAATCAAAGTAGAGGAACCCAGGCGAGGTTTGTGGAGCAACATCGGAAATATTAATGTTGTAACTTCCAATCTTCTTATCAATAAAAGAGAAACTTCTTGTTATGGATGGTTTACATGAATATCTAACCCTTTAGATGATCTTGGTAGTTATGCATATGTTGTTATGCTTTGTTATGTGAAGTTGTTTCAGGCCATCTTTGGGAGGAGGCCTGCAATTTTAGAATGGACAACAACACGAAGAGATCTACAACAAATGGAAAGACTTAAGGTAGACATTTCAATATTCTCTCCCTTCCCTTAATTATCATTAGGTCCTGTTGGATTTTGGGTAGAATAAAAGTTTTTTTGTCTTTTAAGGTGTCAAGGCTCTGCCTAGTCGCTAGACCGAGATTAGGGGGATTTTCCCCCATAACATGGTGGAATAATGATTTAGGCCCAGGGGTGATAAGGAAAAGTAACTTTGGTTGTCTGTGTCGATGGTTTAGAAAAACTGGTTCTCAATTTTGTATGTTTCTTAGTTTTTGAAGGAGGCTAAGATATGTTAATTTCTTTTATTTATATTTGTTTTACTAATGAATGACAAATAATATAGCAGACAATATTTATACAAGTTACAGTAGTGATTTAAATTAAATATATATTTTTTTTCTATTTTTTATTTAAATATTGGCAGCAAAAAAATAATGAGCATGATTGTAGAATGCTATTTACAATTGTTTAATTATTTATAAGAGCAGCAAGAACATATAGTGAAATCTATAGAATGTTGTATTCAAAAGGAAACTTATTACTGCTGCTAGAAAGAAAAGTTAAATATATATATATATATATATATATATATTTATTTATTTATTTATTTACTTTTTATATTCCAAAAAGATTATTTATTCCTTAAAAGAAAAATGATATTGGTTCATAACAAAAAGAACCATATTTGCACAATAGACATTGTAATTACTACATGTAAAAGAACACAGCTTTTAGCCAAAAACTAGAAAAAAACAAATTAATGTTGGTAGAAAAAGTAATAAGAAATTATTACAGTGCAAGAATATTGTGCAGAGACCATTGATGTCATAAAAAAAAATACCGAAGGTTTAAAACAAAGTAATGATGCACTATAACCTGAGCATAAAATCAAAGAAATAACATGGAAATTAACAGTGTAAACATTTATGGAAATCCAAATGAATCCATCTACCATGAGGCCTTGAAGCTAAATAAAATAATAAAACATTTGAAACCCTTTTAACACATTAAAAAACGTTGCATCATTGACCATAATCAAATAGGGAAGATTTTTAATACTAAAGGAGAATACGTATGAAGCTGGAAAATTTACGACTTAGACATTGGAGTCAACATTTTTCGTTGTATTAACAAAGAAACAAAAATAAGATTTATATATAGTCTACCTCATCAGAATTCGAACGGTAGGATTAAATCAAAGGTTTGAAAGTCAACCAGAGTTTAAACAACGAGTGGTAGGTTATCAATGCATGTGTTAATATGACTTAATTAATATATGATAATGATGTGCATACCTACACTAGAAAGTGACAACTGCACGTAATTAAAACTCTATAAGTGACCCAATTATATAGGGCTACGATTATGCAATATAGTTAGTAGGAGTGGGTATGTTATGTGGTTAGAGTGGATTCGTGGATCCAATCCACTATTACATGAGATATATTTGTAACAAAGAAAATATATAACATTAAAACGCTTGACCATAAAGGAAGGGAGTTAGAATCATAACTATGATATATATATATATAAAAGTTGGTTTGAAGACTTGGTATCGATAGGTCATAATAAATGGATTTTTATCATTAAAGGATCATATTATGACAAAGAATTTAAATAATGACAAGAGATACATAAGTGGAAATGAAACACATGTTTATGTATCTGTAAATTACGAACAGATCCAAAGTTTGTTGTAATTTATTTAACATAAATAAGATCCAAAGTTTGTTGTAATTTATTTAACATAAATAAGAGTAGTACCTCTTTACCTACAAAGAGGAGAAGTCCCTTATGGTGGTGGTGACTTTTGTAGTGCCATTGAATAAGTATCTTGTTGTGGAAATGCCATGAAACTTGAGTTAAGAACATTAAGGAAATGCGTGTGAATAATAATGGAGCAAATATATAAGTAAAACGCTAGTTATGTTCGCATAAATACATTAATGACTATGAAAATTAAAAAAACAAATTGGATGGGAAGAGTGACATTACAAATAAATGATATCATTGTATTTTTCACATATCATAATTACAAATCAAATTATCATGACCAAAGAACATGAAATATCAAGTCAAAGAGATCCCTAGATCCCTAGATGTCTGTAGAATTAAACACTGATCAGACACACGATGTTTCTATAGGATTGTTGGAAACCATGCGTAGTCTAAAAGAAGATATGGTAAGTATAAAGGCAGATAATGAAAGACAAGTTAAGGCTAGTAAAGAACAATAAGAGCTAAATGAAATTATTCTTAAAAAAATGACTGAGATCAAGCAACAAACACAGATAGGATAGACTTCCAGTAATGCTAGAAAATAACTTTCTAGCGAAGAATCACATAAAAATAAGGAATTTCAAACTAACAATGATAAAACATAATTGTTAGACGAAGAAAATAGTGAGGATAATTGAGAAAGAAACACATTGCAGAGAATTAAACCTAAAACCAAGAAAAAGAAATGGGATGAGGAATAATTGTTTGGAGAACTTAAGAAAATCATTTGATGGTGAGTCTGAGGAGGGAGAAGAATCTTGGCTTCTGAATATGAGTAAATAGTTTCAAACTTAGAACTATCCTGGAAACTTGAAGGCTAGATTAGTTATGTATCAACTCAATGGAAAAGTGGCTATTTGGTGGTAGGAAAAAAATACTTAATAATATTAGGAATATTGAGCTAAAATAAAAAATGTTCAAGAAATATTTTAAACAAAAATACTTAACAGAATTATATTACGATGAGAAATCCAAAGAGTTCCATGACCTTAAGCTCGGACAGTTTTCCATTGAAGACTTTGTGACTAAATTTGTGAATCTTATGAGATATGTACCATACCTTAGGGAGGACAAGGAAAAGGTTCATAGGTTCATGATCTGTTTGCCTCAACTGTATAAACATAAAATTGAATTCCTTAATACAATGACCACGGATGAAGTGATAAGACATGCCAAACTATGTTTTAACCAATTTAAACAAAGAAATGAAAATGCAAAGTCGTGGCAGCACAAACATAAGGACAAGTTGGATTCCACAAAGAAATTTTTTAAACATCCTCAACATCCATCGCACAGTGCACCAGTTAGGAAAAATATATTTGTTGGATGTGAAGTGTACCGGTTTGGAACAACAATAGACCTACCGATTTTACAAATAAAATAGTTAGTGATATAATTAGGGAGCCTCTTTAGTGTTGGGGCTATAAAGGACCCCATATGTACCGAATTGTACACTAAAAAATCATAAGAATCAGTAAGTACACAGTGTTCAAGAAGCGACAAAGGTAAACGATATTGCTCGAACCATGTACAAAATCAATGTTGCCTTGGAAAATAGACAAGTTGATCATCAGTCTTCCATGGTGGAGATAGAAGGTATGTTAAATGAAACTTTTTTATCCTTATTAATAGACCCTGGTGCAAGTATGTGTTATATTTCACCTACAGTGGTAGAAAACTGTAAGTTAGAGAAAGTCAAACATAAGAAATCATGAATAGTTTAGTTATCTACATGAACAAAAAGGAAAGTTGTTGAAATGGTAAAATACTATGCAATGAACATGGATTTAATGGAGTCTAAGATCTAAATATTTTACCATTAGGATCTTATGATATGCTCATTGGTATGGATTGGTGGAGAAATATTCAACTATT
This sequence comes from Picea engelmannii, assembly GCA_009831015.1. Taxonomy (NCBI): domain Eukaryota; kingdom Viridiplantae; phylum Streptophyta; class Pinopsida; order Pinales; family Pinaceae; genus Picea; species Picea engelmannii. The sequence goes on along the minus strand of ML777991.1, from coordinate 229,054 downwards.
ATAAATTGTCATGACAATACCTTTAACTGTATAGATTGTTTTGGAAACAACATAACAGTGAAATGAATACCCAGGGGAGTGCCCGTAAGACAGATATCTGCTTTACAATTAAAAAGGGGTGCAAGGAAAGGATGTGATATTTTTGTTGTTCATATATCTAATAATATTGAAGAAATGGATGAAAATTTGTTATATAATGATTGTAAGGGACCTAACCTCCCTAACCCCTCAGGTAGGAAGAATAATAAATTTCCATGTAATAAAGGTCAATATTAATAAGGCCTAGTAATAAGGAAGAATAAGTCAAATGTAAGAAGACCTAATATAATCTTTCGCTTCTAGAAGGATATTCCTCTAGATTTTTCTTTTGGGTAGATATATTTAGTATAAATAGGAGTAGAGGGTATGAGAAGTTTTGTCTTCAGAAATATTTTAATATAGAACTACTCTACTAGAGGTTTTCCCCTCGAAGAAACAAGTGAGAATTGTTCCCTATCAATAAAGGTATTATTTTGGTGCTCTGGTTTCATATATTGTGTTGTTCCATTGTTATTCTCTTTAATATTTTTGTTTTCTGCTATTATAATAGATTTGGTACCTTACAAGTGGCATGAGAGAAATTTCCTTGGCAAAAACTTCTGGGTTATCTTTTTTCAAGGTAGAGACATATTCCTACGTCTTACAGCTACCGAGATCTATCGTTCAACGCATAAATATGTGGTCAGGGAAGCATACATGTAGGGACTACAAGTGGTACTTAAGCACATATTCTTTGCCACCCTTGTAACCTCTATTGGTACCCCTTTGAGTGGTTGCCCATTAGAAAACACCTATATATGGATCGACCTAGATATCTTGAAGCCCTATGTAGATAAACCAATCGGTCACCTAACTGCTATAGTTCCACTGAGAACAACACTTGAGAAGATACTCTCTAGTACCTAGGTAGTCAGGTAATATGGGTAAGGATACAGCCTATCCTCCTTAGTTGGTGCCCTGAGATATTGGGTCGAGTACTACTGTCGGACCCCAGACGTATATCAGAGAGCTATATCACATGGAAAACCCTTGCTTGTAGAAACCTTGAATACCATAACCCTTGGGAAGGAAACAACAAAAAAAAAGACAAGATCTATTGTCATGCAACTTTAACTCCTACATTCTGGTTGCGAAATTACTACACATTTTTTTCCTATTAAGAATTTGCGCATTCCACCACTACAGTATTATTCACATCAGAGTATAACTTTGCATGAGTAAAAAAAAATGAATATAGTGGTCCCACCGAAACACTTATTTGGGACATGTCCCATTGGATTCCTCTCTTCTCCCTCATTCCTATGGAACCTGTCATTTTTAATACAAATTTTTTAGTGGACTCTACCCATTTCTCGACACCCTTATTTGGCTTCTATCCCATTTTATTCCCATTTTCTCCTTGACCGTCATGCTACCTATCAATTTTCATCATTCTTCGCAGTGGTCCCACCCACCCCTCTTCACCCCCTTATTCACCTCCTATCCCATTTTCCTAACCATTTTTCCAAATGGCCACCACCCGCGCCCAAGAAATAAATGTATTTGTTGTTGACAACCTCCAGAACAAGGACATGAATAATATCAATGCCAACATTAGCTCTCTCAATTCCTCTGCTAAAATCCTCCAGGACCAATTTTCCCACATCGAAGACATCAAAGCCACTCTTGACCAATTGATGGGAATCTCCCTGAACCCTTCATCTTCTGAACAATCATCCTATGAAGAAGACCATGACTCTTCCCATTACTAAGGAACTCATTCTATTGACCTTTCTCAAGACCTATGCCTTCCCCAAATTGAGGTGAACAAATTTGATGGCTCGGATCCCATAGGTTGGGTCACTGAAATGGAACATTATTTCTCTTTGCATGGAATTACTGATGATTTATCCAAGCTTCATTATTGTATCCTACATATAGATAAAGAACACTATAAATGGTAGAAATGGCATCAAAAGGCATGCCAAGGGTATGTTTCTTGGACACAGTTTGTTTCAGAGATTTATAACCTCTTTGACTCTGACACCCACCATTTAGGTTGTTTGATGAACTTGAAGCAATCAGGGAGAGTGGAAGACTTTATTTCAACATTTGAGCACTTGGATTTTAGAATGGAGGGCATGTCAAATGCCTTCTTCAGGGAATGATTTATTAGTCACCTAAAAGATGAAATTTGTGCCCATGTTCTCATGGAACACTGCTTGAATTGGTTGGAAGTTACTCAATGAGCCAAGGAAACACAACAGATTCTCTCCTCCCAGATTCACAAAGCATCATTTCTCCCTCTCCCTAAACCCACCAATTCCTCCCCTCCTACAACTCCCCTCAAGATCCAAAAATTAACCAGGGCTGAAATGGTTGAACACCAACTCAAGGGTATTTGTTATAATTGTGATGAAAAATATTTTCCTGGGCACACGTGTAAGGAACATAATATTTTTATGGACATTGTTGAGGATATTTATGAAGAAGAGGTTGTTTATTCACTTGTGGATGAACTACCACCACCATATGATCTAACCTGACCCTTTGATCCATCAAAATTTGAAGTGGTGATTTCACTTAATTCCCTTAATGGATTCTCTGCTCCCCATACCTTCAAGTTAATTGGTTACATTAAAAATTGGAAACTCATCATCCTTGTGGACAATGGTAGCACCCATAATTTTATTCATCATTGCATTGCACAAGAATTCAATTGTTACATATGTGCCATCAATAATTTTCAAATCATGATTGCTAATGGAGGTTCCATGAAATGTGGGGGACCTTGTGAAAATGTGCGGCTCCAAATTGGGAAATATCACCTAAAATCCCACTTTTTTTCTATAGACATGGGTGGTTGTGACATTGTCCTTGGTGTCGAATGGTTACACACTATCGGCCCCATTCTCATGGATTTTAAGGACTTAACCATGCAATTCCAATAGGAGGGACAACAATATAAGTTCCAAGGCATCAAAGAAGGCTCCCCCGATATCATCGGTTCCCATTGAATGGAAAAGATCCTCAAAAAGGGTCATTCTAGCATTATTTCCCAACTCCACTCCATTCAAGTTTTCGAGACACCCTCTGTGCATCTCAAAGTCCAATCTATCCTCTCCCACCACCAAGTTGTTTTTACACTCCCAAGGAACTTCCCCCTTCCTTTGGTGTCCATGATCATTCCATTCCTCTCATACGAGGAAGTATTCCTCCAAATGTTCACCCTTATTGTCATCCCTTTTCCCAAAAGAATGAAATTGAGAAAGTTGTTCATGAATTTCTAGAAGTGGGTGTTATCCGTCCTAGTACCAGCCCTTATTATTCCCATGTGGTCATGGTACTCAAGAAATAAGGTACTTGGCGCATGTGCCCCAATTTTCACGCCCTCAATAAACTCACAATCAAAGAAAAATTCCCCATTCCTGTCATTGATGACCTCTTGGATGAATTGAGTGGCGATGAGTACTTCACCAAACTTGATCTACATTCTGGATACATGTTGGCCCTTGACCAAGTTTTGAATATCCTTGGTCACTTTTGACCCCTTTTTGGGACTTTGATAGGCTGTCGAAGGTGGAGCACAAGTCGAAGTGGAGATCACGGGATCTCATCCCGTTGTTTAGGGATTTTTGGGTTTTGGGCTTATGTAACGGGTATGGGGATGTCGGCCCATGGGTTTACCCATGCTCAGGCCCATTTTGTAACGTATAAATAGATATATAGGCGATGTAGGAAGACACCAATGTGCTAAGTGCGAATAGTTGTAAATGCTTTGTGCATGTTATGTGTTGAGAACTTGCAGAGCTAAGTGCAAGTGATTGTAAGAAGCTTGTGTATAGACAGTAAGAAGGTTTTGTGCTTCAACCTAGCTAGGGGAAGGAGGATCTGGCGAGGTGCACACAGATATCCTGTCCTATGCGGAGTGGGTTCTGAGGCTTTTTGCATGTAAGGAGATTGAGAAAATATAATAAAGAAGATGAAGAGTTGGTGGACGTAGCCCCACACTGGGGTGAACCACGTATATCATGTGTTATGGTTGCTTTATGCATTATGTTGTATGTTAGTGATGTGATTTATGCTTAGTGATGATATTTTATGTATGATGCATCTGGTCTAATAGCTTAGTCCTTGGTAAGGTGAATGAATGTTAGATTTGATCTATCTCTCCATGCTAAGTGCTTAAATGTGTTAGATCTTGTTGAATACGGGGTTGCTCTGTAATTAGGGTTTGGATCCACGATGTGAATAAGGGTTAATTACTGATGAATGTTAACTACTAAGTGCTTTGTTAGAGTATTATAATCATAGATCTGTGTCCCAGCTAAGGTTGCAGACATTGGAGTCTTGCAACCACCCTTGCCTCTACCTCGAGTGAGACCTCATCTACTTCGCAGGTGTTGCAGAAAGGGTTGGTAGCTAGGGTTTTGTTGAGGCGTTATTGAAGCGTTGAACCTTGGGTCTTCCCCTGTGCCAACAAATGGTTCCGTTGCCGGAACCTGAAACTGTGATTGTTGGGAACTGAGGAAAAGAAGGAAAGCTTTGTGTGTAGATCTGCTACTTTAAGTGCACAGTATTCTACTTGACTTGTGAAGCTCTGTGCTAAGAAAGGAATCGGATATGAAGAAAAAGAGGTAAGATCAGTGAAAAGTTTTTTCAAAAAGAGGTAAGATCTAGAAGCTTTGTGCTCTAATAAAAGTAAGATAAGTGAAAATTTTTATTTCGAAAGAATGGATCTAGGTATGTTTAATAGATTTGATCCTAATCTGAAAACTAGGGTACAACTAGAAGAAAGAAGGTTTGATATGAGTAGCTCTGATAGAAATAATGAAATATATGATATTCCTATGCATAGAAAGAATGTTTGGACTAACAAATGGATACAGGATCCTAGGAAGAATTTTTTGCAGGTTAGCTACCATAATCCTAGTGCACAGTACAAGAAAGGATGGGGATCATTTAAGAGAAAGAGAGGATTAACTCTTTGTTACAGTTGCAGAAGACCAGGATGCCTTGCTAAGGAATTCCCTGGTAGAACACCTAGTTGTATTTGTTGTAAAGATATGGACCATGAAGTTCTGTATTTCCCTAGAATAATTGCTAAGGTTGAAAGAATGAATATGAGATAAGAAAACCCTGAGGAAGACCAAGAAACTGAGACCATGGCAGAACCCTAGAAGGAATCAGAGACTGTATTACTACAAATGAAAGAAACCCTGAATGACCACGGAGATATCAACTTATCAGAGATCTTCAAAGAGAAAGAGTGCATAGAAACAAGAATATGAGACTTCGACGTAGACTGTGTTCTAGATGAGGAAACACAAGTGAATATCATGATAGAAAGAACCTTAGAAATTTTGGGAAAACCTTTTATGATTCCTTCATTGGGAGGAATAGGATTATTCAGAGGAAAGATGATAACCCTATGTGGAAGAATTACCCAGACATCTATGAGTGCTCATGGCACTTCGACAGAAGAAGAATTTGACATCATTAAGTTTGTTGAGAACAACGCCCCATTTTCTATACTACTAGGAAAAACCTGGATTGAGAAAGATAAAACCCGAAGAAAAGAGGTGGAAGCTCTAGAACAGAAAAAGCAATACCTAAGATATTTCATGTCTAAGAGAATAGCACACTTACTGGAAGAACAAGAAAACTAGTTGAAGCTACTGAGGACTAGAAATATGGATGTCAAAGTTGAAAGAACACAAGAATATTTGAAACATATGTCTGTACAGAAGAGTAGAGCACTTACCCCAGACAAAGAAGAAGTATTTCCCTTGAATATTAGGAAAGACCACCAACATCGTGAAGTTACTATGCGAAGAGGAGATAAGAAAAAGAATGGAAAGAGGAATACTGAGACACAAATCATAGGGAATAAGGCTAGAAAGCTTAGCAAGAATAAAAAAAAGTTGGAGAAATTACAGGAAGTTCTGGAGAAGACTTTGCAGTAGGAAGGTCTCCAGAATTTGAACCTTGTCGAAATATCAGAGCATATCATATTGGCACTTCGCCATGGAGGAGCGATATGACCGTTGGAGGCATTATAACCATTATATTGACATTCCTGAATGGTTAGAACAACAATTATGATCAGAAAGATCGCCATCAGACCGTTGGGACCACACCGTAACAGACAGAACTGCATTGATGAAGGCTTCTTGTCTGTTGGAGGGATCCATTACATCATTGTGTACTTATTCTGTCGATTGTTGCATTGAGAAAAATTTCATGAATTGTATCCAAGATAACTCATTATTGTCGTGCTATGTTTACTGAGAATTCGCCACCTATTCCATTGCATTGAACATTTGTTAATCAACCTTAGTTTTTCGATCTCGAGCGTGCATGTCGGATGAACTCAGCACCCTATAAAATTTTGTCGAAGAATTTCTAATTGAACTTATGGATGAGAAGGTGAAGTCTGTTGAAATTCACGCTTGATCGATGAGAGGAGTGCAAGCCTCCCCGTCGACTGCTCACGGATCGGGACCATCCCGAGCTATGGCCGAGAAAAGAACCAAGCATCGATATGACTTGGAAAATGTCAAGTTAATCCCATCCATCCTACCTGACTACATACCACCTCTGACCGACATGGTGAATCATGATAGTGTCCCCAGGGACTTTGACTACACCTTGGTTACTACGTACCTCCCGAAGGGGATAGCACAGGAAAACCATAGCTGGATAAGACCATGACATTAAAGATCAACGAATTCAACTTGGGAGACCGCAAGAACTTTAGCATGCTCTCCCCTCAAAGTTATTTGACTAGGACAAAGGAGAAGAAGTCGAGGATAATCTCCCAACCATGGACTATGGACCTCACACAATCCACCATCCTGAACGTAATGAAGATACCCCATTTTGGAAGGCAACAGGAGGTTAACACGTGTGTTAAGATTCTACTGTCGAGCTTCCATGGTGATTATTTGTGGATAGATAGATGCATCACTGTCGATCCAGTGTTGATCCATCGAATCACTAGATTGAGCATGCAAGGACCAGACCCGCAAGACTTTTACTCAGGAATGGCTGCAAACCGCGCCATGACGTAGAAGATTAAGGATACCTACGACGATGTGGAGAAGGGGAAGCGAGGACACAGGGTATCCTCCATCTAGAATGGTGCAGTTCACCTCATTTTCTAGTTGATTTTTGGTAATATAGTAAGAAAGAACAGACCCACAAAGGTCATGGGGTTTTTTTTTTACCTCGCAGGAAAATGCGTGGAGGGGCTACAAATGAACTGGGAAAAGTACTTAGTTAAACAATTAGACCAATACTATTGGGAAGCTCAAGATCAGGGCTATGATTTCCATTTTAGTTGGTTGTTGATCCTCATCGCGTTCGTAGCTTGGGAGATGTTGAAAGGTGAAACCTTCCCTGAAATAGAGTCATCTAAACCCTTAGCCGCGAAGTTCACCACACTCTAGTATTTGAGCGATATGGGAAAACAATGGCAGTCAAACACAGTTTTCCACACCTAATACCTACAGTTAAAGAGGGCTATTGAGATTGTCCCTTGTATGATGCCAAACAGCCTGCACAGGTTCAGGCCATTTGTGAAGTTCCATGCAGACATACATTTTATCTATATCACTACGCATGGAGACTAACACAAATATGTACTACAGAGTTATTACAAACTCACAGAGGAGGAACTAGAAGAAATAACTAAGGAATGGTCAACAGAGCTCCTTATCCCTATTAACCTCGCAGAATTTTTCGACCCAAAACTAATTGGAAGCCTAGTGATCACTCGAAAAGGGTATGATACACCTGGAAGTAGTAGAAGGAAGAAGACAGAAGAGGTACAGAAGTTGAACATCGCATCTGAAGAGACTTCTTCAGAATCACCTAGTGGAGGAGGTGATGATGAAGTAAAAAAAGAAGAGAACAATGGAAAAGAAGATCAGCAGAAGCAAAGAGAAGTAATACCACCACAGAATCCCCCTGATGACGCAGATCCATCTAACAAAAGAAATGTTTCTCCCACGAAAACCACATCGTGAAAGAATTAAAAATCCAGTAAGACCAAGCTGGAGACTGTGCTCACGCTCGATGACTTCGAATTCATCATCGCAGCTGTATCAGATTCCTTTGAAGATATTTTGCAAAGAAATGAAGCTAAGAAAGAGACCATGTATGAAATAATTGAAGTAGAACTATGAGGGGTACAATAGTCCCTTCACTCCAGCCATGTAGTGTCCACTACGCCCCCGCCATTAGAAGAAACAGAGTTGGGAGCTGAGCATACCCAACTCCACAGACTATTCGATGATACTGAATCTCTCCTTCATCCTACATAAGAATAAACAGAATAGGCCACAGTGGCCCTGAAGCAAGCACAAGAGGAAGTGATAGAGCAATGTTGAGTTGCACTGCAGGAAAAGGATGACCTACAAACAAAGTTCAAAGAGGAGAGAGTGCAGATACAACAAGAGAAGGAACAATTGCTCGTAGAGTAGGTTGGAGTAAAAGAAGCAGTCAGCAGATCACTTTGATCTATGATGGGCTTAGAGAAAAAGGAGGAAGACCCAGTGGAGCATCAAGTAGAAAAGCTTGTTGAAGACATCCAACAACGTCAATAGAGAATAGCAGATCTAGAGCGACAAAAAGTACCAAGTAATCTGCAGGACATGCAAGACCAAAGAGAAGCCACTTCCCGGAGCGTAGTTGAGAGGATCAGAGCATTATCTTTGGAATGTAAACAAATTAGCAGTAGAAGTGCATAGACTTACAAGCGACTTACTGAGGACCCTGAACTGAAGACACTGGAGTCACAGCTCCAGGAGGAAAAGTAGCAATCGGCAACAGTACAGACGCAGTTGAATCTCCTTTCAGTAGTTGAAAGAATGAAAATATCCCAAGAACAATGCATTGCTTAGCAACAAGTCCATACCATACAGAGCAAAGTCATGGAAGTGACTCAGAGGATCCAAATAGTCTAGGATGAAGCTTGCCAATTATTTGAGGAAATTGAAGGCCGAGGAGCAGAGCTCGAACAAGTGGTCACTTTAGTCGAACAACACTTGGAAGAATATTTGAACGAGGAAGTTATTCAAGATTTCACTAAGTAGGAGGTCTTGGCGAAGCAACAGGTTGAAGCAGCTCGAGCCAGGCTCGAGGCACTTGAGGCAGAATTACCCAGAGCAGAGTGACTCAGGACGAGTCATAGGTGAGTTTTTGGGGCATGTTGGCCCTTGACCAAGTTTTGAAGATCCTTGGTCACTTTTGACCCCTTTTTTGGACTTCGACAGGTTGTCGAAGGTGGAGCGCAAATCGAAGCAGAGATCACGAGATCTCGTCCCCTTGTTTAGGGATTTTTGGGTTTTGGGCTTATGTAACGGGTATGGGAATGTTGGCCCATGGGTTTACCCATGCTTGGGCCCATTTTGTAATGTATAAATAGATATCTAGGTGATGTAGGAAGACGCCAATGTGCTAAGTGAGAATAGTTGTAAATGCATTGTGCATGCTATGTGTTGAGAACTTGCAAAGCTAAGTGCAAGTTATTTTAAGGAGATTGTGTATAGACAGTAAGAAATCTTTGTGCTTAAACCTAGATCAGGCAAGGAGGATCTGGCGAGGTGCATGCAGATATCCTTTTTTATGCGGAGTGGGTTCTGAGGCTTTGTGCATGTAAGGAGATTGACAAAAGATAATAAAGAAGATGAATATTTGGTGGATGTAGCCCCACATTGGGGTGAACCACGTATATCCTGTGTTATGGTTGCTTTGTGCATTATGTTGTATGTTAGTGATGTGATTTATGCTTAGTGTTGATATCTTTATGTATGATGCATCTAGTCTAATAGCTTATTTTTTGGTAAGGTGAATGAATGTTAGATCTGATCTATATCTCCATGATAAGTGCTTAAATGTGTTAGATCTTATTGAATACTGCGTTGCTCTATAATTAGGGTTTGGATCTGCGATTTGAATAGGGGTTAATTACTGATGAATGTTAACTGCTAAGTGATTTGTTAGAGCATTGTAATCACGGATCTTTGTCCTAGCTAAGGTTGGAGACACTGGAGTCCTACAACCACCCCTGCCTCTACCTCGGGTGAGACTTCATCTTCTTCACAGGTGTTGTCGAAAGGGCCGGTAGTTAGGGTTTTGTTGGTGCGTTGTTGAAGCGTTGAACCCTGGGTCTTCCCCTGTGCCAACAATACCACTAGATCCATATGAAATACAAATACATTACCAAGACTTCATTTTGAACTCATGAGGGTCACTATGAGTTCTTTATAATGCCTTTTAGCCTATGTAATTCTCCCTCCACTTTCCAAAGTATTATGAATAATGTATTCTTTCCTTTTCTCGATCATTTTGTCTTAGTTTTATTTGATGATATTCTCATCTATATTGAAACTTCAACATCCCATCTCACCCATGTGGATCAAGTTCTCCATCTACTCTCTAAGCACCAATTTTTTTTCAAACAATCTAAATGTTCCTTTGGAGCCTTAGAAGTGGAGTACATGGGTCATGTTTTTGGAAAGGATGGTTTATGGGTGAATCCAAAGAAAATTATTGGCCCCTCCCTAAAAATATTAAGAGATTGCATGATTTTTTGGGTTTAACGGGCTATTATTAGAAGTTTGTTCGGAATTAAGGAAAATTTGCAGCTCCTCTCACTACTCTCCTTAAAAAGAATTTTTTCACTTGGTCTCTAGTTATTGATCACTCCTTCCAAGCCTTGAAAGATTCTATGTTCTTGACCCCTATCCTAGAACTTCCATACTTCACAAATAATTTCAAACTGGAATGTGATTCTTCCAGGAAAGTAATTGGGGTTGTCCTCATGTAACATTGAAGGCCTTTGGCCTTCACTAGAAAACAAATTTCAAAGAGACATTTGGGCCAATCCATTTATGAAAAGGAAATGTTATCTATTCTTCATTTTGTGGATCTTTGGCATCCTTATATATTGGGACAATGATTCCAAGTTAAAACTTGTCATGAGAGTCTCAAGTACTTTATGGAGCAACAAATTTCCTCACTGGAGCAACAAAAATGGGTGACCAAGCTATTTGGATATGATTATGAGATCATTTACAAGAAGGGAAAGGAAGATGTAGTTGTGGACTCTCTTTCTAGGAAGTATGAAGATGAATGGTCCCTTTTCTCCCTCTCCTTCATTGTACCATATTGGCTCCAAGCTATTCGTCAGTAATGGCTACAAGACCCCAAACTTTCTAACATGAATAGCTTCTCCAGGGTACTCTTGGAAAAATGAATAGCTTCGCTACAAAGGTTGTTTGTATTTAATAAAGCAGTCGCAACCTAAATATACACTGCTTTCTGAGCTTCATGCTTCACCCATAGATGGGCATTCAGGGTTTACCAAAACCTATGAGCAGGTCAAACATTCTTTTTTTGGGGATGGTATGAAACAAGAATTCCACACTTTTTTGGATGAATGTGAGGTATGTCAACACAACAAGGGAGAAATAGTCAAAGCTCTAGGCACACTCAAAATTTCTTTTATCCCCCCTTCTAATCCAGGTAGATTTCGATGGCCAACCATCTGTTCCAATTGGCTCAAAACAGTTTTCTGACAATTTTGGCAATTTACTATTTTTAGCAGTTTTAACTTCTAGGGCCATTTTGAGGGCCTAAATGAAGGTTTTTCAACATTGATATTTTCAATAATAGCCGAAGGCATGATTGAGCCTCCAAAATTAATATCCTTGAAGATAACTTTCCAATGGGATATCATACGCCTAAAATGAAGATTGTATGCAAAAGTTACGACCCCAAGAAGTTGATGTACTAACTTACCCAAATGGGGCCCACATGACTTTTGGCGCTTCATCTCCTAGGGTTAAGTTTTTGGATGTCTAGGGTTTTTTGAATTCTTTTTTATTGTAAAAAGGCCTTCAAAGTCTCATGGTAATCATCTTCTTGCGAATGAGTGCATCTGTCACATCTCTTCTCAGAGACAAGTCGCCACCATTCCAACAAGCTTGTTTCCGCTGCATTTTACAGTTTCAACTTATTTCCTTATTGAATAGAAAACTAGTTTTAGTGTATATCTGTTATTTTGTGTTAAGCACCTATTAATAATCTATATTCATTTCATTCTTCTCATAAAATCCAGATCAATGGTATCAAAGTGGTCTTCTGCTTGTCATCTTAATCCATGTCCCCAACGAGGTCGGAGTACAAAGAGTTTGGTCTCGAGCTTGTTTCTCTTGAGGAAAAAATCTCTCGCATGCCCAAGAGACCTTTCATGGAAGGAGAAAATAAATATGAAGGGACGGGATATCCTTTCAAACTATTGATTGAGGAATCCCTAACGCAACAAAGGAATGAGATGATGGATAGTTTCTCGCAAATCCTTTGACGACTACCAACAGGCGACGCATCTTCTTCGAGTGGAGGTGCCACCCCCTTAAAGGTACAAATAAAATTTGATATTCCTATATTTGAAGTTCAGATAGATACAGATGTTGTAGACAAGTGGTTGAATATACTATAAGGGTATTTTTTTGTCCATAACTTTTCGAATAGAGAAAATATTACTTTTACGCTCCTCAAAGTTGTTCCCCATGTCAAAGATTGGTGGAAAACTTTTTGTGAGAAAAAGGAAATAGAGGAAAACTCATTATTTATAGTCATGGCCACTTGGGAATGCTTCAAGGATTCTATTAAGGAACAATACTACCCTATCGGAAGTTATGATGACTTGTATACCAAATGGACAGCACTATGATAAGAAAGAGACCAAGCAGTGCCAGATTTCACAAATATTTTTCATACCTTGCGCACCAAGATGGGTATCAAAGATTCAGAGAAACATTTGGTGCTCAAGTATCACGATGCTCTACATAGATAAATCTAGAACGAAATGGAATTTTTGGACATCTCATCCTTGGCTGCAGTCTACTGATATGTCGTCAAAATCGAGCAGAAGCTCAAACAAAAGACGCAACAATTTTGGCCCGGGAACCCCTCACAAAAAAAGACAGGAAAGGGTGGCCCCAACCCACAAAACAAAGGAAAATGAAAATATGGACAGTATCAGGACAACCAGTCCAAGCCACAAGCAAAGAATGACACCGGAAAGACAAAGAAAGATATCGGGAAGTGGTGCGACTTCCATAATATCCCTTGGCATAACACTACTGACTATCGCTCAAAGAAGTCACTGGTGGCTGAAGTGAAAGCCTCTAAATAAGATGTGGGTTCAGACTCTGAGCCAAAACCAAAAAGGGGAAGACGGATCATTGGCACAAAACCTAGTGACACCATTGCTGCCACCAAGCTCCATCTTGGTGAACAGATGAGCCAGAAGAAGGAGAACACCTCTTCCATTCATAGATGTGGGTAAAAGGCACCCCACTGCGCTTCATCATGGATAGCGGTAGCCAGAAGAACCTCATCTTAATAGAGGTCGTCAAGAGGTTGGCCCTGCTGACAACACCACACCCACAACCCTACACCATTGGATGGCTCCACCAAGGAAGCGATCTTCGCATCAGCCAACAGTGTCGACTGTCATACGACATCAAGCCCTTAAAAGATGAGGTATTGTATGATGTTTCTCCTCTCAAAGTTTTTGATGTTATTTTGAGCCAACCTTATTTATGGAAACATCAAGTTGTATATGAGTCTAGGCCTCGTAGTGTTATTATAACTTTGAACAGGAAATTGTATAGGATACCCGAGGCAGTCCCACCTAGTGTTATTTCCTTGATCTTTGCTAAGAAATGCAGGAAGGTCATTTCTCATATGAGGAAGTTTCTCTTCTTCGTGATTCACTCTCAGAATAAGCGAAAGATCACAGCCACATCCAGGGTATTTGTGACCGACCTCTCCACATAGTAGAAGCAAGTAAATAAGGTCATGGAAGAATACTCAAATATCTTCTCTTCACCTACCAAGGTACCTCTGCACTGCTAGGTCAAGCACCCCATCGATATGACCCCTGACACACCGCTTCCCAATGGGCCAGTCTATCGCCGCTCTTTGTCAGATAATGAGGAGATCAAGCGACAGATACAATAACTAATCCACAAGCGGCACATTCATCTCATCTCATCACCTTGCGGGAGCCCAATCATGTTAGTACAGAAGAAAAATGGAACCTGGCAACTCTGCATTGATTACCGGGCTCTAAATAAAATCATAGTCAAAAACCAGTACCCAATTCCCCGAATCGACGACCTCCTTGATAAACTCATGGGGGCCAAATACTTTAGTAAGATTGATCTTAAATCTGGCTACCACCAGGTCCCGATAGAACAAATAGATGTATGGAAAGCCGCCTTCAAGTCAAAGGAAGGCCTTTTTCAATGGTTGGTCATGCCCTTCAGTTTGACAAATTCTCCACCCACTTTCATGAGGATGATGGACAATATCCTAATTTGGTAGTCTTGTATCTAGATGACATTCTCATTTAAAACAACACTTGGGTTGAACACTTGCATCATATTCAGCAGGTTCTACACACCCTACGGTAGCACAAGCTATATGCCAACTTGAAAAAATTCTCCTTCAGCATGGAAAGAGTCCATTACCTGGGCTACATAATTGATCAGCATGGCATACATGTGGATCCAGCCAAGATCCAAGTCATCCGTGACTGGCCAGCCCCAACCACACTCACTGAGATTCAAAGCTTCTTGGGCCTTGCCAATTTCTACTGTAGGTTCATGTTGGGATTCTCCCATATTGCATGGGCCCTCAGCCAAATAACTAGGGGTGGTGGTAAGGTGAAATTGGCGTGGGGCCGGTCCCAACAACAAGCGTTCGATGATTTGAAGAAGCGCTTGTGCTCATCCACAGTACTTTCACTACCAAACCTGCATCAGCCCTTTGAGATCAAGACAAATGCTTCAGAATATGCGGTGGGCATAATTCTCACTTAGCATGGCCACCCTGTGGCCTATCATAGCAAGACACTATCAGATGTTGTCCGTAAGTACCCTAATTACGACAAAGAAATGTACTCCATTGTGCAAGCCTACCTCCAGTGGAGACATTACATTCTTGGGAAGGAGAAGGTCATCCACATTCATCATAAGCCACTTCAATTCATGCAGACACAAGGAAAATTTCATAAAGATCGCTATCAAAAGTTGTCCACATACTTGCAACAATTCCACCTCAACATCAAGTATAAAATAGGAAGCACCAATTGTTTCGTTGATTGCCTCAGCAGACCGCCAGTCACAAAACTCACCATGGTTCTAGACTCCTACGGCCATGAGACCTTTGGATGGCCCCAAATCTATGAAACAAACCTGGACTTTTCCACCACCTACCAAATGTTGGGTGAAAATGTGGTTGTCGATAATTTCCATCTTTAGGATGGGTTGTTGTGTCGTCTGGGCCATATCTGTGTTCCCTCAAGCGAGCATAGCCAATCTATCTCAATGGACTACATTTCAGGCCTCCCATCCACCAAGCGGGGAAATGACTATGTTTTTGTGGTTGTTGATCGCTTTTCTAAGATGACGATTTTGATTGCCTGGAAGAAGAACATCACAATAGAGGCCACTACCAAGCTCTTCTTTGAATGAGTCTAGGCACATTTTGGAATCCCACAAACCATTGTCTCAGATTGGGACAGTCAATTTCTCAGCCCATTCTGGTCGAGCCTCTGGTCACTTCTAGATACCAAGCTCACCAAATCCACGACCTTCCACCCCCAGACACATGGCCAAACTAAGGTCATAAATGAAATTATTGTGCATATCCTTCTCATGTATAATTCAAAGCACCCTTACACATCGGATGAGATCCTTACCTATGTCCAACATAGCTACAACTAATCCCTGCATAGCTCAATCGGCCATAGCCCCTTTCAGGTGGGGTTGGGATTCCAACCATTGGGTCCCATGGATGTTGCACTTCCCCTTGCGGTCACCTCGACCAACTCATCTCCTGCTCCAACTAATGTTGACAAAGCCACCTGGTTCATTGAGCAGATCTAGCACATCCACCAATAGGTTCAGGATATCTCACAAAAGTCCAATGACAAGTACAAGCAGTGCCATGATCAACATTAGGTGCCACATAAGTTTCAGGTGGATGACAAATTTTGGTTGCACTTGCAGAAAGAAGGCCTTACAAGACCCCATCGGAAGCTTCTCCCACTCCATTATGGGTCATACACCATCACCAAGTCCATGGGGGATAAGTCTTTTGAGCTCAACATTCCTCCTTTCCTTGGCCTACACCCAGTGTTCAACGTGGATCTCCTTCACCCTTATTTCCCACCATTATTGGACACCTCAGACGTAGCAGAGTAGCTGAAATCAAAATAGATCAACCTCGACTGCATACAATAGGCATCCAATGATCAAATTTTGGATAGACATATCAAGGTCACTCGGCAACAAAGGATGTAGCTTTATTGAGTCGTCAAAGCAGGGCAGCTCCTGCACCAAGGCAAGTGGCTCACGCGGGGCCAAATTCAGCAGAATTTTCCTCATCTAATGGGGGAACTCAACGCAATAGATATCATTGATTCCCAAGGAGGGAGGATTGATCCAGGTGGATTTTGGTAGCCACCGACCTTTTCCAACTAGCTCAAAATAGTTTTCTGACAATTTTGGCAATTTCCTATTTTTAGCAGTTTTAACTTCCAGGGCCATTTTGAGGGCCTCAATGAAGTTTTTTCAGTATATAGCTTCTCAAAGATAGACAAAGGAATTATTGAGTCCTCAAAATGAATCTCCTCAATGATACCTTTCCAACGGGCTATCATACTCCTAAAACAGAGATTGTATGCAAAAGTTACGACCCTGGGAAGTTGATGTACTAACTTACCCAGACGGGGCCCACATGAATTTTGGCGCTTCATCTCCTAGGTTAGGCTTTTGGATGTCTAGGGTTTTTTTCATTCCTTTTTATTGTAAAAATTCCTTCAAAGCCTCATGGTAATCATATTCTTGAGAATGAGCACAATCGTCACATCTCTTGTCAGAGATAAGCCACCACCATTCCAACAAGCTTGTTTCCGCTGCATTTTACAGTTTCAGCTTATTTCTTTATTGAACAAAAAACTAGTTTTACTATGTCTCTGTTATTTTGTGTTAAGCACATGTTAATAATCTGTAGTCATTTCGTTTTTCTCATAAAATATGGATCACCTTCTCTTTGGAGAGATATTTCTATGGATTTCATTGTTGTCTTACATAAATCGTGAAATAAGTCATTCATCATGGTGGTGTTCCATCGTCTTTCCAAATATTCACATTTATGTTCTCTTCAACACCCATTCAATACATCCATAGTGGCTTAAATATTCATGTCTAATAACTTCAAGTTTCATGGAATGCCTCATTCTATTGTCTCCGACAGAGACCCCACTTTCACCAGCAATTGTTGGCAAGAAGTTTTCAAGCTACAGGGCACCCAATTGCATTTCAACACTGCCTATCACCCCTAGACATATGGCCAGACTGAATTTTTCAACAAGTGTTTCGAAATATATTTGAGGTGTTTTTCATCTAAGAGTGAAAATCAATGGGCTCAGTGATTACCCCTCGTTGAATGGTGGTACAACACATCTTACCATACAACTACTCGCATGAATCCTTTTGAAGAAGTATATGGCCAAAATCCACCATTAGTTCCATGATACATTATAGTTGTTTCGAAGGTTCAGTAGGTTAAAAAAACTCTTACAATCCAAGAGGATATTCTTCATGCCCTCAAATACAATTTGTTCTTGGCTTAGAATAACATGAAGCAAGAAGAAGATCAAGGTCATTACGAACTTCAATTTATTGAAGGGGACTAGGTTTTTCTTAGACTGCAACCTTATAAGCAGGCTTCACTCAAAGCTTAAAATTGTCATAAACTTTCTCCAAAATTTTATGGTCCTTATACAGTGCTCAAGTGAGTGGGATCGGTGGCCTACCAGTTATCTCTACCTAGTCATTCTAAGCTACATCTTGTTTTTCATGTCTCCTTCTTAAAGAAGGTAATTGGAACTAAGTGCCAAAATCAAACTAGTATCCCTGAGTTGGATGAAGAAGGTTCCATATGGTTGTAGCCACAAGAAGTCTTGGACCAACTATAACATTATATCCGTTACTGCATCATCAAGGAAGTGTTAGTTCAGTGGAAATATACAACTCCAAAAGATGCCACCTAGGATCTGGCCACAATTCTACAACAATTTCCTCATCTCGAGCCTTGAGGACAAGGTTTTTCTTCAATGGGGAGGGAATTTTAGGGACCTAACCTCCCTAACCCCTCACATAGGTAGAATAATATATTTTCATGTAATAAAGGCCGATATTAATAAGGCATAGTAATAAGTAAGAATAAGTCATATGTAAGAAGACCTAATAGAAGCTTCCACTTCTAGAAGGATCTTCCTCTAGATTGTTCTTTTGGGTGGATAGATTTAGTATAAATAGGAGTAGAGGGTATGAGAAGTTTTTTCTTGAGAATTATTGTAATAGACCACTGCTTTGTTGGAGGTTTCCCCCTCTAAGAGGCAAGTGAACATCGTTTCCTATCAATAAAGGTATTATTTTGGAGTTTTGGTTTCGTATATTGCATTGCTTTGTTGTTATTCTCTACAATATTTATGTTTTCTACTATTATAGTAGATCTTGTACCTTACAATGATCCACTACTGAAAGAGTTCCAGTATTTATCTTTAGAAGAAATTCCATGATTACCTCCTAGTCAAGATATAGATTTAACCATTGACTTAGTACCCAGATCTGCACTGGTGTCTAACACTCCTTAACGAATGAGTACCCCAGAACTGGCATAACTTATAATGCAACTTCAAGAATTGTTAAATAAATAGTATATAAGACCCAATTTGTATTCATGGGGAGCACTAGTTTTGTTTGTAAAAGATAAAGATGGAACCTTTGGATTGTATATTAACTACAAACAAATTAACAACATGACTATTAAAAAAAATATCCTTTTCTCCACATTGATGACTTTCTTGATCAATTTGGAGGAGCTAATATTTTATCTAATATATATTTTTGGTCAGGATATCACCATATTAGAATCAAAGAGGAGGACATACCTAAAATTTCGTTCCAAACTAGATATGGCCATTATGAATTTGTAGTGGCACCTTTTTGTTTGACTAATTTTCCTGCTACGTTCATGTTCTTGATGAATAATGTGTTTAGAAAGTATATAGACAAATTATTGATTGTGTAAATATATGGTATATTGATCTATTAAAAAACAAAAGAGGAACACAAGGAACATTTTAGAATAGTCTTGCAAACACTTAGAGAGTGCCAACTTTATGCAAAGCTTAGTAAATGTGAATTTGATCAAGATAAAGTACAATATTTGGGACATGTAATTTCTGGTGAAGGAATATTGGTTGACCCAGAAAAGGTCAACGCCATCCTAGAATGGAAAGTACCAAAGGATGCATCAGATATTCGATCTTTCATGGGCATCACGGGTTAATACCGTAGATTTATAGAAGGGTTCTCCAAACTTGCTTAAATCGAATAAATTATTTACAAAAGAAAGGAACTAGATTTAAATGGAAAAAAAAATGTTAAGAGAGATTTGAGAAACTGAAAAAATTATTGCCAATGACACCTATCTAGAATACCCACATAAAGATTTTGTGGTCTGCACCGATGCCTAAAAAGAAGGGTTAGGAGGAGTATTGATACAAGATCATCATGTAATTTTTTATGAGTAATAGAAACTAAAATATCATGAAAATAATTATGCAACACATGATCTAGAACTAGATTCCATTGTGCATGCCTTAAAGATGTGGTGACACTATGTATTGGGTAGGAGATTCTTGTTGAAAACATATAATATCTGTATGAAATATTTTTTTGATCAACAAAACTTGAATGCAAGATAGGAAAAATGTTTAGCTTTCTTGAGTGGGTATGATTTCAAGATAAAAAAATTAAGGGAAAGGAGAATAAAATAGAAGGCACACTCAACATAAAATTAAAAGGAGTTTATAGTAGTAATTTTCAAACTAAACTAAAACATAACCTACAATTAGCAATAGAAAATGATGAAATTTATAAAAATTTACGGGAAAAATTAGATAATGATGATTCGGGTGAAGAAGAACTAAAATTCAAATGTAATGAGGATGGATTAGTGTTTTATAAATACATAATTTACATTCCAAATAGTGCATATGTGAAAACATTGATATTGGATGAAGTACATAAGAAACCTTACTCAGGTCACCCAGGATACCGAAAGATTATAGCAGCCTTGAAAAAAGAATATTTCTAGCCCGGAATGAAAACTAAAGTGGATAAATATCTTGCTATGTGTCTTGAGTGTCAGCAAGTTAAAACTCAACACTGTCACCCGACTAGAAATGGGAAGTAATCAACATGGATTTTATTATTGCAATCAATACCCATTTCTGAATAGAAATGGGAAGTAATCAACATGGATTTTATTACAAGACTATGTAGAACTAAGAAACCAAATGATTCTATTATGGTAGTAATGTAAAAACTTACTAAAGTTGCACACTTCATTCCAGTGAAATAAACTCATAAAGAAATAAACATTCCATAAATATTCATGAAATAAATATTTAGGATGTATGGTATACCAAAAACTATAATTCCAGATAGAGACATGAAATTCACCTCAAATTTATGGAAGGATTTGTTTAGTGGTTTGTATACTCAGTTGAATGTTAGTACCACATACCTTCCTTAAACTGATGGTCAGATTGAAAATAATAACCAAATATTAGAGGATATGTTGCGAATTTATGTGATGGGTTGTCCCATGAAGTGGGAAGAGTATCTCCACTTGGTTGAGTTGCATACAGTAATAGTTATGAAACCTCCTTAACGGTGAGTCCCTTTGAAGTAATGTACGACAAAAAATGTCAAACACCCATTAGCTGGAACAACCTAGTTGAAAGGTGTATATTGGGCCCATATATGTTAAAAGAAATGGAAATGATTATACAAAAAGAAAAACAAAACTTGAAAATTGCACAAGAAAGACAAAAGGGATTTGCATATTTGAAAGGATCACATGCATAACTTAACATAGGGGATCATGTTTGTGTTAAATTCAAACCCAATGTAACACCTTTGTTTCCCCCTATCCATAAATATAAGTATTATGACCAAACTATGAATAGGTTTGTTCTGTGACAATTGAAAGACAATGGACCTCTTGATCTATTTTGTAATGTGCATATTGAGTATTGATGCAATAGAGAAATGTTGAAATACTATTGAATGGATGGCCTTCACATGTTATGATGTCATGAGAGGAATGGTGCAAGAAGGAGGAAAGTTCTAGTTGAAATGTGTTGGTTGTGGAGCCTGATTATCTTCGTGATTCAGAGGTCTTTTACTTTTGACCGTGTTTATACCCCATGAAGTATTTACACCCCAAAAGTATGTACACTCTTCCATGTAGGGGAGTGCAGAGGGGGGGTACCCCCTCTGCGGGGTTCGAGGGAGCTATCCCCCTAGCTCGGGGGTTCGGGGGCGAAGCCCCTGAAAGAAAAATTGCCTTGTAAATATATATTGTGATTTCAATGTAAATCTGGACTATTCATTATAAGGTCACAGATCTAACGATAGAGATTATGTTAGGGTTTTTGTCCTAGAAGGAAACCCTCTTTTATGAGGGAAATTTATTGCAACTATGATTGATGGTGAATATTCTATTCTGAGATAGGAGATTGTGAGAGAAAGAAGAGGAAGTTACAACGGTTTGTTGTACGTTGTATCCCTTTATATGCTGGATAATAATAAAGGAAGAACCTGGAAATTTCTCTGGTGGACGTAGCCCACACTGGGTGAACCACGTAAATCTGTGTCTCTATTGTATTGTGTATCTTCTGTGTTTTGTTTCCACATTTGTTTTATTTTATTGCTCCACGGTCCTGTTTTTCTAACAAAATGACCCTTCTAGGTAGTAGTACCCTATCAAATTGAAAACAATGCAGAGCCTAAAATGTCATTTTCCATGGAAAATTGATTGCCAGTCAAGATGGTAGTTGGGTAGTCACCTCAACAATTAAGGAAATATGGCCAGAGTACCATCAGGAAGATTCTGACGTGACCCACGAGGTCTTGGGGAAGACTACACGAAAAGAGGAGGAGGAAAAAAAGAAGGAGGACGCATGATTGGGGGAAGAGGCTTGCATGATGGAGGTAGAGAGAACTCCCTGGTTCATAGAAAAGAGAAGATACAAAAGAATTAGAAGATCCTGGAAAAACCTTGCAAAATACCATAAATCCTCTCACGACATCATACCCATGATCAGGGGTGGATAGATGCAACAATGCAAGTGCTTATTTTCCTACAGTTTGGTGGAGAATGACACACCCTTCAGTGGTGGAAAACATATCTCAAATTATTTTGTTAAGTAACTCATCTATTTCAATGTATTGATTTAAATTTGTGTATGGTTTAATGAACAACATGATGCTTTTAGATATGAATACTTGAACTATGGTCTTAATTGTGTATTCTAGATATGTCTTGTAATTGCATGGAATACACACACACACACACACACACACACACACACACACATTAAAATTCTTGTATTCATAATTGCAGATAGTCTCTGTATTTTGTAAAATAAATACAAGTGTATGTTTGTGAAAGAGCTTGCATAACTAGTGACCTTACTCAAACAAACTTATCAATCACAAACCCATTGACTCACAACCTAAGATAAATCATGCCATGGTCTTTATGAGACCAAAGCATGACTTTACCCTACCATACATTTTTTACTCACATCCTAACAACCTATTTATAGGACACTAACACCATCTAAGTGGGAAGATTACTTGGACTTGGTTGAGTTTTCCTATAATAATGGGTATCAAGCTTCATTGAAAATGAGCCCATTTGAAGATTTGTATGTTAGGAAATGAAATACTCCAGTGAGTTCTGACAACCAAGCAGATAGAGTGGTACTTGGGCTAGAATTTCTTAAGGATATGGAAGATCAAATGGTTAGAATTAAGGATAATTTAAAGGAAGCTCAAGATAGAAAGAAAACTTATGCAGATAAGAATGGGACAACTAGAGAATTTGAAGTGGGGGAGCATGTGCTTTTAAAAGTGAAGCTTAACAAAATCTCTTTGAAGTTGGGTAGTTGTACAAAGCTACCAGCTAGATTATGTGGTCCATTCGAGATATTGGACAAAATAGGGCCAATTGCATACATACTTGCATTCCCTGCTTCCATGAATGTGCATAATGTATTACTTGTATCTTTGTTAAATACATATGTACATGATCCTAACCATGTTATTGATTGGCATCTGATTCAGGTAGAGACATAGGGAGACTTTCAGGTCCAACCAATGTGAATATTGGACAAAAAATTCAAAATGCTCTGAAATTGAGTTACATAGCTAGTAAAAGTCTAGTGGACCTGCTACTGTCCTGAAGATGCTACTTGGGAGCATGAAGATGCCATGCAAGAAGAATTCCCATAACTTTTTGAATAAATTTTGAAATTTTGATTTATTTTTTGTATATGCACTGTGGACAATGCCAAAATAAGAGGGAGGGGAATGTAATACCCATGTTTTGAGCTCCATATTAAATAATGTATTTTCTTAATTTATGAAAGGCTAGAGTGCCCAAACAATTAAAAGAGGCCAATGTGCCTAGGAAATGTAATGTTTTGATCATTATTAATAATAAATACTTCATTGGTTGCTAGACAGACAAGGAAAAGAGTTATATTGGGCTATGATTCCACAAGAGAGGGAGATTGAGGGGATAAGTGTTTATTTTATATTTTTATTTACCCATTTTTGTTTTAATGGAGAATATCAGTTACATGAGAAGGCCATGTGGTTCTTTAATTCCGAGAATCATATAAACCTATATTTGGTTTGTTTTGTCATTCACTCATTCACTCAGTAACTTACTCATTTTTCATTGTTCATTGTTCATACTGTTCATTCCATTCTCTCTCCATTCATTCTTTCACCTGGACTCTTCATTCTTCATTCATTTTGATCTTGTCTTGGGAAAGAAAAATGAATTGTGGAGAGGATCCATGGTTTGGTTGGAAAGAATGATTGTTGGTGTATTCCATCCATGAATTAATGCCTGCATGTTTGAGATGAATTGGAATGCATTAATGTTTTCCCTCAAATGTGAATCCTGAGAGTCCCAGCATGGATATTCTTGACCAGATGCACTAGAGCCCTAAAAGGAGGTGGACAACATGAGGGACTGCATGGTAGAGAAGGGGGTCCATTCTCTTGGGTTGTGCAAGATGGGTAGAAGAGAGCTAGTGTACTTTGGATTTCTATGTGTGCTGAGAATCCTGTGAGAGCTTGAGTGTTGACTAGTTTGGGAAGTTGAGTGACACTCTAGAACCGTCCTTGTGGATTCATATCCCTCAATCGGGAGTGACATTGTTGTTGAGATTTGGAACAATAATGTTTACGATTGGGTGGAACATCCTTGGTGTGCGGCTAGTTGGTGATTCAGTTCATTAAAGATAAGTTCTCTCAATCATGGTTTCATTTACCTGTATATTTATTTCCAATGTGTATTTATTTATCTATGAAATTCATATCTATAATATGCATGCTTGTTGTTTATTGTTTTCCATGACATATGGTTCAATTATTTTATGTTGTAGCATGAATCTTGATCTATGCATGTGAATATTTCATGCCTTTGTTAATTAAAAAATTATCAGAATTCAAAATTAGTTCAGAAGCGATTTTTTAGGTAGCGTGCCCATATTGTGGGTGTCTAGGTATGTTAATAAAACCACCACCTTGGGTAGATAAATCCTAAACTTTTTCTACTAGGATACCTCCATCAAGCATGACATTTAGATTTTCAGCCTCAGAAATCGGTTACATGATGGATGTGTTGAAATTACTAAGACAACTGAGAGGGGGGGTGAATCAGTTGTTACTGTGCTTAAACAATTTTAGGTCTATTAAAACATTTTTTCAATCTTCTCCAAGTGGCCATCAAGATTATAAAAGATATGAACAACAGAAATAATAAACATCAATCACACATATGATATACATAGAGACACATTTTCACAAGGAAACCAATAAAGGGAGAAAACCTCTTCTTCTTCGAATGATAGGAAATATTTTATGTTCTGTACATCATTTATCTTTGAGCACCAACCCAAAATGAGGCTACCACCTCTGTTTTACAAGTTGAAACTTGCTAAGAGAACCGACTCTCTAGTTTCTCTAGCACCCACTAAAAGGAAGCACCAACTCCCTGAGTGTTCCAGCACCAATTGGATGGAAGAACCTACTTCCACTTATACAGGAACCAACTTGCATACATAAAACTATGTGTTTTCCCTAGCACCACCCTGCCACTCTGTTTTCTAGCCACAACTAGATGAAGGCTACAACTTCCAGTATTCAAGCACCAACTTGAATAACAGAGGACTAAAGTCATCCATAGAACCTCCCTACCTCCCTGATTATAAATAAATGATTGAATAAACAACAATACAAATATATCAATTCTTACCACTTCTTCTCTATTCTACAATTCTTCGCTACTTCACTATTCTTTTTTTTTGTTCATACTTGGCTTGAATTGTTGTCTCTTTCTATATGTTCTTTCTTTGTTCCTCTCATTCTCTTTGGTATGTGTACATTCTACTCTCTTCACCTTCTCTGTTCTGTTCAGATTATGTTCTCATCTCTGAGTTTGATCTCACACTGTGCATACTATGATTTTCCTTTCTCCCAGTTCAACTCATTTTTCCAGTGAGAAAATCCAACCTAACTCAGCCAGGGCATATTTATTTTATACAATCCTTCCATTTAGTTACACTTTGAATATCCAAATAAACGCGCAAGCAACTGAATCACCAAAAAAACCAAGAACTATGATTCAGTTCTGCTAACTAAATTCTAACTGATCAATAGTCTGTGAAGTGCAACAGTCACCCTTCACTCAAAATGACGATTAATCAACACCGTTGGATTAAATCCATAGATACTTGTTGACCTTTCAAATATGTTCCTCATGAAATTTACCTTCTCAAACTAGCACCAAGCGTGTTTCTCCCCACATGCCCACTTTCTGTGACCATACACCAAACAAAAATTGTTTCATGATTTCGTGTTTCAAGTGATCGATTGTGAGTCACCTCGATTTTCCCAACTCATGAAACTCCGAAGTGGAGCCTAGAAACACTATCTCCTTCCCTTCTCTTCTGCTAATGTGACCACTGGCTATGACCACCGTCCTATTCAAAAAAAGAATTTCGCGATTTCGCATCTCCGATGTGGAGCCTAGCGACTTGCTAGCTCCTCCCTTAATCCAACGACGATGTGACCTTGGCTATGATCATGGGCCAAAAATTCAAGCATTTCATGACTCATGATGTCAGAGGTTAGAGAACCTCCCTTCTTCTGATTCCCTAACTCTCAACTTCAATCACCTCAGATCAATGAACGAGATTTTCCATGACTCAGCAGTCGTGATTACCTTCTGCATTTCAGGATTTCACAAGTTCCTATCTGACGTGGTCCTTGTTGACATGGTTTGCAGTTGTCCTTGCTGACGTGGATATCCTCTTTGTGAACTCAGACTTCATATCATATCAACGGTCCACATCTCTCTTTGATCTAATGGTCTAGATCTTATCGAGATTTCGTGTTTCAGATGTTTGAACGTGAGCCAACCCTCTCTCTTCTAACTCCTAATATCTGAAATATTCTAGATCAATGGTCCACAACCCTCTATGATCTAATGGTCCAGATCTTATCATGATTTCACATTTCGCGACTTCAAAGGTTAGAGAACCTCCTTCCTTTGACTCTCCAGTTAGCAAAATGTTGATCTCTCACCACATGTCCTCTGGATCCAATGTCCTAGATCATTTCGTGACTGCGCATATCGTGAGTTGGAGGATGGCTCTTGGCCATTATCCCCTTTGTAGTTATATTGGATCCAATAGTTTCTAGTCCTTCGCACTCTGATCCTATGGGTGAGGTCTAATCTCCTCCTTTGTGCTCTTTTGAGTTTCCTCATTGTTGTTCTCCTTGCTATTATTCTTGCCATCAATCTTATGAGTTTCATCCCTGTTGTTCTTTCCATCAATGACAAGCACATTCTTTTCCTAAAAGACATGACAACAATCTCCCCCTTTGGAATTGATGGAAATCCTAAAAGGATGCACCTGCACTGATTTTCTATAACATCCAGACAACTAACCACAACTTTTCTCCCCCTTTGACATCAATGTCAAAGAAAATATGTTCCCCCTGAGCTGTTACAATACTTACCAAAAATACAATAGATATTCAATAAGTAATCCCCCTAACAAGGTGAACAAATTAGACAAAAGAAAATATGACCCCCAACTACTGACGAAGATATTCAAATGGTGTCACTGCTAATGGTTTAGTAAAGATATCAACTATCTATTCTATGGAAGGAATATAATTCAACTGAACAACTCTGTTTGTAACTTGTTCTCTAAGAAAATGGTATTTTATTGGTATATGCTTAGTCTTTGAATGAAGTACAGGATTCTTGGAGACACTAATGGCACTGGTGTTATCACAGTGAATTGGGATGGGATCAGTATAAGTTACCTTCAAATCTGTAAGAGTTTGTATCATCCATAAAATCTGAGTGCAACAAGTAGCAGAAACAATGTACTCTGCCTCTATAGTTGATAAGGAAATATATCCCTGCTTCTTATTAAGCCATGCTACTAACAAGTCACCCAGGAAGAATGAACCTCCACTGGTTCTCTTTCTCTCATCCATGCAATTTTCCCAATCAACATCTGAATAAGCAGTTAACTGAAAATTTTGATTTCTAGGATACCACAGACCATAAGTGATTATGCCCTTCAAATATTTGAATATCCTCTTGACAGCTACTGAATGACTTTATTTAGGAGCGAACTGATAACTACCTACCATTCCAACAGCTTGCATTATATCAGGACGAGATGTTGTGATGTACAGAAGACCACATATCATTGATCGATATGTTCTTTGATCAACATTAGGTGAAATATCATCTTTACTGGGCTTGCAACCAACCACCATAGGTGTACTAACAGGAGAGGAATCTTCCATCTGGAACTTTTTCAACATCTCTTTCAAATATTTTTCTTGAGAGATAAACATTCTTGCAGAACTCCGATTTACTTGTAAACCAAGAAAATATGACAGTTATCCTATCATGGACATCTCAAACTTTGTTTTCATAGAATTAGCAAACCACTGAAGAGAAGAGTCATTAGTACAACCAAAAATAATTTCATCTACATAAACAAAAACAACTAATAGATCATCACCTTCAAACTTAATATATAGATTGTTGTCAACAGTGCCTTTCTTGAACCCTTTGTCTTGTAAAAATTTATCCAAACTATAATACCAAGCTTGTGGTGCTTGTTTTAGTCCATATAACACCTTCTTCAGCTTGCAGGCATAGTCAAAATTATCTTTCAGTGAAAATCTTTCAAGTTGATCCATATATAATTCTTCTTCTAGATCTCCATTGATAAATGTTGACTTAACATCCATCTGATATACTTCAAAGTTATTATGACATGAATATGCAATAAACATCCTGATGACTTCCAATATTGCCACTGGTTGAAAGGTTTCATCAAAATCTCATCCTAAAACTTTTGCATACCCTTTACAGACCAATCTAGATTTATCCCTAACAATTTGTCCTTTTTCATTCATTTAATTCTTGAATACCCATTTGGATCCTATTACATTCTTATCTTCAGGTCTAGGAACAAGCTCCCAAGTGTTGTTCTTCTCAATCTGATCAAGCTTTTCATTCATAGATCTAATCCAATCAACATGCTTGTTGGATTATGTTGGCCCTTGACCAAGTTTTGAGGAACACTTGGTCATATTTGACCATTTTTGGACTTTGACAGCCTGTCAAAGATGGAGTGCCAGGCAAAGAAGTGATCATGGGATCTCGGTCCACTTTTGGGCCCCTTTTAGGTTTTTGGGTTAATGTAATGGGAAAGGGATGTCGGCCCGTGGGTTTACCCGTGCTTCGGCCCACTTTTGTAATGTATAAATAGAAGGATAGGCAATGTAAGGAGTAGTAGATGTGATTTCTTAGTGCAATTGGTAGTGCATCTATGCGATGTTGAATAAGTTCTCTGTGTGAACTGTGTAAGGCTAAGTGCAAGTTACTGTGAGGTTGATATAGAAGGTTGAGTGTTGTAACACAAGGAAGAAGGATCTAGTGAGATGCGCAGATATTCTGTCCTATGTGAAGAAGGTTTTTGGAGGCTTTTTTCTTGTAACATATTGAAGATGATAATAAAGAATAAGATCTTGTGGGCATAGCCCCAGGTTGGGGGTGAACCACGTAAATCTGTGTGTTATGCTCTGTGCTTTGATTCAATGTGTTTATCTTTGCTTATGCTATGTGCTTTGATATATCCACTTATGCTCTGTGATCTTAGATATATGTGATTGTTAGATCTGATGTGTATGAGGTTTCTTAGTGATGATCTACTGGATCTGATCTGGGATGCTATGGTTAAGTGATGAAATAATGTAGATCTGAGTGTACACTGCAAATCTCTATGCTATCTGCGAAGTATAATAAGGGTTGAATATTAATGAATGATCGATGCTAAGTGCTCTGTAAATGATATAATCACATATCCGTGTCCCAGCTAAGGTTGTAGACACTTGAGTCTTGCAACCACCCCTGCCTCTACCTTGGGTGAGACTTCATCTACTTCGCAGGTGTTTCCAAAAGGGATGGTAGTTAGGGCTTTGTTGGTGCACTCTTGAGCGTTGAAATGTGGGTCTTCCCCTATTCCAACAAATGGTTCCATTACCGGGACTTGAAACTGTGATTGTTGGGAACTGAGGAAGAAGAAACTTTTTGCAAAAGCAAGCTCTGTGTGTAGATCTGTTTCCCTAGTGCACAACTTTTTACTCGACCTGTAAATCTTTGTTCCAGGAATAAGGTTAGATATGAAGAAAGGAAGATCAGATCTGAAGAAAATATGCGATATCTGAACGCTATGTTCTCTAAGAAAAGTAAAAGTAGAAGTTTTTGAAAGAAAGAGGTTAGATCTGCAGAAAAGAGGTAAGATTTGTAAGCTCTGTTCTCTAATAAAGTTAAGAATAGTTAAAATTTCTTAGATCTAGAAGCTTTGTGCTCTGTAGAAGTAAGATAAGTGATTTTTTTTGTTCCTAAAGCTTGGATGTAGGTATGTTTGATATATTTTGTCCTAGATTAAAACCTAGGGCATTAATAGATGAAGGAAAGTTTGACATGAATAGATCTGATAAGTATAATGATAGATATGTTATACCTATACATAGAAAGAATGACTGGACTAATAAATGGATGAAGGATCCTAGAAATAATTTTTTGTAGGTTAGGTATCACGATTCTAGTGCGCAGTACAGAAGAGACTAGGGATCATTTAAAAGAAAGCAAGGATTAATCCTATGTTACAGTTGCAGAAAACCAGATCATTTAGCTAAGGAATGCCTTGGTAGAAGACCTAGTTGTCTCTGTTGCAAAGCTATGGACCATGAGGTATTGGATTTCCCTAGAATGGTCACTAAGCTTGAAAGGATAAATCTGAATCAAGAAGACCATAAGGCAGATCTAGAAAAGGAAGAAACCCATCAAGAATCAGAGAAAATATTAATACAAATGAAAGAAACCCTGAAGGAACATAAAGATGTCTAATTACCAGAGATATTCAAAGAAAAGGAGAAAGTTGAAGCAAGAATAAGGGATTTCGACATTAACTGTATTCTTGATGAAGAAACACAAGTGAACATTATGCCAGAAAGAACTTGGGAAGCTATAGGAAAGCCTGCCATGATTCCTTCATTGGGAGGAATAGGACTATTCAGAGGAAAATTGATAATGTTATGTGGAAAACTTGCTTAGATACCTATGGCAGTCAATGGAACTTCAACAGAAGAAGATTTTGAGATTATCAAATTCATTGAGGATAACGCCCCATTTACTATGCTACTCGGAAAACCTTGGATTGAAAGATATCAAGCTAGAAAGAAGGAATAAGAAGAGGTTTTAGAACAACAAAGACAAGAGTTAAAAGATTTCATGACTAAAAGGATCGCACAGTTGATAAAAGAACAGGAGAACCAATCGAAGCCATCTGATACTAGAAGCCAAGATGTTAAGGCTGAAGCTACATAAAAGGCTGAAATTTCTACCCCAGACAAAGAAGAAGTTATATACCTAAAACATAGGAGAGAATCTCACCAGCACAAAGTGACTATGTCCAAGGAAAATAAGAATCAAAATGAGAAGAGAATCACCAAGACAAATCTCACTGGAAAGAAGGCTAGAAAGCTAAGTAAGAAGAAGGCTAAGATTGAAAAATTACAGAAGATCTCATAGGGTACCTCGCAACAAGCCACTTTGCAGAATTGGAGCTTCATCGGGATATCATAACAACGACATATGCCACTTCATTGAGGCAAAGTAATACAGCCATTGGAAGCCAATATAACCATTCGTCTGTTGCTTCAAACAGGTCGGAAAGAATTTATGGCTTGCCACTAGACCGTTAGACCATGCCATAACAGACAAAACATAAGTTACTAGAGCCTCATACCCGTTGCAAGAAGATTGTTTCTAAGTTTCACTACTTAGTCCGTCGCGCCACACACCAAGAATACTTTTTTCTAAGTGAGAATTTGAGCTTGAAACCTGAGATTACTTCACCCTGTGATCATTGCCTTGTTCTCATATCATTCATTGTAGTCTTTGAATTCATTTCACACCCGAGCTAGTTGACCCGAGCTTGTATGTCGGACAAGCTCAGCACCGCTAAGAAAGTAGTTGAATAAGTTTTGATTGACTTAATGACTGAGAGAGTAATAGAGGAGCGAGGATTATCTACAGGAGTCCAAGCATCGTCAATGAGAGGACTCCAAGCCTCCCCTTCCACTGCTTGCGCCGATCCATCCCAGCTGACCAATGAGAAACAGACCAAGCATAGGGATGACATCGCAAATGCCAAGCTTATCCCACACATTCTACCTACTTACTTGCCACCTCTAAGTGGTGCCATCAACTGCGACAATGTACCTAGAGACTTCGAGTACACTTTGATCACCGCGTACCTTCCGAAAGGGGTGCGCGCAAGTTTGTGCTGACCAGGATAAACTCGCAACACTAAAATTTAGTGATTTTAACCTTGGAGATCATAAATTTTAGAGCATGTTATCCCCACACAAGTACTTAACCCAGACCAAAGAAAAGAATTCTAAGATTTTCCTGTAGTCATGGACCCAAAACCTTGTGCAATCCACATAGCTTAATGTAATGAAGATTTTGCACTTCGGCAAACACCAGGAAGTCAACACATGCGTCAAGTTGTTGTTGTCTTACTACCATGGAGGATACTTATGGTTGGACTGCCGCATCACTGTTGATATGAACTTGATCAATTGGATCATAGGAATTAGTATGCAAGGCCCTCACCCACAGGAGTTTTACCCTGGAAAGACCTCAGATCGAGCACTAGTGCAGAAGATAAAAGAAACTTATGGCAATGTTGAGAAAGGAACGTGAGGCTACAAGGTATCCTCTATTCAGAGTGGTGTAGTGCACCTTTCCTATCAACTGATCGCGGGTAAGCTAGTTCACAAGAATAGAACAACACAAGTTATTGGATTCATTTGACCTTGCAGGGAAGTGTGTCAAGGGACTACAGATAAAATGGGCACAATACCTTGTAAACCAGCCAGATATTGACTGCAGAGAAGCGCAATACCAAGGGTATGAATTCCACTTTAGTTGGTTTCTGATACTAATCGCTTTCATCGTCTGGGAGTTGCCAGAAGGTGCCACTTTTCTGGAGATCGAACCCTTCGAACCATTGGCCATGAAGTTTTGTATGCTGTGGTACTCCAACAACATGAACAAGAAGTGGCAGTCCAATTCTGTCTTCCATGCCTATTACAATCAATTGAAGAATGCAATCTATTATACACCGCGCCTCACCCCAAAAACACTTCACAGGTTCAGACCTTTGATAAAATTCAGCGTGGACTGCCACTGCACCTATATCACAACACACATTGATGAGCACAAACAACAGCTCCAGTCATACTACAAGTTGACAGAAGAAGACTTGGAGCAAATTACCAAGGAATCGTTGGCATACCTCCTTGTTGCAGTGGATCCCGTAGAAATGTCTGACGTGGATAGCCCTGAAGCTATGCCAGATACACATGGACCAAGAAAGACTAAGAAGGATTATGAATCTCAATATGTCCATAGCACATCCATGAAGACTACTTCGATCTCACCTGCGCAGGGGGGTGATGGTGAAGAACTAGGTGGGAAATAAGTTAATAAAAACAAAGGTGAGGTTACTCCGCCGAGAGAGGAGGAGTACCCCTCTAAGAAAATGAATATGACCCCACCAAATCCCTCATCCAAAAAGAAAACTATGGCCACCCGGTCTACATTTAAGACTACCCTCACACCGGATGACTTCGACTTCTTAATCGCTGCACTGAATGATGCTTCACTAGAGATCACAGAAAAGCAAGAAGTGAAGAAGGAGGAGGTATTCAACCAAATCAAGGGTGAACTTGAAGAAGTGTAGCAGGCACTCCAGTCCAGTCAAGTAGTTTCTACTGCGCCCTTGACAATTGGAACAATAGGAATAGGCAATGAGCCCACCCACTTACACCAGATCATCGATAAAGTCGAAGCTTTCCTTTGACGAGCTCAAGAAGACATAGCACAAGCCACCCAGGCTTTGACACAAGTGCAAAGCACACTTGTAGAACAATAGAGTAAGGCATAATGGGAAAATATTTCCCCGCAAGCGAATTGGGATAAGGAGAAAGCATAGTTACATTAGATCAAGGACCAGTTTCTTCCAGAGCAACTTGAAGTATAGGAAAGGGTTCACAAAGCACTTCACTCTGTGACGGTCATAGAAGTGAATATTGAAGAACATGTCCCACAATAGGTGGCACAACCTGAAGAAGTAATCCAGTAACCTCAGCAGCACATCGTAGATCTGGAACTTCATACCGTGCTTGAGACTCCTCAAGAAATAAGAGATCTAAGGGAGGAAACTGTTCGTAGCGCAGTTGGATGATTAAAAACCCTTTCCTTGGAATGCAAGCAGCTGAGCACTAGAAGCACCTAGACTTATGAGAACCTCACAGAGAATCCAAAGTTACAGGAATTGGAGGGATAGCCCCAAGAAGCAAAGTAGCACGCAGATACGCTACAGGCACAGCTGAAGGCCTTGACCCCAGTAGAAAGAATGAAGAGATTTCCATAACAATGCATCGCCCAACAATAGGTACACATGTTGCAAAGTAAAGTGATGGAAGTGTCCCAATGACTTCAACCAATCCAAGAAAAGGCATGCCAATTTTTCACTGAAGTTGAAAGACAAGTAGCCAAGCTTGAACAGGTTGTCATCACTGTGGAACAACGCCTGGAAGGGCCAATAAACAACGCAGTGATCCAGGACTTCACTGAGCAAGAGGTTGTCACACTACAGCAGGTCGAAGCAGCTTGAGCCAAGATTGAGGCATTTGAGGCGGAATTGATCAGACCATAGTGACTCGGGACAAGTCATAGGTGAGTGTTGGGGGTCTATTGGCCCTTGACCAAGTTTTGAGGAACATTTGGTCATATATGACCATTTTTGGACTTCGACAGCCTGTCAAGGATGGAGCGCCAGGCAAAGAAGAGATCATGGGATCTCGGTCCACTTTTGGTCCCCTTTTAGGTTTTTGGGTTAATGTAATGGGAAAGGGATGTCGGCCCGTGGGTTTACCCAAGATTAGGACCACTTTTGTAATGTATAAATAGAAGGACGGGAAATTTAAGAAGTAGTAGATGTGATTTCTTAGTGCAATTGGTATTGCATCTATGTGATGTTGAATAAGTGCTCTGTGTGAACTGTGTAAGGCTTGCAAGGATAAGTGCAAGTTACTGTGATGTTGCTATAGAAGGTTGAGTGTTGTAACGCAAGGAAGAAGGATATAGCGAGTTGCGCAGATCTTTTGTCCTATGTGAAGAAGGTTTTTGGAGGCTTTGTGCTTGTAACATATTGAAGACAATAATAAAGAAGAAGATCTTGTGGACGTAGCCCCAGGGTGGGGGTGAACCACGTAAATCTATGTCTTATGCTCTGTGCTTTGATTCAATGTGCTTATCTTTTCTTATGCTATGTGATTTGATATATCCACTTATGCTCTGTGCTCTTAGATATATATGATTGTTAGATATGATGTGTATGAGGTTTCTTAGTGTTGATCTACTGGATCTGATCTGGGTTGCTATGGTTAAGTGCTGAAATAATGTAGATCTGAGTGTACACTGTGAAGCTATGTGTTTTTTGCGAAGTATAGTAAGGGTTGAATATTGATGAATGATCAATGTTAAGTTCTTTCTAAATGATATAATCAAATATCTGTGTCCCAGCTAAGGTTGTAGACACCTGAGTCTTGAAACCACCCCTGCCTCTACCTCGGGTGAGACTTCATCTGCTTCGCAGGTGTTGCCAAAAGGGCTGGTAGTTAGGGCTTTGTTGGTGTGCTCTTGAGCATTGAACCCTGAGTCTTCCCCTGTGCCAACAACTTCATCAAAATTTTTAGGTTCAATCATAGATAGGAAAGCAACCTGATATTGTTCTGAGTCTTTAATCAATTTCCTTCTTATCTGAACTCATTTATTCATATCACCAATTATCTGATTTTCAGGATGATTGTTTCTAACAATTATGAGAGGAGGTTTTGTTTCTGTCGGCTTTGTTGAGTCTGCCTGAGTATTTGTATCTTCATCTGATTCAGATTCTTCTCTTTCTAATCCTGGGACCTATTCATCTTCAACTTCAACTATATCTTTTGTAGTTGGTTCAACAGTACTTACATTTCGTATCGGGATTTGTTCATAAACTTTTATGTCGATACAATCAACCAATTTATGTAGCCTCTTATTATAGCATATGTATCCTTTAATTTTTGTAGAATAACCTAATAAGATACCTTCATCATCCCTGTCATCATATTTACCGATATTTTCATCATTATTATTGATATAACACTTACTCCCAAAGACTTTAAAATGCTTGATTGACGGAGGTCTTCCAAACCATAGTTCATAAGGAGTCTTGTCACTGTGTGGCCTAAGATGATTTTTGTTAAGAATATATACATTTGTATGAATTTTTTCTACCCAATATGTCTAAGAAATATTCCTTTCATTCATCATTGATCTTTCCATTTGTTGAACTGATATATTCTGCCTCTCAACTACTCCATTTTGCTGTGGAGTCCTTGGAATAGTGTACTCTCTTTTGATCCCATTTTTATCATATAACTTTTTGAAGTTCCATGAACTAAAGTCTCCTCCTCTATCAGACTTTACTGCCTTCAATCTTTTTCTTTTTTGATTCTCAATCAGAGCCTTAAACACTTTGAATTTTTAGAATGATGTAGGTATTAGTCTAGAATGATCATCAATAATCAACATGAAATATTTTTATTTTCTTGTACCTTCCTTCCTTCATGGTCCACATAAATCCATATGTACTAATTGAATAGTTTTTTCTGTAGAAGGAAATTTCTTAGATTTAAACTATGTTCGAGTAAGCTTTCCTATTTGACAAGGTTTATAAACAGAATCATATGGATTTGATATCTTTGAAAGATCTTTTACTACCCTATCGGTTCTAAGTTTGATTATATGATCAAAATTTAGGTGTCCAAGTCTCCTATGCCATAGCCAACTTTCATCATACTTTCTTAAGCGACATTCTTCTTTATCTTCTTTTAAAACATAAACACTGTTTTATGTTCTTATGCCTTTTGCAATCAAATGTCCTGAATGCACAGATTTTATTCTACAATCTTTAGAAGTAAAAACAATTTCACATCCTCGATCACAGACTTGACTGACACTAAGAAGATTATGTTTCAGACCATCTACAAACAACAAATCTTGAGCTTTCCCTTTTCCATTACTCAGACTTACCATTCCTTTACCTTTTATTTTTCCTGGTGCATCATTTCCAAAAGTTACATTCCCTAATTTGCTTTCACTTAGATTTAGAAACTTGATTTTGTCTCAAGTCATATGTTTGGAACATCCACTGTCAATATACCATGGATTCTTTTGTCTTTGGGCTGATAACACTAATCCACACTTATCATCTTCTTTCTTCTTCCAAACCTTGAAATTTTCAGCAGCAGGATTCAAATCTGGATTATATCTCCTTAAGCAACAATCTGTAGCTTTATGTCCATAATTATGGAAGGTGCAACATTTTGGTTCACTGAATAACATATCATAATGATTGTTATGCTCATAACTGTTGTTATGCTTAATCTGCGTCTTTTTCCCATCCATCACATGATTTGTAGTATGTGGTTGTTTGTTACTTGTTTGTCTCAATCTTTGTTGTGGCATATAATTATTCCTTGAGTATCTTGATTGTTCATATCTAAATCTTAAAGAACAATTTACAACTTTGTTACCAAAGTTAGAACAGAAAAAATAATATCCATAGAAAAATCCTTTGTACCTGGAAAATGGTTGTCTTCTTTGAGTGAGTCGATTTCTTCCATGCTGATGATTTCTTTGACTAGAAGATGTGTTTGTGTTATTTATTTGATCTACATATTCGGTTCTCGTACTTTTTCTTTCATTCCTTCTTGGCGGTTGATTATCTTTCTCTATTTCTGCAGAGTGGTTGTTGTCAATGATTGTAGATTTGACAAACTTGATGGATTTTGTGTTACTTGGCTGATCACTACTTAATCCTTCTTCATAACCCAAGCCAACTTTCAACTTTGGATTCCTTTGCTAATTTAGAATGGAGGTTAATCCTTCTGAGACTTTAATACTTGACATATTTTGGTGATATAATGCCTTATATTTCTCCATCTCTTTTCTAGTTTTTACTATCTCTTCTTCCAAAGCTTCACATCTCTCTTTCTTCTATGATAATTGTTGTTTTAGAATTCCTCTATTTTATTTTCCTCTTCTAACTCCACTTTTAGCAAGGCAAAGTCTTCATCAGGTTTTTTACCATTCATTTGAAACTGCATCAACAATTGTTTTTGTTTTCTCTTCTTAAATCCGAGTCTGTCAATTTCTTCCAAAGCACTGATTAATTCACCTTCCATATCCAGCACAACTTCTTCTCCATCCATGTCACCTCCTGTGTGTTCATCATCAAGATATCCCATATCCATAAGCATAAAATCATTCACTTTGTCTTCATAGGATGAATCACTATCTATGTCTTCTGAGGAGTCGTCATTATTTGCACACAAACTTTTCTTTTTACTATATTTCTTAAATTTGCATTTATTTTCATCATCAGAGTTCTAGTCCTTTTTCTTGTGAGGACACTTAGATGAAAAATGACCTATCTTACAACAGTTAAAACATTTGAAGGGCATCTTGCCTTGATATTTTCTTGATTCTTTCTTTAACCTTCTCACAAATTTTTCCCCAATATCATCTAATTTTGAATCAGTATTCTTGTCTTCTTTAAAAGATGCTTGTCTAGTGACAGATTTATCTTTGCTAATTCTCATTTCATATGTAGTTACAGTTCTTAGGAGTTGATCAATAGATGGAGATTTAAGATCATTTAATTCTTCTATTGCATAAAATTTTGGATTAAATCTATCAAGCAGAGATCTTAAAATCTTCTGAACTAAAAATGTATCTTCAATCTTATCACCAAGACCCTTCATGGAATTCACAAGATATTCAACTCTTAAAAAATACTTACTAACTGTTTCATCCTCATTCATCTTTAGTTGTTCAAATTTCAATCTATATGTTTGAAGTTTGGCATCTTTTACTTTCTCATTTCCTTCATAACTGCTAATAAGTTTATCCCACATGCTTTGGAAGATTCAAGATGCATCACCTTTACAAACTCAGATTCAACAAGTCCATTCAAGATAGCATTCATTGACTTTGAATTGAAGATAAATTCTAACTTATCATCTTTAGAAGCTAGCACATCAGTCTTTATATATCCGGTCTTTACTACATCCCAAACATCAACACCTAAGTCCAGTATGTTTATTCTCATTCTAACTTTCCAGAAGGAAAAATTTGCTCCATGAAACAGAGGAGGTGTATTGGCTGAAGTCCCTTCATGACTTGTCATGTTCAAGCTTACAGATCTACCTTTAAATAAAAGGAACCTTATCTGATACCAATTGTTGAAATTACTAAGACAACTGAGAGGGGGTTTGAATCAATTGTTACTGTGCTTAATTTTTTTTATGTCTATTGATTTGTTTTTTCAATATTCTCTAAGTGGCCATGAAGATTATAAAAGATATGAACAACAGAAATAATAAACATCAATCAAACATATGATATACAGAGAGATATATTTTCACAAGGAAACCCATAAAGGGAGAAAACCTCTTCTTCTTCGAATGATAGGCAATCTTTTATGTTCTGTACATCATATATCTTTGAGAACCAACTCAAAATGAGGCTACCACCTCTGTTTTACAAGCTGCAACTTTCAGAGAGCACTAACTCTCTGGTTTCTCTAACACCCACTAGAAGGAAGCACCAAATCCCTGAGTGTTCCAACACCAACTGGATGGAAGAACCTACTTCCACTTATACAGGCACCAACTTGCATACAGAAAACTCTGTGTTTTCCCTAGCACCACCCTGCTGCCCTGTTTTCTAGCCACAACTAGATGAAGGCTACAACTTCTAGTATTCAAGAACCAACTTGAATAATGGAGGACTATAGTCCTCCCTAGCACCTCCCTACCTCTCTGATTATAAATAAATGATTGAATAACCAACAATACAGATATATCAATTCTTACCACTTCTTCTATGTTCTGCAATTCATCTCTGCTTCACTATTCTTTTGTTTTGTTCATACTTGGCTTGACTTGCTATCTCTTTCTATATTTTCTTTATTTGTTCCTCTCATGCTATTTGGTATCTGTACATTCTTCTCTCTTCACCTTTTATGTTATGTTCATCTTTTGTTTCTCATCTCTGATTTTGATCTCACACTGTGCATACTGTGATTTTCCTTTCTCCCAGTTTAACTCATTTTTCCAATGCGAATAGCCAATCTAACTCAGTCAGGGCGTATTTCTTTTATACAATCCTTCCATTTAGTTACACTTTGAATCTCCAAATAAATTCACAAGCAACTGAATAACTAAAAAAACCAAGAACTATGATTTAGTTCTGCTAACTGAATTGTAATTGATCAATAGTCCGTGAAGTGCAACAGTCACCCTTCGCTCAAAATGTCGATTAATAAAAAACGTTGGATTAAATCCGCAGAGACTTGCTAACCTTTCAAATATGTTCCTCACAAACTTTACCTTCTCAACCTAGCACCAATCATGTTTCTCCCCACATGCCCACTTGCTGTGACCATATTGCAAACAAAATTCATTTCTTGATTTCGCGTTTTGAGTGATCGACTGTGAGTCACCTCGATTTTCCCAATTCATGAAACTTTGAAGTGGACCCTAGCAACACTAGCTCCTTCCCTTCTCTTCAGCTAATGTGACCACTAGTTATGACCATAGCCCTATTCAAAAAAGGCATTTCATGATTTCACATCTCCGATGTAGAGCCTAGCGACGTGCTAGCTCCTCCCTTAATCCAATGACGATGTGACCTTGGCTATGACCACATGACAAACATTTGAGTGTTTCGTGACTTCAAGAATTGCGATGTTAGAGGTTAGATAACCTCCATTCTTCCAATTTTCGAACTCCCAACTTCGATCACCTCATATCAACTGTCTGATATTTTTAGTGACTCAACAGTTTTGATTACCTTCTGCATTTTGGGATTTCACGAGTTCCTTTTTGATGTGGTCCTTGCTGACGTGGTCTGAAGTTGTCCTTGTTTATGTGGACATTCTCTTTGCGAACTCGAACTTCATATTAGATCAACGGTTCATATCCCTCTCTAGTCTAACCATCCAGATCTTATCGTGATTTCACATTTCAGATGTTTGAACGTGAGCCAACCCTGAATCTTCTAACTCCTGATATCTAAAATATTCCATATCAACAGTCCACAACCCTCTATGATCTAGTGGTTGATATCTTATCGTGATTTCACGTTTTGCGACTTCAAAGGTTATAGCACCTCCTTCCTTTGACTCTTCAGTCAGTGAAATGCTGATCTCTCGCCACGTGTCCTTTGGATCCAATGACCCAGATCATTTCGCGACTACGCATATCTCGAGTTGGAGGATGGATCTTGGCCATTATCCTCTTCGCAGTTATACTGGATCCAACAGTGGCTAGTCCTTCTCACTTTGATCTAATGGCTGAGGTCTAATCTCATCCTTTGTTCTCTTTTGAGTTTCCTCGTTGTTGTTCTCCTCGATGTTTTTCTTTCCATCAATCTTCTCAGTGTCATTGTTGGTTTTCTTGCCATCAATGACAAACACATTATTTTCCTAAAAGATATGCCAATAGGATTTTTTCCAAGGGTTGGGTGACCTAAGGAGGAACACACAAAAC
This sequence comes from Picea engelmannii, assembly GCA_009831015.1. Lineage (NCBI taxonomy): Eukaryota > Viridiplantae > Streptophyta > Pinopsida > Pinales > Pinaceae > Picea > Picea engelmannii. Next base: position 187,514 of record ML777991.1, on the reverse strand, counting down.
AACTAGACCTCAGCCTTCAAACCTTCATGGGTGTCTCCCTGCCTTATGGTATAGGAATGTTTGAGTGTAAGGATTTTGGCACCCCAATTCAAAATTTTCTAAGTTTCAAAAAATGAAGAATGATGATGGGGAGTTATTTGGATCCCTATCCCCAACATCGTAACTTAGTCTACCAAATTATTTTGTGTTCCTCCTATGGAGGTAAGAAAGTGGGTTGATTATGGTTGTTTTTAGAATGTAATAGAGGGATGTGAAGTTGAGGTCATGGAACAACTTCGTTCTTAATGGGGGTGTGCAAAAAGACCCTTTTCTAGACAACTAAATCCCTCAAGAGTTTCAAGTATCTAGCAAAAGGGTTTTTGAATAAGTGAGAGTGTGTGCAAGGAGTGATGGTGGTGAAACCAATTTTTAATAAGTTAAATTCAATATTTTAGCATTGTGGACATCATGTGGTCCTTTACTTCTCTTATTTAGATAACTTACTAAATTTTTTCAAAATGACCCTTGCAAATGAAAGGAAATCCTAAGCTATCATGGAGGATATGATAATACTTAGTTCGAACCTTTATCTCCCTAAGGTGTTTTGTAATATATAAAACTTGAAACTAGTCCTAGATTGTGAGCATGTGGGCATGTGTGGGCCCTTACAACTTCTTTAAAATCCCTAGGTGACTTACTCTAATAATTTTAAAACTATCCTAGAATTTCATGCATGTGGGCATATGGGCCCTTACAACTCTTTTTACATTTAGTTTTCAACAAGTAAGTGGAGAGGATTGGCCTCTTTTGTTTGAAAGTGATTTGATTTACCAAGGGAGGTGGAGACTTATCTAAGCAACCTCTTTTTCTGATTTCCAATATCACACGAGGGTGCGAGGAAAGAGCATACCCCAATATTGGTTTAGATGGTATTCTAGTCCCAATTTAATGTGATGACCTTTTAAAAATGAAATCTTTTGAAATTCAAATGCAAAACCTCTTAATCCATCCACGTGGCAGTCAAGGAAATCAAAGATATTATGGTATTTTTTAGTCTCTCTAATTATCTATGTGTGATTTGAGGTTAATGGATGCAAGAATGAGATCTCATCCTGCTTGTACTAGCTTTTACAAAGTGCTAAAATAAAATCTAAACTACTGAGTGGCAGCGGGAAACTCAGGCCTTACAATTTTGTAAAAATAAGACAAGTGTGAGGCAGGACCAAAAATAGTCATGCATAGAGTGCAAACTACATTGTTGTAGATTTTTGACAGAGCGCAAATGTGTGAGGACCGCATGTCTGTTCTTCCTGAACCTACACGCACGCAGGAAAGTTGGCGGGACAAAATTTTGAAAAAAATCTCTCACAATGGGGTGAAATCCTGCTCTCAAATGGTGAGTTTAGGCCATTTTTGGCCCCAAGTAAACTGATATTCGAATTGATACTCCTTGGAGAAATATGGGAACTTATGATTCCCCTCTTTTGTTGGATTACTGAGAGGGGGGGCTGAATCAGTGATAGAGAAATCTAATCCTTTTTATCCATATAATGAAAGTGTTATATCGATGTAGAATTATTATCCAATATTTGTAGAGTAAATAAACAATGAACAGATGAACAATCATACACATACATAGTACACCAGTGTTTTTACATGGAAACCCAAGGTGGGAGAAAACCACATAATGATTTTTCTTATATGTATTGAAGAATTAAATTCATTGGAAGCACCAACTTCCTTTGTTTTCCATCTGCAAATGGAAGGAGGCTCCAACCCACTAGTTTCTCAGGCTAAAACCCGAGGGAAGCTCCAACTCCCCAATTCTCTGGATACAACCAAAAGGAGGCTACAACCCTTTATGTTCTCTAGCTACAACCAGAAGGTGGCTACAACCACCTGTCATTCCCCCGTCCAACTGCCCTGACGTATAAGTAGAATGATGGAACCAATGTCACACTATCACTGTAATATATATTGTTGTAAACCTATACCAATAAACATATACCAAACAACCTGTACCAATAACCTGAACCATGTATCAACTATGCATCAACATGTACCTCAACCTGTAATCAACCTGTACCATAAACAAGTGCATCATCCATGCACCAAATTGTACCAAACAACCTGTAATCAACTTGTGCCATAAACAAGTGCATCAACCATGCACCAACTTGTACCTCAACCTACAAACCTTCCTTAACTTTAAGAACAAGAGACTAGCATTTTCATCAAACTTTACTTTAGTCTCACATGACTAGTTTTGGATTAGTCAACAACCCTAACTTGAAATAATCATAAATATGTACCTGTGATGAATAAATATATGAAAATAGTACACAATGTTCTTCATTTTTTTTTATGAAATTTATCTAGGTGTTAGTACTTGGAACCTCTCAAAAAAAGAGTTATAGAAAAAATGGCATACCTTGTTGAATTATGGCTTATTCTAGAGAGAGAACTTGTAGAGCATGCCCCACATGGAATATTTGTTGTATGGATCTGAAAATTTTACACATAATATTATATATTGTACTCTAACCAACACATTTG
>ML777991.1:159086-169106 GCA_009831015.1 Picea engelmannii | reverse complement strand
TATTTCAAAGTTTGTCCTAAATCTCTTTAAAGGATTTATAATGTGAAACTTTGGTGAATATTGATTCTCCAAGACCATTCAGAAGTGCATTTGTGGCTTTGGAATTATTCTAACCGAGTTTCACTGCTTTGTCATTTGTCAGCGGAACTGTTGGTGTTGTGTATCCATATACAATTGATTGCTAAATTTCAAATCCTCATGCCTGTATATATGTCTTCATTCTTATTCTCTGAAATGCATATTGTTGTCCATCAAACTATGGTATTCCATTTTTATACATGTTGTTTCTCTCCATGATCTACCTTTCAGTGGTTAAACTGATTTCTAAAGGAACCTTCTCTGATTCAAATTGTTGGATTACTGAGAGGGGGGGGGTGAATCAGTAATAGAGCAATCTAATCATTTTTAACCATATAATGCAAGTGTTATATTTATGTACCATTATCATCCAATATTTACAGAGTAAATAAACAATCAACAAATGAACAATTATACACATACATAGTACACCAGTTTTTTTACGTGGAAACCCAAGGCCGGAGAAAACCACAGAATGTTTTTTCTTATATGTCTTGAAGAATTACATACATTGGAAGCACCACTCCTTTGGATTCCAGCTACAACTGGAAGGAGGCTCCAACCCCCTAGTTTCTTAGGATACAACCTGAGGGAAGCTCCAAATCCCCAATTCTCTGGCTAAAACCAGAAGGAGGCTACAAACCCCTATTTTCTCCAGCTACAACTGGAAGGTGGCTACAACCAACTTTCCTCGCCCCGTCCAACTGCCTTGACATATAAGTAGAATTATGGAACCAATGTCACACTAACACTGTGAGATATATTGTTGTAAGCCTATACCAATAAACCTGCACCAAACAATTTGTACCAATAACCTAAACCATGTATAAACCATGCATCAACTTGTAAGAAACTTGTACCATAAACAAGTGCATCATCTATGCACCAACTTGTACCATAAACAAGTGCATCAACCATGCACCAACCTGTACCTCAACCTGCAAAACTTCCTTAACTTTAACAACAAGATACTAGCATTTTCATCAAACTTATTTTAGTCTCACATGACTAGTTTTGGATTAGTCAACAACCCTAACTTGAAATAATCATAACTATGTACATGTAATGAATAAAGATCTGAAAATAGTACACAATGTTCTTCAGTGTTTTTTTTGCAATTCCTCTAGATGTCACTACTTGGAACCTCTCAGAAAAGGAGTTATAGAAAAAATGGCATACCTTGTTGAATTTTGTCTTATTCTAGAGAGAGAACTTGTAGAGAGTGTCTCACATTGAATATTTGTTGCATGGATATGAAACCTTTACAAAGAATACTACATACTGTACTCTAACCAACACATTTGGTCTTACTAAATTTGGATCTTTTATGAAAACATTATGATTTTTTAACCCGAAACAGTTGTTTTAGACTAGTTTTAGGACTAGACACAAACCCTATTTTCCACAGAGTGTAACTCCAAAAATACAATGACCCACAAGCTAAAATTTGTACCACATCTACTTGGATATGTTTCCTCATTGTCCTCCCAATTTCATGGTCTGAATCATTCTATAAAAAACAGTTATTGCGAAAATGGTGAGAAAACTTACAAATAACATACCTTAGAAAGCATCATCAAAAGAATTTATCCTCCCTTGAATTTCGACCTTCTTTACTTCACCTTCCCTCTGAAATTCAGCTTAGATATCCTTTGATTACCTTAGTCATATGTATATATTCAATATGCTCAAGTGTAATTAAAATGAGAGAGCCTTGCCTCTTATTTATACTTTCATGTAGCTTCCTCAAGGGGTTACCTTTTAACCATCTTAACACAATTTCTTTATTTTAGGGTTAACCCACTTCTAACCACTTTCCATAATTATAAAGTTCTCCATTTATTTTATTATTTAAATAATCCTCCTTGACTTTGTCACTTCACTTTATTATTTAAATAATCCTCTCTGACTTTGTAACTTCACTTTATTATTTAAATAATCCTCTTTGACTTTGTCACTTCACTTTATTATTTAAATAATTATCTTTGACTTTGTCACTTCACTTTATTATTTAAATAATGATTTTTTACTTTGTCACTTTACTTTATTATTTAAGTAATTTCTTCTTTGCAAGCACTTTGACTTCTTTGACCTTTTGGGGCTTCAAGCCAACATATGAGGGTCCTCCAAATTCGTAAGGCCATAACTCTCAAACCGTGAGGAGTTATGTGACATTCTACATACCACTAGAAATGACATGACATGTACTATCCATATAGAATAGTCTTACCTACAAATATATCAAAACTCATACCATTATACATCAAACAAACTTGGGTCCATTACCCAAATATTTGTGCTACCAAAATTCACTACCGAATTTTCTTCAAGGATTGGCATCAATGACAACGAACCCAATTAATCAACATCTTCCTCCTTGGGAAGGCTCTTGAGTCCCCAAGTATAAATTCTTATTTCTACTATCAATGGCTAACAAAGGAAAATGGTGAAGAAAAGAGTGATGAACTACTCCAGAGGAGAGAGCTCTAACACTTGTTGTGGGTGCTCAAATATTTCTAAGAGGAAGGTGGATTATCAAAGCTAAAAATGAGCAGCATAACAATGCTCAAATACTTCTTCCTTTTTGCATACAATGGACCTTTATTTATAGGAGGATGGAAAGCTTTTTCTCAATTGGTTCTAAGTGTGAATGGGAAGCCCTTAGAGGTACTTCCCATCCATTTTAATGATCCCATGGAAACATTTGAGGGAGATTTTGTGTATGGGGGAGGTTCGCTTCATCCCAAAAATGGTTGGGGCCTGACCAAATTCATTAATTCGTCGTTTCAGTATCCGCGCGGGTCTTTTGAAAATCAATCATGCACTTTGCGCTTTGTGCGCTTTGTTATCCCGCATGGATGTGCACACATGGCTTTAGTTGAATGTGCACACGCAGCTTTGGATGAATGTGCATGGATTTCTAGAACCACTTTTACATAGTATTTTTATTTTCTTGCCAAAACTAAGGGTAATCCTTCCATTAATATTAGTAGTATGTTGTGTTTCTATTACTTGTTTCTTCATCCATTGTATGTATTTGTAGTGGCCATTTTCTAGTGATAACACCAGTGAATGGTCTCTGTCACAATTTGCATTATAATGGTGTTGTTTAATTTATTTTACCAATTAATCAAGGGATAAGAGACACTGAATATTGCACACAGGGGGTATAAGAATCAATGAACATGTTGATGACCTCACATCCCCTCATCCCTGCTAAAACTTGGTTCCTGTAGTCCCAATAGATACCTTGGGTGAGACTTCACCTGCATGGCGATGTTGTTGAAAGGGTCGGTATCTAAAGGGTTTCGTTGGTTAGATAACTTGAACCATTGGTATTACAATCATACGCCAACTGGTTGTCAAATCTATATATATCACACTTAGTATATGCCTAAGCATGGATCCTTGTTTTATGCATTCATCGCACGCTATCCATCTACTATCAGTGATGATTGGGTAGATGCTCACTCAATTTTATGTTTCCCGAGGAAATATCACAGTTCTCGATGTAGTACATGTATGTCGAGGCACTGGTCAATTCCTCGAAGGCACATTTTCACTATTATTACATGCATGGAAATCCTTTACACATGCTACATTGGACATTCCAAAGTTCCCTCATGTTTCATCACTTTTGGAAATGTTTATTTCATGATTTGAGCCTCAACCCACACGTGTGGCCTTTATGATAGCCATGTGGGTGCTTTTATAGTTTATTTGACTTGGATGGGCATGTTCCTTTCCTTGTGGATGATATTTTCTTGATATGATGGATTGTTCATTCTTTGGAGGTATCTTTTTATCATTCCTTGAGCACATTTGAGGGAGTCGTCCACCTTTTAAGATATAGTATACATAAGGGGGTAATGGGGGGTAGCTAGGGAGGTACCCAATGGAAATAATAATATAATTATGACTATGTATTCTATGTATGGAGGCCATTTTTAATAAATAAGGCGTATGTAATAGTGTTAAAACAATGCATCTAAGAAGGCTTATTGAAAGGCTCCACCTACTAGAATGTTCATTCTCTAGAAAGTTCCTAGAATGTATATATTAATATATAAATAAGTAGCCCGCACGGGTGTAGACGGATTGGCAAGTGTCGTGTAAATGGAAGGAAATTTGTAAAATGAAGTCTCATGTTCGATTCTCACCCGGATTTACTCGTGCGCCATTCTTGCGGGTTGGGTGGTTGCACCTGGGGTTATAGTGGTAGCCGACGGGGATMGRCCCCRTGTCACGCGAGTACGAGAACCGCGAGTTTCCAATTCCCCCAGTAAWATATATATAAGTATAAGCAATGTAATGAAGCATGGTGAAGAATAATATAATTGTATCAAACATTGTTTGAGGAGTGTTTCCTTCCTTAAGGAATAACACATGGTGTTACCCTACCTTAAGGGTTTTCTCTACAATTCTCTTCTGTTGATTATTTTGTGTGACTGAATTAGTTTTTTTTTTTAAGTTAAGGATATATCTTCTAGATTTAATTTTTAGATCTGAAGTACATAACATTTGGTATTAGATCTCTTTCTTGGGCCAAAAAAGGGAAGAATGTTTTTTTTCCTTCTTGCACATTTTAAGGGTAAGGGAGTATGGTGGCCTTCAACTTGAATTCTAAAAATTTTTGTAGCAAATTCGAAGGAAATGGTTATATATCCAAGTTCCTCTCGAAAAATATCTAGGCTAATTTTTTTTTTTGTCCAAAATGTAGTCTGGGAAGTGTAGATACTGGCAATTTAAAATCAACATTTTTTCAGTTTCTCTAAGGGACAACCATGTGATTGTGGTCATATATATTTTGAAAAACTAATCAACTATCAATAAAATTAGTGTCATTGTATGTATATTTAATGTGGAATTTCAAAATTGTAGTCATAATAGCTAGTCAGAGAAATATGGTCGCAGTTATTAAATGCTTATTTTAATTTAGCCACCTCAAGAAGCTCCATTGAAAAGTAAGTTATTTTTATAAACCCTAGATTTTGTTGAAGGGTTCTTCCAAGAAAGATGTATTTTACTAGCAAAGATGATGACCCCAGTATTGGAGAATATATAAAAAATAGAAAGGCATTATAGAAAGAGAAGTAGAAATATTGTCTACATTATGGCTTCACAGAAGATGTTTCCATATGGTGGCATTCATTTGACTATTATGAGTTGATGGTACTCCCTAATGAATCATATGAAAAATTACTTTTAGATAAGTGGTTTCTTGCCAATTGTAAGCATACATAAATAATCTTATTTTGTTTTCATGCACAAACTTCATATTATAGGTTCATGGATTTATTTAGCATGAAACGGTTATTGTTGTTATAAACCATAGAAGCAATCCTAATTTCATTGATGTTAACTTGGATAAAATATTTCAATTACTTACAAAGAATATGAAAATCACACAGGTCGAGGGTGGAAATGTTCAAGTTTTTAAAGATTTGAAGCTCATCATGGATAGATACGTATTTTATTCTAATTTTCTTGCTATAGATATGAATTATGTGGATGTTATTATTGGATATTCTTGAAAGGAATCAATTGGTACAGTTAATATTAATGTGGATTTTTTTTTATGAATTTTTGGTACAAGAAAAATAAAATCACATTGCAGATAAGTCTCTTAGTACATGAGAAGGGCCCAGAACATTCTCTACAGGGAATAAAATTCTAGTACAAACCAAAAGATCCAATGAAAAGGATGAGGTTGAATCAAAAGAAGAATCTACAAAAGGAAATGAAGAAAAATCCCAAGAAGTGCATAAAAAGGAAGAAAAATCCAAGGAAATAAATGACTCAAAGGAACACCATGCTAAAGAGTCCAAGCTATAAAAATCAAGATCTAAGGTTGATGTATATCGCCACCCACACCACTTGGAAAAACAACCATAATCAAGGGAAAGGCATGAGCATCAATAAACTTATTCTTGACCATTATGGCACATGAAAGGAAACCAATCAAGAGGTGCATGGAGGAATATCAACATTGCAAAGTGATATCGGAGTAGCACAACAATCCCATGACACCAAAGGGTAAATACAAATCAATATTAAGGTGGTAAGGAAATAGTTGGACATTGTGTTTGTATTGCACTAGGATGGATGGATGCTCATGTTTGGTACCAACTGGCTACATTTCTTATCTAATCATATTGTATGGTTTCTTCCCATGTTTCTATGATGGAACATGGGAAGGGGGATGGAATGTAGTATACCTAGGGTGGTAATGGGTCGTAACTAGGGAGGTACCAAATGGAAATTATAATAGATATATGACTATATATATTTATATATGGAGGTCAATTTTAATAAATAATTCCTATGTAATAGAGTGAAAACAATGAATATAAGAATTATTAATAGAAGGTTCAACCTACTAGCATGTTCCTTCTCTAGAATGCTCCGAGGAGGTCAATGAATGTAAGAAGGCTTCTAGAAGGTTCCAACTACTAGAATGTTCCTTCTTCATAATGTTTCTATGAGGGTTGATATTACTATATAAATAAGTATAAGCATTGTAACAAATCATGGTGAAGAATATTATGGTTGTATCAAACATTGCTTGAGGAGTGTTTCATTCCTTAAGGAATAATACATGGTGTGACCCTACCTCAAGGGTTTTCTCTACAATTTTCTTGTGTTGATTATTTTGTATCAATGAATTGGTTTCTTGTTTAAGTTAAGCATCTTTCTTCTAGATTATATTTTTATATTTAAGGTACATAACAACGACCCTTCTCCACCTTTTCAAGGGGTCATTCCACTTGGAGGGAGCTAGTACTTCACTTGCTTGGGAGGATACTACACCATGATTTGATGCCTCTTGGAACATTAATCTTGTGAAGCAAATCCACCCTCCCTCTTAGTGGGACGTCCCCCTCTCATGAGGGTTTTATGTACATGTGACATCATTTTATTATGTTTTGAATTAGTTTCATTCTTTGCATGGATGACAAGTCTTCTTTGAAATTCTCCTAGGATAATTTTAGGGAGAAATAATTAATAAAGATTGAGAAGGATATACAAGCCTTCTCTATAAATAGAGGCTCTCCTCTCATTAAAAATTGTTGTGAAATGTTGGATATCATTTGTGACTACAATTAATATAATATCTTCCTTTTGAGGTTGTGATGTTAATTCTTGGAACTCTCTCTTTATTGATTATCTTCTTGGTGCATTAAATATTTGTTATGGTGATTGAAGAATTATACTAGCTTTCAAGATTAATCCATATGAAGGGTTACTATACCACTTGGAGAGAAGATGTTTTATGTATTCTCCTTTCCTTCTTCTCTTGTTAGCTTGGATAAGTACTTAATCCATTGCTTTATTTTTCCTCTAGGTTCTTTGGAAAGGGTTTTAAGCCTTTTGTTCAAGTTATGGTTAATATTGTTGGTGAAGGTTTTTTCCTTTAAGGAATGCATTCTTGTAGGGCCTTGGTCCTCTTAGTTTATCTTGATTAGATTGGATATTTTTCTACCCTTAGGGTTCTAATATCTTACCCTAATCCTAAAGATAGAAGTGACCATTTTTTTTAGCAGCACACTTCTTGAGCTTGTACATCCTAATTTGATTAAAAAAGGCACTAGTGCTATATCGAACAACCAACCAAAAATAACTAAAAAGAAAAAAGAAAAAAATGTTGTTTATAAGGAAATATGATGGTAAACAATCAAGGAAAAATATTAATTTAGATTTCTTTAATTTTCTAGTGCAAAGTTAAAGATTATTTTATTTCCTAGGAGAAATTATCTTCTTTAATTTTCTAGTGCAAAGTTAAAGATTATTTCATTTCCTGGGAGAAATTATCTAGGGTTTATTCTTAATTGTTGATCTCTAACCATAAGGAAACAAACATCGACCCTATTGGATTGATATTTAAGGTGTTATCTAATATTTTGTGCGCTGATTTAAGGTTATTCTCAAATTTGGAAATTAAATTGCAAAATAAAATAAAATAAACTAGTGAAACCCTAAGGCTAGGGTTAGGGTTTGCTACTTCGAGGTGTTTCATTTCTCATTCAGAGCCCCTATTTCATTTCTAGATTGTTTACCAAGATTATATTACATATCTAGAGGTGATCTTAATCTCTAATGTGCTTATAATTTCTTATCATTTTCTTATAGATTGACTTGGTGAACTCAGTTGATAACTTGTAAGATCCTAGGGGGATTCACCATCTATTTTGCAAGTTCTTGCTTAGTTAATAGTTAATCTTTATATATCTTTAGAACTTGTCTCTAACACTTGTTTGTGAATGTCTATTGTCCAAGTGAAAACATCCAAGAAGTCCATCTCTTTTGTGTTTAATCTCTCTCTTGTAAGGTAGTTTTACAATTTAAATTTAAAATTTCCCTATTTTTATTCATAAAACATATTCAGAAGTGAAAGAACAACCATCCGTTTTTCCTCTTTTAGCATATACTGAAGTGGTAAACACAAGCACACATTGCACCTTTGATTTATGCTAAATGTGTTGACTCTTTGTGCCTTAAAGTAGCTTAAAGTGGTTTTAACCTCTTTTGACTTTTGTTAGTTGAGTGATAGATTTAATACAAATCTAAAATTGTTAATACAGATTATCATATACATCAGATTTACCACACATTCACTAGCTCCTAATCTTTCTTTCAAGTGAATATAATTGTGATTCATGTTATTGTTTGAAGTTTCATATCTTTGAAACATTTTGATCACTTATTGCATATTGTGCATGGCCTTGTTACATATATTGTGGATTAATCAAAGTAAATCATATGATTGCATAGTTTTAATTCACTTGAAGACATTTACTTTTATTATTTGGGACATGTCTGTGAGTTGACTTAAAGTGCAGAAGAAAATGCACTCAAATAATATTGGTGGAATGGTTGGATCTGAAGATTTGAGTGGCTAAGTTTATATAATCGGAGTGCCCCAAAAAAATTTCCACAAGCTAAATCTATTTATGAATTCAGAAATACAATTTAAACAACAAAAAATAGACATTTTATCCAGATTTAAATAGTAGGATTCCTACCAAAAACACCAAAAGATAGAACGTTTAACCAAGGGATCTTCGTGTGTCATGTTTCTCCCTAAAAGTAAATCGCTATAGCATTGGGTTCTACGACCATGTTTCTTAATATCGACATTCACTCAAGCATCAAAATAACGTTCGGTTAGTAAGATCATCATCTACAGAGACTATGTATAATTATAAACAAAACAGTTATAGGGTTCCATTTACATTCCCAAAATTTATTTGTAGCGGCCCAATGCCGCAATAGATTCTGTGTATTTGTTTATGATGGTGGCCGGCTTCGCTGTTGCATCGGTTTCTTCTTTCACCGGTGAACAGATAATTTAGAATCTGTAATGCCACCAATGCGACCGCCCTTCTCTTAATAAATTTAAAATATTTAAAGAGAACATGCTTTAGCCCTTTTGAACTGTGAACGATGACGATCTCACATGCATAACAAGGAAGATTTAGAAAAAAAAAATACAATTTCACTACGGGCAAGATACTTAGATCTGTAACTATGGGTATAGCATAGGATCCAGACATTGTACAATCGAATACCAATGCTATATACATTGGAAAGACAAATTCAATTTAATAGAGCTTCATACCGAATATTATCAGAACTATGACAGATTCGTGAGAAGTACGACAAATTAGTGAACTTTTGGACAAGAAAGTTGGTAAACTTGTTAGGGTTTAAGGCAAACGCCGTATCTTAAGGCAATGACGGTAGTTAAACTTGTCTAGTTCTGTCAATTTTTAGTAGCTGTCGCAGAGAAGAATTGCATCGCTCTGCACCATCCACATGCATGCTGTTCGAATCCTGCAATTGAACGGTTGTGGGCTTTAATTGTTTCTCTCGAGATAACATGTGCAGACCCGATTAAACCAGATATGTGTCATTTCCTAGGCATATCCCTGGTGGTGACAA
>ML777991.1:147050-158493 GCA_009831015.1 Picea engelmannii | reverse complement strand
TAGAGTTAGCCTACTCCAAAAATTTATACCTCAATGCATTTGACCAATAAGTCACCCTACAGTTAAAAAATTATCAAAACTATTATTTTATTTTTTTTAATTTATCAAAACTATTAAACATTTTTTTAATTCTTTAAATAAATTTTGAAGTTTTCAAAACCATCAAATTTAACACAGCCTATTTAGTTTTAAAATTAATTTCAAACTCTTCTCCTTGACCGCTCACCGCTTAGTTGTGACTAAATTATAGTGAAAACTCATCCTTAAGCAAATGGAGAAATACTTAGCTGGTCCCTTGTAGCCAAGCTAAAGCTGATCTGACTAGTGATGATGATAACAACTAGCCTGATATATGGAGTTGCTATAATGGGCGTGGTTGGGTGAAGAAATTAACATGAAGGATGAGGAGAATGGGCACAAAGAAACGAAACTGTGGAAAAGGTGTAAGAGTAGTTGGCGAAAGCACTGTGGGAGAAGAAATTAACATGAAGGATGAGGAGAATGGGCAGGAGGAAACGAAACTGTGGAAAATGTGTCAGAGCGGTAGGCGAAAGCACTGGCTTTGCTCGGGGAATCTTTGGAAGCTCGCATTTACCTATGTTTGTTTTGTTCTAGAAACTTCTAGAACTCTCAAACTATGGCAACATACCAGAATGCTAAGAATGAGAGAATTGCTGCAAGAAGAGCTCACAGATTTCATGTGAACATTCAACAAAGGTTTTCTATCCTGGGACCCTCACCACCATTTTCTTTAACACCGATTATATTAATTTACAATGGTATACTATGTGTCATTTTTGAGTTAGCTTAATTTGTATCTGAGAGGAACTCATTAATGGAAGGGAATTGAAAACAAATGTGTAGATTTATTATCTTGGAAGGTACACAGGTACTAAGCATGTAAACCTTGTTATGATATCATGTGTAGTGATTATGTCATCCTATAATTTTTCTCATAGTCAATTTTTAATAGTAAGTAATAGTAAGTAAATAATTTTTCTCATAGTCAATTTTTAATAGTAAGTAATAGTAAGTAAATATGTGTTGCTATTCAATATAATAACCAAAATATGTGTTGCTATTAACTTTTTATTAACAATTAATATTAATTTCTATAAAATATAATAATGAATTAAAGTTTATGTTATTCATATTTTTTTTTAAAGAAAAAGAAAAAATAGAATTGTATATAATCAAGGATATATAATTTGATACTAACTAATAATCCTCTGAGTTTAGAGAAAGGTAAAGATGAATACCTACTATTCAAGTTAATTTTAAATAGTGCATTCAATTTGTCTAGAAAATCTACAATTAATAGCCAAACATGTGTAATCATATGAAATAGGAGAATTCTCTTCCTAGCCTAATTACTTATCTTGATAAATTGAGGCCTCTAAGCACACAACCTTCAAACTATTACCAATCTCATGCACCAATATAATATGCAACACCATCACTCATAGCGATGCCAAATAATCATGCAATTTCGAAACTTGTATTTTACACCATCATCTCTAGTGCAAGTTGATACACAGGCAAGGATCCCATACCACCCAAACTCCCCTTATTTCCCCCCAAAAGGAAAAAGAAATCCAATGAATGCCCCACTTACCGCCTTTGTCCCCCATCTTAATCACCATCTTTTTATATTTAAAAATTATGATTCCATAAAGATTATGTATACATTTGGCATATAATATTCACAACTATCAACTAGAATGCACTTATTAATACCTATAATGTTGGACACCATACCTCATACAAATTCAATCAAGCATGCACCCAATGAGTCAATGAGTCAAGAAAGCATGCAAATCAAGCATAGCAGAAAGTGGAACGTAGCCTATATTATGAAATATGAAGAGGATGACTTGTGAAGGATTACATGTTATGCCATGCTTCTATTCATGACCCATGTGGCAAGATAATATGAAATTCTTCGTGATAATGGGCGCTCACAGAGAAATGGTGCTATTGTTGCCCCTACAATAAAAAGCTTTGATGAGCCCAAGATCGTTTTTTTCATGGTACATGCTATTACCATTAGTTGATTGTTATTACCAAAATAATCAAATAAATAACATTTTTAAATAATCATTTATTCAAAAATATCAATCATAACAACATCTAACTTTGTAGCATCTCAATAGATAAATTATAACATTGGTTCACCTAAAATTTAACAATGAAATATTGGTATAAGGTAAATGTTAATCAATTTAGCTAAGCTCATAATAGAGTCACCCTTCACCAATCAGGTTGGGTCATACATGTTTCCTATTGCTCCTAGTATAAGTAAATTTAAGATAATAAGTACTAAATTATAACATTAAGCCTATGCTAATGTTATATTCACCGAATATCACAATTTTATGATTTCCAAATTGAGGATTTTGATGAAATTTTCCTATTTTGGCATAATTGTTAGGTCATTAATGAATTGAGTCAATTAATGTCAAACCATATTCATAATATGCATTCATTCATTGATATCTTGATACCTAGAGACCTAAATTTTGATGCAATAGACATGATTAATTTTCCACGTGGACAAATGCAATTGTGTTGTGTACCTATTCACTAGAGGTATATTAGTCCCAAGTTAAAAAGAGCATAGAAAAAATTCCAACTAAATGAATAGGGCCAAGTGGCATAATTACATATTTAAGGAATCATAGGATCTATATACCACAACCACACCTCCTCTCTTAGCCCAAAACAACCCACAAAATGGGTCATATATATTTTGATTTAAGACAAGTACACTTGAGTCCACATCCAACTCCAATAATGGGTGCTCTTATAAAGTAGGTTTTTTGACCTCGTAAAAGTTTATTTAAATCCATATAGCACCTCATAACCTCCTCTAATGGAAGGAGTTTGTAATGTATTTAATTCTAAAACTTCATAGAAATCACATAAAATGTAGATCAAAACCAAAGAACATATAAGAAAATAGATAAACCCTAAGAAATATCTCTTGGTAATAAAAAATAGAGACTTGTGTTCACTTTCCTCTTCATGGGGGCAACCTCCTAAAGAAAATATCCAATTATAATAACAATTCTAAACGAAACATTACATAGCCTTCTATTGAATATATAACCATCCATAAAGAATCTTAACTACCTATAGGCCCACTTATAATAAGGGCCCACTAACTATTTTGGGCCTTACTAATAAAGAGAACCCATTTTGCAATGAATGACTATTAACTATCTATTTAATCGGCCTTATTCAAGGAATATGGCTTCATAATGTAACACAGTCGACCCCCTAAAACTCTTTAGGCTGGTGGGATGTTCAATTTTTTCCTCTTTCTCTCATGCTAAGGGATCAAATCAGATCCTCTCAGATTCTTGTTTGTCATGTTCATACACAAGAACTTCCCCTTACCAACATTTACTCTCATAAATACTCTAGGTTGGCCTCCAACTACCAATGATAGTCCTTGAATGGGTTCATTACAAAAAACATGGACCTGAACACCCCTAATCAGATGGATAAAATCATTCCTTGCCACTCCAATGAATCCTCTCTAACAGGTCATTCCAATAGATCCAACAATCCTCAGAGTTAGAAATCAATGGATTCGATTGTATCTGTACCTTTAGTCACCTGGTGCTGCTCACCCGCATTAACCTCCAAACATTAAGTGTGCAAGAGGGGCCCATGAAATATCTATGGTTGTCATTACATTGTGACCACCCTTCGATCTACGACCCACATTCTTGCTCAGAATCGTCCACTATCGGAGCACATCCACTCTGAGTACCATAAGCCACTATGACCATCTCTCTTTGGTATCACACACTCTGAAAGATCCAACAATCCTTATAGCACAACATCTGAGGGTCGAGGTCCACTCGGGGTCTCGTAATTTCATGAGGGTTAAGGGCTCTACATTTTCCACCTCGAGACAGATTGTTATATATCCGATGACTGAGATCGGGGAGACAAATTTTGGTAGATCGACGATCTGTGAAATCCCTCGTTGTTGGATGCTCATCTCAAGCCCTGTTTCTAGGCCTTTGATACCTTCCAATAGGCTTACACTCGACATTGACGATCCAAATTCCAGCACTGAATCCTCTGATAGATCAACAAATCTCATTGACTCAGAGTCATTGCCATCATAACTTTGTTGCAATCATGATCCAGGTGGATATTGGTGGCCACCCACCTATTCCAACTGGCTCCTCTTGTCCATTTTTAGTTCAACACATTCTTTTGTACTTCTTTTTATTTGTGGGTTCTACACTTCTGGGGTTTTCTGAATCCATACACATAATCTAGTTGGATACTTATGGCCTCTCACCTTATCCAACTAGCTTATTTTGTATGTTTTCATGTTAGCACATCTTGTTGTACTTCCAGGGTCATTTTGGAGCCCTACACAATGTGTTTTTTTGGCTCGCCACAGTCAAATTGTAGACGGAGTCAAAGTTTGATGGCATAATGTGTAGTTATATGAAATACCTTTCCAATGAGCTATCACACACCTAAAATAGAGGTAGTATGAAAAAGTTACGACCCTGGGAAGTTGAGTTACCAACTTACCCATAGGGGCCTACATGACTTTTGGCGTTTCACCTCCTAAGGTTAGGTTTTTGGATGTCTAGGGTTTTGGAATTCATGAGTAATATCAAAAAGGCCTCTAGAGCCTCATTGTAATCATTATGCTCAGACAGATGCGCGTAGCAGCCACATCTCTTCTCAGAGATAACTACCACCATTCGAGCAAGTGTTTCAGTTCTGAAGTTTTACAGTTTCAACCTATTTCATTTATTCAATACAAGATATTGTTCACTGGATATTTGTGTTGTTTTTCATGTCTCTATGTTTATTTTATTCAATCTATTAATGAGTTCACTCTACTCCTAAATCTGGATCAGTGCTATCAGAGCGGTTTGCTCTTCATTTATTTTTCTTCGTGCATGTTCCTGACAAGATCTGGGTACAAGAAGTTGGGACTCGAACCAATCAAGCCATTGCAATATCGGTCATGCTGAGCCCGAAAACACCCCATGGGGTACGGAAAGAAATATGATGGAGAAGGAGATCCTATTAAAATGTTTATCGAGGAAGCCCTCGGTACAAAGGAACGAAATTATGGACAAATTTGCACGGATCCTTCGACGACTGCCCACATGAGAAGTATCTCCATCAAGTGGCCATGCAACCCTCTTCAAGGTACAAGTAAATTTTTATATTCCATTATTTGAAGGATTGATAGATGCATATGTTGTAGATAAATGGTTGAATATGCTTGAAGGGTATTTTTCGGTCCACAATTTTTCGATAGGGAAAAAATTACTTTTGCACTCATCAAGGCCATCCCCCATGTTAAGGACTAGTGGGATACTTACTCTCAAAAAAGAGTCGTAGAGGAATCTGCAATATTTGTGGTTGCCCCTACATGGGATTCCTTCCTAGATGCCATTAAAGAACAATACTACCCTGTTGGAAGCTACGAGGACCAGTACACTAGATGGACCACCCTGTGTCAAGAAAGGGACCAGACAATACCACATTCCACCAATATTTTTCATACCCTGCACACCAAATTGGGTATAAAATACTCTAAGAGACATCTGGTGCTCAAATACCACGATTGTTTTCATAGATACATTCAAACAGAAATGGAGTTTTTAGACATCGCCTCATTAGGTACGACTTATAGATACACTGTCAAGATCGAACAAAAATTTAAGTAGAAGAGGTGAGAGTTTGGATCTGCAAACTCCTCACCGCAAAAGCAAGGCAAAGGTGGCCCCAACCCACACAGTAGAGGAATGAGACGAGATGGCCACCCTCGAGACAACCAGTCCAAGCCACAACACAAGAAGGGCAATGAGAACATGAAGAAGGACATGAGAAAATGGTGGGAGTACCATAAAATCCCTTGGGACAACATTGAAGAATGTCACTCCAAGTAGTCACTCATGGTCGAGCTGAAGGTTGTTGATTCAGAGGTTGATTCTGTATCAAATCTAGAAGGAGGGAAGCAGATTATCGATGTTGAACCCAGTGCCACTATCGCTACCACCAAGTCCGACCAAGGGAACCAGAAGAACCAAAGGAAGGGGAATGCCTCTTTCGGTCACAGATGTGGGTAAAGGGGGCTCCGCTTCATTTCATTATTGATAGAGGCAAACAGAAGAACCTGATATTAGCAGAGGTCGTCAAGTGCGTGGAACTGCAAATGAAACCACACCTGCATCCCTACACCATCGGTTGGCTTCGCCAAGGGAGAGATATTTCTGTCATCCAATAGTGTCACCTGCCCTACGACATCAAGCCTTTCAAAGATGATGTATTGTGTGATATTACTCCCCTT
The DNA here is from genome assembly GCA_009831015.1 of Picea engelmannii. Taxonomy (NCBI): domain Eukaryota; kingdom Viridiplantae; phylum Streptophyta; class Pinopsida; order Pinales; family Pinaceae; genus Picea; species Picea engelmannii. Next base: position 152,150 of record ML777991.1, on the reverse strand, counting down.
GAAGTTTGTGATGTTCTTTTAGGAAAACCATATTTGTGGAAGCATCATGTTGTGTATGAGTCTAGACCCCGCTGTTTTATTATTACTTTAGGTAGACAATTGTACAGGATACCAAAAGTAGCGCTGCCTATTGTTATTTCTTTAATCTCTCCTAAGAAATGTACTAAGGCCATTTAACAGACTGGGAAGTTCATCTTCTTTGTGATCCGTGTTCACAGTAAAAAAAAGGCCACCTCCACATATGTGGCCTCTACACAGAGCATCTCTTTGCAGCAAAAGAAAGTGGACGGGATTTTTGAAGACTACAAAAACATAATCTCCTCACCCACCGGGGAACGAACTCACTGCCAAGTCAAGCATATAATTAATCTAAACCCCTTTGCACCTCTACCTAATGGACCATTCTACCATCGCTCACTGATGGAAAATGATGAAATCAGGCATCAGATCCAAGAGATTCTTAGAAAGGGGCACATTAGACCCAACTCCTCCCCTTGTGGAAGCCTGATTGTGTTGGTGTAGAAGAAGGATAGGACTTGGAGACTCTGCATTGCTTATAGAGCCTTAAACAAAATCACAGTCAGGAACTGATACCCGATTCCCAATATTGGCGACCTTCTTGAATAACTCAATGGGGCAAAGTTATTCAGTAAGATTGACCTAAAGTCATGCTACCACAAGGTTCCCATGGAACCAACTAATATATGGAAGAAAACCTTCAAATCTAAAGAAGGTCTCTTCGAATGGATGGTCATGCCCTTTGTCTTAACAAATGCACCAACCACTTTCATGAGGTTGATGGATGATGTATTGATACCCTTCACCAACTCATTTATGGTGGTATATTTGGATGACATCCTCATCTTTAACAGAACTTGGGAGGATCACATGCAGCATATTCATCAGGTTTTGAGCACTCTGCGGTAGCACAAGCTATATGCCAACCTGGAAAAATGCTCTTTTGGCATGAACAAGATCCAATACTTGGGCTACATTGTTGATGAGAATTGGGTACATGTTGATCCATCTAAGATCCAAGTCATCAGTGATTGGCCATCCCCGGCCACACTAACCGAGCTTCGGATATTCTTGGGACTGGCCAACTTCTACCGACAGTTTGTGTTGGGATTCTCCCATATTGCATGGGCCCTCAGTCAGGTGACCAAGGGAAGTGGCAGGGAAAAGTTCATGTGGGGGAAGGAACAACAACGAGCATTCAGTGATTTGAATCATTGCTTGTACTTATCTCTAGTACTCTCCTTTCCCGATATTGAGACTAATTCATCTAACTATGTTGTAGGCACAATTCTCACTCAATATGGTAATTTGATGGCATACCATAGTGAGACAATCTCAGATACAGTCCAGAAATACCCCACCTATGAAAATGAAATGTATTACATTGTACAAGCCTATCGTCAATGGAAACATTACATTCTGAGAGATGAGACAAACATCCACATTGGTCACAAGCCTCTTTGGTTCATACAAACATAGGGTAAATTGCAGAATGACCTCCATCAGAAGTGGTCCACCTACCTGCAGCAGTTCCATCTCAACATCAAATATAAGACTGGGATATCAAATCATGCCGTTGACTACCTTAGTCGAACTCTCGTGGCTACACTCACCAATGTGCTCCATTCCTATGGACATGAGGCATCTAATTGGCCCCAAATTTATCAGCAAGATCCAAACTTCGCCACCACCTATCAGCTCTTGGGTATAGGCATGACTATCACTAATTTTCACATTCAGGACAAACTATTATTCCATTGGGGCCATCTCTGTGTTCCTACAAGTGAGCGTGGAAAGCTTATTTGGGAAGCCCACTACAGTTGGATGGCACGACATTTTGGCATGGAGAAAATTATGGTCATTCTTTAGAGACATCTTTATTGGCCAAAACTTCGATACGATGTCAAAAAGTATATTAGATCTTGCACTTCCTCTGCCATTGCCAAGCCAACCACCAATAACCAAGGCTTATACACCCCTCTTCCTACTCCCGAGAAGCCTTGGGAATCTGTTGGATTTTTACCCTTTTATTGGTCTTTAGGATTCCTTATGGGTTATTCTGATTCTACCTTACTATCATAGATTGACCCTGGTTCAGATTTGATAATATCCCAACAAAATACCTTTAAAAATATCGGCCCCTTTGGTATACCAGAAGGCAACGTAGCACACAGAGTGTAATGCGTAGTCTCACCCGAGATATCTCTATTGGTCTCTGCAATACTCAGGTGTTTGCAACCTAGGAATGAGTGGAGATCTGCAGTTGTACTATGTAATATTTATTCAGTCAGTCTAACATCTAATTATAGAAGTCATTTTATTCATGCATGTGGAATATCATATCTAACTAACTGGTTCATTCATCTAACATTCAACAATTAATCATCCATAAAGATGCATACATTCATTCACATAACATAGGTGTTACTGTGGTTCACCCCCTCGTGGGATACATCCACAATGATCTGGATCTCAAGATTTTATTATGGTTCGGTAATATATCATGTCATTCATGTTTACAATCTCAGGTCTTACTCTTCTTCCACAGGCTCCTCAATCCCCATGAGGCTAACTAGATCACACCAAGCTCCTCATCCTGTGATATAACCCTCAGGATCGAGTCACTCACTGCCTCCCTAGCTCACCAGCTTACTGAGTAGTACATTTCTTACAATTCTATGCCATCTCTGTCCTCTCATTTCTCTCTTAGTCGACCCCCTCTATCCCTCTACATACTACCTATTTATATTCTTGGCTCATCAGCCATTACAATACACTACAGAAACCCTAACCCTAACGTCGTTAGGTATTCCTTGTATGCACGCCTCTCTTTCTTTCCTAACATGTGTTTCTCTTCCTTCCATATGTCCTCTTCTCCTTTTAATCTTCTCCTCCCAAAATTAGTCTTTTCTTCTGACTAGGTCTGCATCCAACATGCCCCCAACACTAACATGTGGCTCATTGATCTAGGATCTTTTCATCGAGTGACTTATAAAGAATTGCATTAAATGAGCATAAATTAAAGTGCACCATTAAATAAAGAAATCTTAAAAAGGAAAAGACATAAGCATCAAATCTGAACACAAAAAAATTGATAACAGAGTTCATCCCTAGAGGACTACGTCTTCGGGTCCTGCTCTCAAATGGGTAGGCTCTTTCATTAACTCAGCAAAATAATTTGGCAAAATACATAAGTCTACCTCATTCTGAAATCAAGCTGCATAAATAATGCTCAGATCAAAAAACAGACAACACCACTGAATTCGTGGTGTCGAATTACCCAAAAATGACTGTCTTCACATCTCGGTCCAGCTCTGACACTCCCAAGCCCAAAAATAACTTCATCTCATTTTTTGTGCCCTCTCTGCAACCTGCATTTATGACTGTACTGTATCATTTTTTGTACCTAGATGACCATACTATACACATACCTCCTCTTGGTGGTTGGGCAGATGCAACATTTAATAAATTGTTTGGTTGTTGGTTACAATGTGTGGACCATGGCCTGTTGGTTAGGGAGGATTTGTTAAGGCACATGTGGGGGAGGAGGACCCGGGGTCAAACCCGTGGGCCTCCCCCTTTTGGGATTTGTATTGTTACAATATATATTTTAACATATGATTTGTTTCTCTATAGTTAGCGATGACACTATCCATATCCCAACGATGTAATTGTGGCCAAGTTTGGCATGGTCCATCAGATTTGGTGGACCCACCAAACTAATTTGTTCTCAAATGTTTTCTCATGGATTTTCATTGAGAATTTCCTTCCTGCCATGTGTCAGCCTTTGATTGGGCCACATGGTGGCCTCTCACTACTACAAGTTTCTCCCTTCCAAGTCAGCACCCCATGTTAGCATGACACATCATCATGCCACATCAGTGTACGGACTGTATGGGCTGCCACCTGGCACGATCCGATTGGTCCATGGATCGACCTGAAAATGACAAAACTGGGTGACACGTGACAACCTTTGGTGCTACCACGTCACCATGTTAACATCAGCATGCCATGTGTCACCTTCCTGCTCCTTCCATGTGTATTTTACGGATGTTGACGTTAGTAGTACGGATGTTGACATCAGTAGTACGGACGTTAACTCATCCCCTGCTCACTATGCTAGGTTGACCAAACTTTGACTATGAATATATTTAAATCTGTAACTCTGTTTGATTTTATGTTTACGCTGTTGGAATTATTACGATGCGCTCTTCATGATCATGTCATTTTCACTGAGTTTTGGGAATTTTGAATTTTTTCCCTTTCTTTGTCTGTTGAAGCCACTCTAAATGTCATGAGTTTACTCTATGAGTTCTAAGTTGTTCTTAGTCATCTCTGGATCCTTTTTGGATCACTCATCCCAAGCCACCTAAGATTTGTGTGTGTATTAAACAACTCCTGCGAGAACCTGTAACTTCTTTGTGAGTTCCCTTGCTTGTATTTGAGTTTGTGTGGCATTTTCTCTTAGTACGTTCAACACTTGCGTTGTAATCTCCTCGCTGATCATATCTGTGCACTCTACCTGAGTTTGTGCCATGTTTTTCTTTTCCTCTTCTTCTTGCGCAATGACCTCTGTTGCTCACTTCTAGAGAGGTTCCATTTGATCTTGGCGCTCCTTCTTCTGTGTCTACAAGCCTATGAATTCTACTTGTAACTTCTTCATATCCTGTACTCCTTTGAGGCACTCGGTAATCTGCATCGTCTTTTGCCTCTGCTTGAGGTCCTAGATAGTTGCGCTTATCTTCTCCTCTTCATGGTACCATTGTTGGACCTATTGATCCTCATCCAACTTTGTCCATATATGTGCTTCTTTATCGAACAAGTTGACAACTGCATTGACTTGTCGTTCCATCTCCTCCATCTTCTGTTATCCACATTTTTGGTTATCGAGATGATATTATGATTATGTCATGATGATAGAAGATCAAACTCTTCATTAAGGACCTTTTCCTGAAGAAGGTTACACTTGTCATTTTCTAAAAAATCATATTTTGAAGAAAGTACGCAGGCTGCATATATACTCTCCTGCGGAAATCCTTAATTTCCGCATGCTGCATTCAGCTTGGTTGCGGACTTTCCGCA
>ML777991.1:97966-134416 GCA_009831015.1 Picea engelmannii | reverse complement strand
TATGTCCACTATCCATTTCTCTTAGTTCATTTGATATCTAGATCTAGGGAAAGAGTAGTATTCTGTCACGGTTTGTTCCAGATCCAGGTGGATCTTGGGGAGATTGGTCTGTGTCCGCACTCACGAATTTATCCATAAACACTTCCCTGATGCTTCTTTCTTCCTTTTCTCCTTCACCTCCAGGGGAGTGGTAGGGATGAGTTGTTCCTAGAGGTTCTATATCTCCTTCCTATATTGATCGATTGTGTGCACAAATGGTTCAATTTTCTACGTCATCATGAGCTCTATTGTCTGTGCACTCTTCAAAATCCTGTCATAGGATATAACCAATCCCTGCTCGAGCCTATCCGCATGATATTTCTAGTCCTTGGTCTCAACATTGACCTGCTTGAGCACCAAATCCAAGGCTTATTTTTTCTCCTTCGCTTGTTTCATTTTTGTTGCATCCATGTCTGCGTGCGATTGTACCTCTTGTGCAACGCTGACTTGCAGTTTATATAACACCTTGGTTGGTATCCATCCCATTACCAACTGTATTTGTGCCAGATATTTCAAGGGTTTCTGGCCCACAATTTCATCCATGCGCAAAATGCTGGGTGTAATTTGAAACATCGATCTCGGTTGTGCTTTCGTCTAGATCCTATCTTGCTCACTTGACCCAGGCTTGGATCCTGCTTGTGATGTTGTGGGGACTAATTCTATTCCTCTACCTGCCCTTTGTGTTTCTCAGATATGCTCGAGGAGCTACCTCATGTCAGCCATCTCATCCTGAATCTTGTTCCTTTGGCATTGGGCTTCGTCAAAATCCTCCATTGTTTGGTCCTAGACCATTTGGGCGACGAGGTCCGCATCATCCTCTATGATTGTATATTTTGTTGGTGTTTTGTGCACCTTATTTTTCTTGTGGACACCACCTTTTTGTATGATTGACCTATTGGTCTAGCCTTTCTCTTGTTGAGTAGCACTTTATGTGGTCTCCTGTTTTGTCTCGGTCTCTTTTTCTTGTTCCTGTGACACCTGGGTGTTGTTCTTCTTCCCCACCTGGGTACCTTTCTTGGATGCACCCCATTTCTTTTACTGCACCACTATCTGGCTTGGATTTGGATTATTGGGCATCATTTTTTCTCCTACAAGTGTCTTTTCTTTCCCTACATCAACCTCCTTATTCACATACATCTCTTGATTCAGGTCTGGAACCTTCTAGTCATCGTGCCAATCCTTGAAGGCCATTTCTATGTCCTCTTCCTTGATGCAGTATTGTAGTTGTAGCCATTCTTTCTTGGGATCCTTCCTTGCTTGGATCCATACTGCATGCCTGGTCACTTTAAATTTGGCTATGCCCTGATATTGCACGACCACTTCTGGTGTAATCCGCCAAGTGTTGGCAATGCTCTCTCGCGGGTCGTTGTAATACCCTGCGAACATGCTTGCATTCACACTTTTGTTTTTAGGGTTTGAAGTTCTCCCCAATGATAGGTATCATGCTGCAAGGAAACAATTGGATCTCTCAACAATGTATGTATACTTAGGCTCCCTCCATTCGAAAAAGGTGATTAGGATGAGTATCCAGAAATAGTGAAATTTTTTCCCCAGGTCCTGCACGTCCTTGCAATCTTCTAGGAACATATTTGACAAGTATGGGGCCTAGATAAGTGCAGTGCCCTCCACACACTGTGTTGTAGCTGTGATGACCCTAGCAGGTAATTCCTCCTTTTGGCAATTCCTGATAAACTTGCAAGCCATGATTTTTGTGTCCACCCTTGTTACTGCATCAATTATGATTCTGTGTGACCCTCTTTATGTACCTTATGTCTTCTCCATTTCCTCAGCCAGTGCCTTCTCCTTCATTTTGTCATCAAGGAACTGCATGGGTTTCTCCCCCTAATATGGAAGCCATGTAATATACATAATGAGATCTATGTCTATCGAGATAGCCTCTTACACCCATAGGTATCCTCCGTGGGTAACTTCCATTAGCTGCTTAATGCAGTTTCTTACATCCCAACCCCTTCCAAAGCGCATGATCTCCAACAGGCCTAGAATCTCAGTTTTAGCCAGTCCAATTGCCCATTTTTTTGGTTGGTTAATTGGTTTTCCAAAGTGTCCTATACCCACAGTATCCAGGTAAAATTTCTTTTCAAACTCAATAAATGTTTCTATGTCGGTCACATTGTGATATGAGTACCATAGTTTTTCCACGTAGCCTATCAGGTTATCTGCGACACGCACCCTTTCTGAAATGCACAGTAAGACTATGGTTGTGGTAGCCTGCCTATGCAATCATCTTGCTACTAGCTTTTTTCCCTTCCATTGTGGTGGATGACTCAAGGTTCCAACCTCCATTGTTCTCTCTTATGCATATGTCTCTACCTACTTGGTGACATCTTCTACTATGCCCTCCTGTGGCTGCTCCGACATGGTTGTGTGTCACCTTTCTATCATGGTCGTTTCTATCTGGTTCGGGACCATGCCATTAACCCTCGAGGGTTCTTCAAGCTTTTCAGAGCATGAAGGATTTTCTACATCATGGGTTTGTTGGCTCTGTCCTACTTCCAACATATCAATATCCATTCCCACTAGTGTTGTCTGTTGGGTTTCCTGGTTCCATATTGGGTGATGGGATTTCATCCAATTCGACGAATTCTGGAGGCCGAGGTGGTTTCTATTCACTTCCCTATGGTTTTTGAGGTGCTCTGAGGTTGCTTTGAGTTCGTCTGCAGGCTTGGCTCAACGCTCCTATCTTGGGTGGTTCCATGGTGGTAAAAATGTTCTCTATCGAGCTTAGTTGTCTCAGTAAGTTCTGCAAACTCGCTCTTTTCTCTGTATACTCTGTCACTCTGTGCTTTTCTCAATTTCACAATAACCCTTTTGATCCCCACATGATTACCTTATATTGGAATCATGTGAAACTTCTCGTAGACGTTACCCAATTTATGCTTTGAATGAGCTGTCTCTTCCCATGTATTTTCCATTGAATTCCCTTGCTGTCACCAGTTGGTGTGATTAATGCGGCATCTCGTCAATCGTTTTTATCATCCAATTTTGATAGTATTCATCCGTTGGCACCTATTTTCCGTACCTTCCATTTCTGTTGCTTCTTCTTGTTTGGTCCTTTCTTCGTCATGCTAACATTTCTGAGTACGTGTGAACATTCTCTTTTTAGCGTGCTACCCATTTGTTTATTATCTTTTGATGCCTAGCGTGGTAACCCCTCTGTTGTTGTGCTTAGTTATAATTTTTTTTTTCTAGGAGGTCGAATGTCCCTATATAGCTTCAGTCGACTCCCATTGATCATCCCTCTGAGTTATGTTCCTCTTAAATCCTTCAACTGTACAACTCCCCCATCTATGATAGTATTTACTTCGTATGGTCCCAACCAATGCATTCTGAGCTTTCCTGGGTGTTGAAGATATTTACTATCATATACCAAGACTAAGTCTCCCTCCTTGAAGTTTTTATTCTTGATGTGTCTATCATGCCAAGATTTGTCCCTTTCTTTCTGTACTTCTTGGTGAGACCCTGCTAGAATCCTATCTTCCTCCATGATCATCAATTGACTTAGCCTTTCCTGTAATGTGCCTTTCTCTATCATGTTGGTAATTGTTTCTACGCGCAGACTAGGTACCAAAATATTTGATGGAACAACTGCTTCTTGTCGATACACCAATATGAATGGTGTCATCCATGTCAATTTTTTGCATGTGGTTCTGTATGCCCATGGTACTATTGGTATCTTCAAGTTCTAATCATCCCTATTAACGTTGGAGATCTTTGTCACTGCATTCTCGAGGATCTTGTCAAAGGATTCCACTGTTACATTTTCTTGTGGATGATATGGTGTACTCTTTTGATTATAGACTTCAAACTCCTCGGTCATAGCTCTAATAGTGTTGTTAATGAAGTGACTTCCTTGGTCACTCATCAAAATCCTTGGGCATCCAAATCTAGTGATCACTTTCTCAAACAAGAAGTGTGTTGTTTTCTCTACGTTACAATCTTTTACTGGTGTTGCTTCTACCCATCTTGTTAAGTACTCTGTCACAGTAATAATGTACCTTGCTCCTGACCTTTTTGTTGGTGGGTTAATCAGTCCCAAAAAATCTATTTCCCATTTGTTGAATACTTGCAAGGTTACTTGTGGTCTTAGAGGCATCTCGTCCCTTCTATTTAGTTTACCAACCCTCTGACATACATCACATCTCTGGCAGTAGTCCTTTGAGTCTCTGTTAATAGCCAGCCACCATATTCCTACGTGAAATACCTTTTGCGCAATAGCTTTTCCTTCATAATGTTCTCTTGTTATTTCCTCATGAGCTTATGCTAAAATCCTAGGTATTTCATGTTCTATCACACCTCTTCTCAAGATGTTATCTTCACCCATTTTGTGTAAGTGGTCGGCAATCAACTGATAGTTTGCATCCCTGACTACCAGATTTTTCTTCTGCGTAGTGTTGAATTCTTGTGGCGCAGTCCCTGTACTCAAGTTTTGAATGATGTTTGTGAAGTATTCATCAACTACTTGGACCAAAAATAACTGTGCATCGGGAAATTTGTCCTCTATATTTGTAGGTTCCTCTCCATTAGTGATCCTCGACAGGTGATCGGGTCCTGCATTCAACTTCCCTAATTTGACTATCACTTCAAAGTCAAATTCCTGGAAGAACAATAACCATCTACAAATTCTCCCCCCTAACATTGGCTTGTTGATGAGGTATTTGAGATTTTAATGGTCTATGAACATCTTGAAATGTTTTCCCAATAAGTAATGTTTGAAATTTTGAATCCCATAGACCATAGCTAAGCCTTCTCTCTACGTGGTATTGTAATCATGCTCTGATTCTGACAGTTTTCTACTAGAAAATGCTATAGGATAGTCCAATTCTCCTGATCCTGGCTGCGCCATAATAGCTACAAGTGCTATGCAGGATGCATCTACATTCACATGGAATGTATTTTCCCAATCTGGGAATACTAGTATTGGTGCAGTTACCACCTTCTCTTTTAGGGTATCCAATCCTCGCTGACAGTCCCCATTCCACTGAAACTTGTTGTCTTTTCTTAACAATTTCTCCATTAGTAGAGTGATCTATGCATACCCTTTTATAAATTTCCTATAGTATCTCGTGTGTCCCAATGTTGATCTTAAATGAAAGACTAGTTTTGGTGGTGGTAGATTAACAATTAATCCAATCTTGGTAGGATCTACTAACAAGCCTTGTTTGCATACTATATGGCCCAATAGTATCTGAAAAGGTGTTCCAAAGATGCACTTATTGATGTTTAATGATATCTGACACTGCCTGCATATTTCTAACATCAGCCTCAATACCCCTACATGGTCTTTCGACAGACTATAGGTTGTCCAATCATCCAAATATACCTCTAGAAACTAGGGGATGAATTATTTGAATGTAGCTATGACTACTTTGCAAAATTTTGCTGGTGCATTCTCCAGTCCAAACGACGTGAATTTTTACTAGTAGGATCCCCATTCCTTGGAAAAAGTGGTCTTGTATTTGTCTTCTGGGGATATATTCATCTGATGGTATCCCGAGACTCCCTCGGTGAATGAATAAGCCTCCTGTCCTCCTACATTCTCCAACACCTCATCTATGAAATGAGTAGGGAATAGGTCATGTAGGAACACATCATTCAACTTTCTCAAGTCGACACATATCCTTATCCCTCCCTATTTTTTATCCTGAACCACCATCGGGCTTACCCATTCAGATTCCTCTACAAGTTCTATGATTCCAACCTCCAACATCTTATCGATTTCGGCTTTGAATTTTTCCTTATATATTGGGTTTAGTCTGTAAGGTCAATGTCTTATCATTCTTGCCTTAGCTCTGAGAGGTATCTTCATTTCACCTAGCTCTCCTTCTATTCATTTTACTTCTGTGAACATTGTTGGCAACAGATTGTTGTACTCGTGCAGTAACTTTGTTATGCTTTCCACTGTTTGCGCATCCCATTAATCTCCAATGTTGGCCATTTTGGGATTCTCAACTGTCCCGATGTTGACTTTCTTCACCTTGATCGATACAACAAATAATTTGGATTCTAGAGGTGGACCTTCCACTTCTCTTTCTCCTTCAAATTCCATGATCTGAATGTTTCGCGGGGTGTCTTCATTTGATGCTTCTTCCTACACATGGTAACATGAAAGTAGTTCATTTATTGTCTGTCTGTTTTTCTCTTGTTCTTCTGTTATGAGTTCAACTTTCAGTTCTTTAATGAATATCACCCCTCTGATTTGTTTAAGTGTTGATTCTATGATGGGGTTCTCATGCTCAAATGAGAAAGTGGTTGTAAAGTTATGCTTTAATACTGTCCAGTTTGTAGTTTCTCTACACAATTCCTGGTCTGTATACCAGTTTGTTGGGATCCCTTCTAATGTGTGAACAAAATGATGAGTCCATTATTTCGGTGGCTTCATTATCCATAAAGTTTTGCACTTCTCCAAGTGTTATGTTTGTGCCCCATGTCCATCATATTTTTGTAGCTAGTTTCTTCCCTATTCTATGCCAAACTTGATGCAGAGTAACCGCTTACATTGGTACCAGTCCTTAACTATTTATTTTTGTGCACCTCACCATATTGCATGTGTTTCCTTAAGTGATATATCGATGGTTAAGAGCCTCTAATTTTCTAATACTTCATCTTCGTATCATGCTAAGAATGATTCTAAGTCATTCACCCCATGGAAGTTGGGAGGTTCCCTTATCTCTGTACCTACCCATATTACTGTGCTATCTATTCTTGCGCATCTTCTTGTGGAGACTTCGTGTAACCTTTGCTGCCAATTTTCTAGGCTTGTATCTAAGTCTAACACACATGAGGTGATTCTTCTCCAATGGAGTACCCCATCTGCAATTGGGTTCACATAATCTTCTTCTCACGCGGTTTTTCTGTACAACTGGTTAATTTCCTCCAGGTCTAATCAAGTAGGTTCTACAAACCTTTCCCCTTCTGATGGGTCCAATGGCGCAATGAATTTGTATTCTCCTAACTCAAATGTCATCCTCCTCATATTTAAGTTGATTATGGCCTGATTGTCAAACTCCCAATCCAAGACAAACAATGTTGGATAAGGTTTTGTGCCATCCACTACTATATTACTCTGAAGTTGGCTTTAGTATGCACTCCATCCTTATCTACTATCACACCTTTCTATATTCCAATTGATATAACTCTGTGTTGATTCACTAGTTTCAGATGAACAGGTGAATATCCTACTGTGGGTTCTCCCATACATTTCCATGTTTTCTTGGGTAGAACATTTACTTCGAATCCTAAATCCAGTATAATATCTCCCATGTTGAAATCTCCAATGTTGGCGTTCAGTCTGAATTCTCTGTTTGTTCTCCTTCTTGTATGAAGATGATTAACTATTTTATGTTCTAGCTTTCCTTCCGCCTCTACATCTTTCTAGCATATTTTGTAATACTTTAACAAAGGATGGATAATTTAGTAGTTTAAAACAGGATTGAAAAAAACCCTAATCGTACTTACTTGTCCCATAGGTTGTGCTTCTTTGGTGTGATCTAGCAATGAAGGCATATCATATGATAGTACTTCCTTTTTATACTGCGTAGTTGATGTCGATGCAATGTCTGGCTTCATGAATATTTTTCTATCCTGCTTGAATATATCCTTTTCGTTCTATGCATAAAATTGCTTCTTTGGTTCGACATTATTTTTCACCCATTGGTCTTGTCTTGGCTCTTATATTACTGCATCATTTCCTATTTTAGATCCTCCTCACATAACTATGTTGATGTTTCTTCCTTCATCCCTTGCTTCTGCCAAAATCCACTAAACATTCTTATTCATCTGATTTATCTTCTATTGGATCTTCCCTAATAGTGTCAAACATTCGTGTGTGTCATGATCTGATGTGCAACAATACATACATGTCGCAGGTGGAAGTGGACATTCTCTTGCATAGTGTCATGGTTGTTGACAATTGTGGCATACCACTGGTCCTATGCCTCTTCCAAAGCCTCCTCTTTCTTTTCCTCCACCTCTGTAGCCATCTCGATCCCCTCGTGGTGAATTATACTGAGGTGTTTGGTTATACTACACGAGATTATAGCGTGGCTACACGGTATTGTACTTCAATTGTGCAATGTTATATTGTTCTTGCACAATGTTATACTGATGTTGCACAATGTTATATGGAGTTGGTACTTGGTTAAACTGTGGTGTGTCTTTCCCGATCATCATTTATTCCTACACCCAGTATGAATTTGATGTTCTTTCCCTCATGATATCCATGGTCCTGCAATATTTGTCATAGTGGCCTACTGACTTGAAGAAGTTGCAATATGAGATCTTAGGTATTGTCTAGTACTTCTGCATCATTGGGAAGTGATATGGATCATGCCCTTGTTTCTTACAGATCTCACACCATAGTCCTCCTGTTGGAAATGAGTTTGGCATTCCTGTTTCCATGTACTGTGCGAATGTCAAACATTCATTCTTATGGTGTTCTTTTGTCCTACATGTGGTACACCAAACGACTTCTCTTTTTTCCTTACCTTTGTTCTGGTTTAGTTGGAATGTTAAGTTCTTGAGATCCTCCTTCAGCTCTTCTATGGATGAATCTATCTTCTGATATTGGTTCTCTTCCAGTTATAGGGATGGTTGTAGAGCCTCTACTTGTGTCTGAAAATTATGTTTCCGCAATGGTTATTTCAAGTGTGGTAGCAGTGAATTGACGAACATATGCCTATGTTTCTTATCTGACATGACATACTTTAGCTTTCCCTTCAATCGTTTGAATCTATGGTCAATCTCACATACAAATTCTCTTGGTTGATGTCTAATCTCTATCATCTCGTTCATGTATTGATCTTCTGAACTAGGCTTATGGAACTCATTTATCAATATCTTTTTAATATCTCCAATCGTCCTAGTTGTCCCTGGAAAATTGTTGCAGCTAAACTCATGTAACAATCTAGTGCATGATCTCTTAGAGTGATAGCTAACTATGCAAGTTTAGTGTCCTCGTCTATGATCTGTTTTGCTTCCCATATATTTTCACAAATAAACAGGTGCTTGTTTGGGTCCTTCGACGCTTCTCCTTTGAATTATGGTAAACTTGTGGTGGGATCATGTGATGCCATCCTGAATATTGAACTACTACATCTGCGCAATGGATATACTTAACCAATGCTTCCTGAACTGGCTCCCCGAGTTGTTGTTTTTTGTGTAGATGTACTTCCTATTGTATTCCTTCTCCCAAAATTTGGTTGTCTAAATGGTGGTGTTCTTCTTGGTGTATTAGTCACACATAGGTTTATGGGTTCCACACTAACACTGATATGGATAGGAGTGTTTCCTTTTATTCTTGCTCTTGAATCTCTTTTCTTCCTCTCATATGTTACGCGCAAGATTTCCTCAATCTTCTCCACAACCCGAAGAACCTCTACCTCCTCTTCATCACTTTCCAAGCCTTACCTCATGGCTACAACTCTCTTCTTGGTGTTCAACTTATATTGGTAGGGTACTCCACTGCACGTCTTTTGAGTTGTTTCCATGATCCGCTTGATCTGGTATTCATCCATCATAATTGGGTCCAAGGATTCCTCATCCTTTCCTTTATCCACTTCTCTTTCCATTTCTTCTTCTCGTGTCAGTGCTTCCCCCATGCACGTTGTTGAGCTCTAGTTTTTTCATACTTTCCACCATACAAGTACACTCATCATTACATATTCTCCCTGCATTTCGTCAATAATATATCGTTAATTAAACCATAAACCTCCATTATCTCTTGTTATTCATCCTATGTAGTTAATACATAAATTTCCATATTTTTAGTGATTAAAAGGATGATTATACAATAGTTTTGTCGATGATGGTTTCATCCTATGTTTCTATATCCAAGTAGCATGTTATGTATTGTTCAGGTTTTGATATATGCATTGTCCATGTTCCGGTAACTGCATTACAGGTAATCTGGTACTCCAAGTAAACCGGTACTAGAAGGTTCTATAGTCAATCGGTACCTGCACAATCATTTGGTACTTGCACAGTCATCCGATATCCATGCTCCATGTCATCTGGTACCCACACTCCATGTCATCCAGTATTCAGTTCGTCTGGTACCAATACAGTTCTCATCTGGTACTCCAAGTCATCTGATACTAGAAGGTTCTACAAGTCATCTGGTACTCACAGTCCATGTCATCTGGTACCCACACTCCATATCATCTGGTACTCACAATTCAACACATACAATACTAGAATGTTCCAGAAACCATCTGGTACCAGAATTCTCCAGGTCATCTAGTACCAACATCAACAACAATGTACTGAAAAGGCTTGCTAGCAATGGGTTCTGATTTTGATGTCTTTCATTATGCCTAATCTATATTTGTCCGTATGAACAATATACTTGTGGAAATCATTAAGAAGAAGAATGCATGGTTGAACAAAGGCTAATGAACCTCATCTAATTGTCATTTGAGAATGTCCGTAAGATGGTCTCAAGACCCATCATTCATACCCAGGATGTCATTGTCGTAGAGGTGGGACCCATAAGTGTAGGAGTCTAATAAACTCAAATGCGAACTTTATCAATATCACTTGAATGATAGAAATTATTTGAAAAATCAAACAGGGATGGTTGGTTTCCTATTGGTTTATAATTTATCAAAGACCATTTATCTCCTCATGTTTTCCTGTTCAATGATGAGAGGAAAAATCCCCCATCATAATTCACATGGTTTCTTGACCATACAACTGTTAATGATTGAGGAAATTGTATATAATAAGTAATTTAGAAATTTCCTTTATGCTTGTGATATTTTAAAATAAATTTCATTTCCAAATTTACAAGCATGAATAAAGTTTACTTTTTCGTTGTTTCTTTAAGCATGGCATAAATGTATATTTCTTCTCTCATAATAATAGTATTGGTTTAGTTCTTTTAGATTTTTCTGTTCTGGTACTGTTGGTACAGAAACCAGTAGGTTCTTGTACCAACAGTACATAAATTTAAATCTTTTTGGAGGTTAATTTTTGTAGGATATTTTCAGCATCTCTCAGCTCTGGCAAACTTCATTTCTCTCCTTCAGTCAACATGCACCAGTTCCACATAGTCCACTTTCAGCTTGCAGAAATTTTATGTGCTAATGAGAGTTTGCATGAGGACATGCAAACCAACGAGTTTGGGGGAGAGAGAGACATAAGGAATCTCAACAGATCAACATTCATCAACTCTCTCCTAGATATCCATCAGTTCTCAACCTTGCTCCCCTTCATCTTCAAATTTCAATAGCCTGCATCATCATTTTGCAGACATTTTGTCATGTTCTGCATAGTTTACACTTCAACATGCATTATAATTCAAAGCAAGGGTAACTTGAGGTAAAACTGGTACAAATATTTTTAATTTACTAAGAACCTGGAAAACATGATGCATAGCCACTATTACCCACTCCACCCTCCACTATGCATTATCACAACTACTCATTAAACCCTCCATCTTCACTCCACTTGTCATAATGAACAATATACTATGATGATAAGACCAAGTAATGAAAAGGAAATAAATACAAAGCAACATCTATAATGTCTTCTCTTCGTACATCATAAAGCATTCTTAAGTCATGTCAAAGAGGATGAAGTAACCGTTTCCTATCCAAACAAAAAACCACAAAGTAGATATTGGTCTTAAAATTGATGTCCAAGTTCATACGACCACCATCACCAACATTTTATAAACCATTCTCAATATGCACACCATTCACCATCACTTTGATACCTCATCAACTGCTTGTCCTCCATTTTTATGATAATTTTGTTTCTCTGTTTGAAATCAATCCGTGATAGTTTCCAAGGTGTCATTCTACAAGAATTAACCCTACACAAAATGAACAATGTCACATAAATCTATAAGCAAAGTATCATAAGTTCTTCACCTTGATTGTATGAGGACATGCAAATGTTTGGGTTTAGGGGTGTGTTGAGCTCCAGTTTTTTCATACTTTTCACCATACAAATACACTCATCATTACACCTTCTCCCTTCATTTCGTCAATAATATATCGTTAATTACACCATAAACCTCCATTATCTCTTGTTATTCATCCTATGTGGTTAATACATAATTTTCCATATTTTTAGTGATTAAAAGGATGATTATACAATAGTTTTTTCGATGATGGTTTAATCCTATGTTTCTATGTCCCACCAACATGTTCTATATTCTTTAGGTTCCGATATATGCATTGTTCATGTTCTGGTACCCGCATTGCAGGTCATCCGATACTCCAAGTCATTTGGTACCAGAAGGCTCTACAGTCAATCGGTACCTGCACAGTCATTTGGTACCTACACAGTCATATGATACCCATGCACCATGTCATCTGGTACATACACTCCATGTCATCCAATACTCAGTTCATCCGGTACCAATACTGTGCTCATCCGGTACTCTAGGTCATCATGTACCAGAAGGTTCTACAAGTCATACGGTACCCATAGTCCATGTCATCTGGTACTCACACTCCATATCATATGGTACTCGCAATTCAATGCATCCAATACTAGAATGTTGCAGAAACCATCTGGTACCAAAATGCTCCAGATCATCTGCTACGAGCATCAACAACAATCTGATACTAGAAATAATTTGAAATTTTGGAAAGCTTCTAGAGGACAATAGGCGACATGGGTTTTGTCCATAATGATGTTTTCATGCAGAAAAGTGATTCATAATTCACCCAACATGCCCGTGTGGATCTCCATCTCAGGGGGAATTATTATGCAAAAATTAGCAAAAATCTCAAACTGCCAACTTGCACCTCGAATTTCGTGCAAGTGGCATCAGATCTAGAAATTATACGAAATGGGTTTTGTCTAGAATATGGAAAATTGAGTAAGGGGAAGGCAATTTTTCAAAATTAGAATTGGTTTGGAAGATATGGGTGGGGGCCTAACTAGAATCTGCCCAAATTGCAATAAAACCCCGATTTTTGAGGATTTTATCTAAAATTGTAAATTTTGAAATCAGAGCTTTGGGATTCGGTCCCATACACTCCTCAATGATTCTTCATGTATAAATAAGCCTCACGATACTGAAGGAGGAGAAGGAATTATTATCATCATTATGTTAGTATGTTCTCGTATGGAGAGATTTGGATCCATAAGAAAGGTGTTGTAAATTTATGAATTTGAATTGAATAAGGAAGTGTTGATGTTATTAGTCATTGAGTGTGATTGCTCCTTGATTTTGTAAGCCTCTCTAGCCACACATGCTAGGTGAGGTAGGGCCCCTTCAACCTGGTATGTGTTGGTTTTGTTTATTATTTAATTTGCATAGTAATTAGGATTTAGTTAATTGCATTTCTAGCTTACTTACATTTTAATTTCAATTCATCCTTTGTGTGATTGCAATTTGATTTAGTTTTATGAATTCATGTTCATTAAATACTCATGATTGATTCATCAAGGGTATGCAATAATGTTCCATCTCTCCCATTGTATTTATCACTTCCTTCTTTTGCTTCTCTATTTTATGTTTATTAGGTTCTAACACACTTATTTCCAATATTATGTGCAATTTGATTTCAGAGTATGAGTACATGTTCAAGAACACCCCAAATTATGTCTCCATGTACTTTCACATCGGGTTTCATATCTCTGTTCTAAATATTTTGTTTCTACTGATTGCATTTCCCGAATCATTATTGCAACTTACAACCATGTCATTTTTCTAAACTCACTACACTTTGAGCATGATTCCCTCTCCCAATTCTCTCCTATCCTATTGCCATTCTCTCTAATAACCATGCCTCCATTTTCATCATACAAATCGATTAACCATATATCAACTTACATTAACAAGAAATCAATTCCATCATACCCAACATTACATCCATAAACATAAACCCTCTCTAATCAATTGTGCCCAGATTTGAGTTGTTTCGAGATTGGTTATAGAGGTAGATCATTTCCATTCTAGCTCTCAATAATTCTTTGTGAATTGTTCTCATTATTCCAATAATATATAACACACAAAGAGTTAAAACCATTCTTCTTATATTCCTTTGCTTTCACTCTAAAATTCTATTCTTGGAATTAATTAGAAGATTTTATCACATCTGCAATCCATTGAACACAAAAAACACAGAGTGCATTTCCTTCCATCTATTCCTCTTCATATAGATCATTGTTACATATTTTCATTGATTCGGTAGATCCATTATTTTGTTAGGTATATTTTATCATTGTTGTTGTATCCATTTGAAGAATTGTCTTGGAGTTTTAGTTTCATTTGTTTACAAGTTATTTTCAGATTGTCTTCATTATCTTTTAATCTAGTTTTCTTTGATTTAGTTTTCTTGTAGCTTAGCTAACCACTACTGGAATCCATTGAAGGACAATAAAATTAAGTATGTTACTCACAATTAATCACACGAACATCAACCTGAGTGCATGAAAGACTGTGATCTAAGACTTTATAGCACTAAGTTATACCTACATCCCAATGATGAATCCTTAGTGTTAATTTTCTGCAGTGTGGTTTTGAAGATTGTTTCGTCGGCTTTAGATTAGGATAGACTAGGATTTGATCCTATGTTTCTTGTGCCTGCACCTAGAAGCTTACGATCCCCGGTTGATAATTAAATGTGGGAATTAACAGTGGATATATATAGCCCCAACATTTTGGCGTCGTTTTCGGGGAGGTGCTAAAGGGATTAGAGTAGAGGTAGGTTGCTTTTATTTCTCCAAAGACTTGAGTGTTCCTTTCATGCAAGTGTGTTTATTTTCATGCAAGTGTGGTGTGATTTTAAGGACGAACTAAGGGCAGAGGGAAGATGGCAAGACGTGAGGGAAGATCCCACACATCCAATTTAGTGGGGTTACGCCAAATTTAGGTTATCCCCTTCCTTTCAGTAGTTAGAATTTGTTTTTTTTTAGCATTAACCATTTTTTATATATATGAGAAGAGAAGATAACTTGTGTGAACATATAACTTGGTGACAACAAGATCCTAGTATCATGGTGGCACTTCGAGTATATAATTGGTTTCCTTACATTTTCTTTTAGTTTTCTTCTTTTTATTTCTTTAGGGTTTTTAAAAAAAAATTGGGAACTGTAAGAACCCCCCTCTACAGTAATCCATGTTTGAAATAGGGCCCATCAACCAGCATTAAGAACTCAAAGATGATCAAGAGTATAATAGAACTCTCCCAAATCCTAGCAGCAGTTGGGATCTATGCCTCTCAGGAAGAGAAAATATTGAGAATAGTCAAGAACCTATATGCCTCTCTGGAAGTGATAGAAGAAGAAGAGTTCCATGAGCTATATCCACAAGAAGATCTAAAATCCTTTTGTAATCACTCTTTCCAACCTATAGGAGATACTGAAGAATCATGGACTACATTCGATGGAGAGCTACCAATAGAACCTGATATCGAGGAGTTCTTGACATGCATATCACCATATCCAGTATGCATATCGGAGCCAAACCATCCGAAAGAACATGATCTGCGTGGCATGATAGAGGGAGAAATGCAGAGTGGTGTAAATGAGGAAGTGAACCAAGAGCATGAAGATTACATTGAACATTGGTTGCAAACAACAACAAGATTGAAGCACCACTCTCCACATCATCATCAAAGAAGCTGGTTCTTCGTATTCTGGTATACATTAGAGCTTATCTTTCAAACCCGAGTATGAATGTGTTTCTACACCTGTTAGGCACATGGTTACATTGGAAATATTCTTACACGTGAAATATAATTTCTTGTTCTTAGGTAGGATAGAGTAAAAGTTGCATGATAGTTAACCTAGTTCTAAATAAATGCAACATCTTTTTTGTTTCTTTTCAAATAAATGAAATGAGATGAAGATAATATTGGTGATATAACATCAAAAACCAAAACAACTTAGGATATTTCTTCTTCTTATTACATACATATTTCTGACTATTAATAATAACAATTGCTCATAAGCCTAGTCTTTAAAAGATTATGGGGATTTAAAAAATCTTTAAGGTCTGCATAATGATGCCCATAGGTAACTTGTACATCCTAGTTTCATATAAGAATTTGTTATTCAAGAATTATTATCAAATAGTAGTAGGAGAGTGAATGAAACTTCCACTTGTGAGGGAACACAATATTATATGGGGAAGATGAACTTGGGGACTAGAGGCACCTTTAGGTCATTCTCTCATGGCCTCATCCACCACACATTAAGTAATATTGACTATCATATTTATTTCAACTAATCTCGATACATTAGTCTATTTTTTATATGAGCAATTGTTTATGGGCAATCTATAAAATATCTTCCAACCCAATACCATCCCATCCTATAAAAAGGTTTTCAAATATGCTCCCCCGTTAGCCCATGCAAAAGAAATCTATAAATTTTATCTTAAGGGTAAATATTGGGATAAGAGCCTTTGATGGAAAATGGGTGTAAGAGGCTAACCTGTTGGGATACTGAACAGGTCTGTTAGCAGCGGGTATTGGCTTGTGGTATAACTAGAAAAACCCATTAGGGTACTAAATAGGCTCATGGGAAATGGGGCCATTTTGCCTGGGAAGGATATTTCTTAGATGTCAAAATCACCCCATCGGAGTACTGAACATGCTTGCTGGAAATGGGTTCTGATTTTGATGTATTTCATTATGCCTAATCTATATTTGTCCATATGAACAATATACTTTTGTAAATCGTTAAGAAGAAGCATGCATGGTTGAAAAAAGGCTAATGAACCTCATCTAATTGTCATTTTAGAATGTTCGTAATATGGTCTCAAGACTCGTCGTTCATACCCAGGATGTCATTGTTCTAGAGGTGGGACCCATAAGTCTAGGAGTCTAATAAATTCAAATGCGAACTTTATCAATATCACCTGAATGATAGAAATTCTCTGAAAAATCAAACAAGGATGGTTGGTTTCCTATCGGTTTCTCATTTATCAAAGACCACTTCTCTCCTCATGTTTTCCTATTCAAGGATGAGAGGAAAAATCCCCCATCATAATTCAGATGGTTTCTTGAGCATACAATTGTTAATGATTGATGAAATCATATGTAATAAGTAATTTAGAAATTTCCTTTATTCTTGTAATATTTTAAAATAAATTTCATTTCCAAATTTACAAGCATGAATAAAGTTTAATTTTTGGTTGTCTCTTTAAGCATGGCATAAATGTATATTTCTTCTCTCATAATAATAGTATTGGTTTAGTTCTTTTAGATTTTTCTTTTCGGTACTGCTGGTACAGAAACCAGTAGGTTCCTGTACCAACAATACATAAATTTAAATCATTTTCAAGAGTAATTTTTGCAGGATATTTTTAGTAGCTCTCATCTCTGGCATATTTCATTTCTCTCCTTTAGTCAACATGGATCGGTAACACATAGTACACTTTCAACTTGCAAAAAAATTATGTGCTAATGAGAGCTTGCATGAGAACATGCAAACCAACGAGTTTGGGGGGGAGAGAGACATAAGGAATCTCAGCAGAACATCATTCAACAACTCTCTCCTAGATATCCATCAGTTCTCAACCTTTCTCCACTTCATCTTCAAATTTTAGTAGTCTACATCACAATTTTGCGGACATTTTGTCATGTTCTGCATAGTTTACACTTCAACATGCATTAGAATTCAAAGCAAGGGTAACTTGAGGTAAAACTGGTACAAATCTTTTTAATTTACTAAGAACTTGGAAAACATGATGCATAACCACTTTTACCCACTCCACACTCCACTATGCATTATCAAAACTACTCAATAAACCCTCCATCTTCACTCCACTTGTCATAATGAACAATATACTATGATGATAAGACCAAGTAATGAAAAGGAAATAAATACAAAGCAACATCTATAGTGTCTTATCTTCGTACATCATAAAGCATTCTTAAGTCATGTAAAAAAGGATGAATTCATTGTTGCCTATCCAAACAAGGAACCACAAAGTAAATATTGGTCTTAAAATTGATGTCCAAGTTCATACGACCACCATCACCAACATTTTATAAACCATTCTCAATATGCACACCATTCACCATCACTTTGATACCTCATCAAATGTTTTTCCTCCATTTTTATGATAATTTTGTTTCTCTGTTTGAAATCAATCCATGATAGTTTCCAAAGGTCATTCCACAAGAACTAACACCTACACAAAAGAAAAAATGCCACATAAATCTATAAGCAGAGTATCATAAGTTCTTCACCTTGTTTGCATGAGGACATACAAATCCTTGGGTTTGGGGGTGTGTTGAGCTCCAGTTTTGTCATACTTTCTTCCATACAAATACACTCATCATTACATCTTCTCCCTTCATTTCGTCAATAAAATATTGTTAATTACACCATAAACCTCCATTATCTCTTGTTATTCATCCTATGTGGTTAATACATAATTTTCCATATTTTTAGTGATTAAAAGGATGATTATAAAATATTTTTGTTGATGATGGTTTAATCCTATGCTTCTATGTCCAGGATGCATGTTCTGTATTTTTCAGGTTTCGATATATGCATTGTCCATGTTCTGGTACCCACATTGCAGGTCATCCAATACTCCAAGTCATCCGGTAACAAAAGGTTCTACAATCAACCAATACCTACACAGTCATACGGTACCTGCACAGTCACCTGATACCCATGCTCCATGTTATCTGGTACCCACACTCCATGTCATCCAGTACTCAGTTCGTCTGGTACCAATACTGTGCTCATCCGGTACTCTAGGTCATTCGGTACCAAAAGGCTCTACAAGTCATCCGGTACTCACATTCCATGTCATATGGTACTCACACTCCATATCATCTGATACTCGCAATTCAACACATCCAATACTAGAATGTTCTAGAAACCATCCAGTACCAGAATGCTCCAGGTCATCTGGTACCAACATCAACAACAATCAGGTACTAGAAATAATTTGAAATTTTGGAAAGCTTCTAGAGGACAATAGGGAACATGGGTTTTTTCAAGAATGATGTTTTCATGTGGAAAAGTGAGTCATAATTCACCCAAATCACATGTGTGGACCTCTGGATCAAGGGGAATGATTCTGCAAAAATTAGCAAAAATCTCAAACTACCAACTTGTGCCTCGATTTTCGTGCAGGTGGCATAAGATCTAGAAATTCTACGAAATGTTTTTTTTCTAGAATATGGAGAATTGAGTAAATCGTCGATAGTTTTTCAAAATTAGTATAGGCTTGGAAAATATGGGTGGGGGCCTAACTCGAATCTGCCCAAATTGCAATAAAACACAGATTTTTGAGGATTTTATCTAAAATTGTAAAATTTTAAATCAAAGCTTTGGGATTCGGTCCCATCCACTCCTCAATGATTATTCATGTATAAATAAGACTCATGAGACTGAGGGAGGAGAAATAATTATTATCATCATTATGTTAGTATGTTCTTATATGGAGAGATTTGGATCCATAAGAAAGGTGTTGTAAATTTCTTAATTTGAATTGAATAAGGAAGTGTTGATGTTATGAGTCATTGAGTGTGATTACTCCTTGGTTCTCTAAGCCTCTCTAGCCACACATGCTAGGTGAGGTAGGGCCCCCTCAACCTAGTATGTGTTGGTTTTGTTTATTATTTAATTTGCATAGTAATTAGGATTTAGTTAATTGCATTTCTAGCTTACTTACATTTTAATTTCAATTCATCCTTTGTGTGATTGCAATTTGATTTAGTTTTATGAATTCATGTTAATTAAATACTCATGATTGATTCTTCAAGGGTATGCAATAATGTTCCATCTCTCCCATTGTATTTATCACTTCCTTCTTTTGCTGCTCTGTTTTATGTTTATTAGGTTCTAACACACTTATTTCCAGCAGTATGTGCAATTTGATTTCAGAGTATGAGTACATGTTCAAGACCACCCCAAATTATTTATCCACGTGCCTTCACATTAGGTTTCATATCTCTGTTCTAAATATTCTATTTCTACTGATTGCATTTCCCAAATCATCATTACAACTTACAACCATGTAATTTTTCCAAACTCACTACACTTTGACCATGATTCCCTCTTCCAATTTGCTGCTATCCCATTTCCATTCTCTCTCATAACCATGCCTCCATTTTCTTCATAAAATCGATTAAACCATATATCAACTTACATTAACAATAAATCAATTCCATCATACCCAACATTACATCCATAAACATAAGCCCTCTCTAATCAATTGCGCCCAAATCTGAGTTGTTTCGAGATTGGTTATAGAGGTAGATCATTTCCATTCTAGCTCTCAATAATTCTTTGTGAATTGTTCTCATTAGTCCAATAATATATAACACACAAAGAGTTAAAAACATTCTTCTTATATTCCTCTACTTTCACTCTAAAATTATGTTCTTGGAATTAATTAGAAGATTTTATCACATCTGCAATCCATTGAACACAGAAAACACAGAGTGCATTTCCTTCCATCTATTCCTCTTCATATAGATCATTGTTAAATATTTTCATTCATTCGATAGATCCATTATTTTTTTAGGTACATTTCATCATTGTTGTTGTATCCATTTGAAGAATTGTCTTGGAGTTTTATTTTCATTTGTTTACAAGTTATTTTTAGATTTTCTTCATTATCTTTTAATCTAGTTTACTTTGATTTAGTTTTCTTGTAGCTTAGCTAACCACTACTGGAATCCATTGAAGGACAAGAAACTTAAGTATGCGACTCATGATTAATCACATGAGCATCACCTTGAGTGCATGAAAGACTGTTTTCTAAGCCTTTATAACACTAAGTTATCCCTACATCCCAGTGATGAATCCGTAGTGTTAATTTCCTGCAGTGTGGGTTTGAAGATTGTTTTGTCGGCTTTAGATTAGTCTAGACTAGGCTTTGATCATGTGTTTCATGTTCCTACACCTGGAAGCTTACAAGCCCCATTTGATAATTAAATGTGGGATTTAATAGTGCATATATATAGCCCCAACATTTTGGTGTTGTTGTCGGGGAGGTGCTAAAGGGATTAGAGCATAGGTAGGTTGCTTTTATTTCTCTAAAGCCTTGAGTGTTCCTTTCATGCAAGTGGGTTTCTTTTCATGCAAGTGTGGTGTGCTTTTAAGGACAACATAAGGACGAAGAGAATATGGTAATACGTGAGGGAAGAGCCAACGCATCCACTTTAGTGGGGTTACTCTAAATTTAGGTTGTCCTCTTCCTTTCAGTAGTTAGAATTTGTGTTTTATTATCATTAGACATTTTTTATATATATGAGAAGAGAAGATAACTTGTGTGAACAGATAACTTGGTGACAACAGGGTCCTAGTAGCATGGTGGCACTTCGAGTATATAATTGGTTTGCTTACATTTTCTTTTAGTTTTCTTCTTTTTATTTCTTTAGGGTTTTTAAAAAAAAATTGGGCACTGTATGAACCCCCCTCTACACTAATCCATTTGTGAAAAAAGACCCATCAACCAACAATACGAAATCAAATATGATCAAGAGTTTAATAGAACTCTCTCAAATCCTACCAACAATTGGGATCTCTGCCTCTCAGGAAGAGCAAATATTGACAATAGTCAAGAACCTATCTGCCTCTCCGGAAGTGGTAGAAGAAGAAGAGTTCCATGAGCTACATCCAAAAGAATATCTAAAAGCCTTTTGTAATCACTCTTTCCAACCTATAGGAGAGACTAAAGAATCATGGACCACATTCGATGGAGAGCCACCATTAGAACCTGATATCGAGAAGTTCTTGACATGCATATCGCCAGATCCAGTATGCATCCAGGAGCCAAACCATTCGAAAGAAAATGATCTTCTTGGAATTATAGAGGGAGACGTGCAGAGTGGTGTAAATGAGGAAGTGAACAAAGAATATGAATATTACATTGAACATTGGTTCTAGACAACAACAAGATTGAAGCACCACTCTCTTCTTCAACAACTCTCAACATCATCATCAAAGAAGTTGGTTCTTCGTATTTGGGTATACATTAAATCTTATCTTTCAAACCCGAGTATGAATGTGTTTCTACACCTGTTACGCACATGGTTACATTGGAAATATTCTTACACGTGAAATATAATTTCTTGTTCTTAGGTAGGATAGAGTAAAAGTTGCATGTTAGTTAACCTAGTTCTAAATAAATGCAACATCTTTCATGTTTCTTTTCAAATAAATGAAATGAGATGAAGATAATATTGGTGATATAAAATCAAAAACCAAAACAACTTAAGATATTTCTTCTTATTATTACATACATATTTCTAACTATTAATAATAAAAATTGCTCATAAGCCTAATCTTTAAAATATTATGGGGATTTACAAAATCTTTAAGGTCTACATAATGATGCCCATAGGTAACCTGTACATCCTAGTTTCATATAATAACTTGTTATTCAAGCATTCTTATCAAATAGTAGCGGGAGAGTGAATGAAACTTCTACTTGTGAGGGAACACAATATTATATGGGGAAGATGAACTTGGGGACTAGAGGCACCTTTAGGTCATTCTCTCATGGCCTCATCCACCACACATTAAGTAATATTGACCATGATATTTATTTCAACTAATATCGATACATAAGTCTATTTTTCATACGAACAATCATTTATGGGAAATCTATAAAATATCTTCAAACCCAATACCATCCCATCCTATAAAAAGGTTTTCAAATATGCTCCCCCATTCACCCATGAGAAATAAATCTATAAATTTTATCTTAAGGGTAAAGATTGGGATAAGATCCTTTGAAGGAAAATGGGTGTAAGAGGATAACCCGTCAGGATACTGAATAGGTTTGCTGACAGCGGGTACCGGCCTGTGGTATAACTAGGCAAACTCATCAGGGTATTGAATAGGCTCATGGGAAATGGGGCATTCTTCTTGGGAAGGATATTTCTTAGATGTCAAAATTACCCCATCGGAGTACTGAATAGGCTTGCTGGCAATGGGTTCTGATTTTGATGTCTTTCATTATGCCTAATCTATATTTGTCTATATGAACACTATACTTGTGTAAATCGTTAATAAGAAGCATGCATTGTTGAACAAAGGCTAATGAACCTCATCTAATTGTCATTTGAGAATGTCTGTAATATGGTCTCAAGACCCATCATTCATACCCAGGATGTCATTGTTCTAGAGGTGGGACCCATAAGTGTAGTAGTCTAATAAACTCAAATGCGAACTTTATCAATATCACTTGAATGATAGAAATTCTCTGAAAAATCAAACAGGGATGGTTGTTTCCTATCAGTTTCGCATTTATCAAAGACCACTTAACTCCTCATGTTTTCTTGTTCAAGGATGAGAGGAAAAATCCCCCATCATAATTCACATGATTTCTTGAGAATACAACTATTAATGATTGATGAAATCGTATGTAATAAGTAATTTAGAAATTTCCTTTATGCTTGTAATATTTTAAAATAAATTTCATTTCCAAATTTACAAGCATGAATAAAGTTTAAAATTTGGTTGTTTCTTTAAGCATGACATAAATGTATATTTCTTCTCTCATATTAATAGTATTGGTTTAGTTCTTTTAGATTTTTCTATTTCGGTACTACTGTACATAAACCAATAGGTTTCTGTACCAATAGTACAAAAATTTAAATCTTTTTCGAGGGTAATTTTTGCAGGATATTTTCAGAAGCTCTCAGCTCTGGCATACTTCATTTCTCTCCTTCAGTCAACATGCATCGGTTCCACATAGTCCACTTTGAGATTGCAGAAAGTTTATGTGCTAATGAGAGTTTGCATGAGGACATGCAAACCAACGGGTTTTGGGGAGAGAGAGACATAAGGAATCTCAACAGGTCAAGATTCATCAACTCTCTCATAGATATCCATCAGTTCTCAAGCTTGCTCCACTTCATCTTCAAATTTCAGCAGTCTACATCATGATTTTGCAGACATTTCGTCATGTTCTCCATAGTTTACACTTCAACATGCATTAGAATTCAAAGCAAGGGTAACTTGAGGTAAAACTGGTACAAATATTTTTAATTTACTAAGAACTTGGAAAACATGATGCATAACCACTATTACCCACTCCACACTCCACTATGCATTATCAAAACTACTCAGGAAACCCTCCATCTTCACTCTACTTGTCATAATGAACAATATACTATGATGATAAGACCAAGTAATGAAAACGAAATAAATACAAAGCAACATCTATAGTGTCTTCTCTTCATACATCATAAAGCATTCTTAAGTCACGTTAAAGAGGATGAAGTCATTGTTTTCTATCCAAACAAAGAACCAAAAAGTAAATATTGGTCTTAAAATTGATGTCTAAGTTCATACGGCCACCATCACCAACATTGTATAAACCATTCTCCATATGCACACCATTCACCATCACTTTGATACCTCATCAATTGCTTGTCCTTCATTTTTATGATAATTTTGTTTCTCTGTTTGAAATGAATCCATGATAGTTTCCAAAGTGTCATTCCACAAGAACTAACACCTACACAAAAGAAACAATGTCACATAAATCTATAAGAAGAGTATCATAAGTTCTTCACCTTGTTTGCATGAGGACAAGAAAATCCTTGGGTTTGGGGGTGTGTTGTGCTCCATTTTTGTCATACTTTTCGCCATACAAATACACTCATGATTACACCTTCTCCCTGCATTTCATCAATAATATATCGTTAATTACACCATAAACCTCCTTATCTCTTGTCATTCATCCTATGTGGTTAATACATAATTTTCCATACTTTTAGTGATTAAAAGGATGATTATACAATATTTTTTTCGATGATGGTTTAATCCTATGTTTCTATGTCCAAGCAACATGTTTTGTATTGTTTAGGTTCCAATATATGCATTGTCCATGTCTGGTACCCGCATTGCAGGTAATCTGGTACTCCAAGTCATCCGGTACCACAAGGTTCTATAGTTAGCCAATACCTGCACAGTCATCTGATACCCATGCTCCATGTCATCTAGTACCCACACTCCATGTCATCCAGTACTCAGTTTGTCCGATACCAATACTGTGCTCATCCGATACTCCAAGTCATCCGGTACCAGAAGGTTCTACAAGTCATCTGATACTCAAAGTCCATGTCATATGGTACTCACACTCCATATCATCTGGTACTCACAATTCAACACATCCAATACTAGAATTTTCCATAAACCATCCAGTACCAGAATGCTCCAGGTCATCCGTTACCAGCATCAACAACAATCCAGTACTAGAAATAATTTGAAATTTTGGAAAGCTTCTAGAGGAAAATAGGGGACATGGGTTTTGTCCAGAACGATGTTTTCATGTGGAAAAGTGAGTTGAAATTCAGCCATATCGCATGTGTGGAAATCTAGCTCAGGGGGAATGGTTCTGCAAAAATTAGCAAAAATCTCAAACTGCCAACTTATGCCTCGATTTCCGTGCAGGTGGCATCAGATCTAGAAATTCTATGAAATGGATTTTGTCTAGAATATGGAAAATTGAGTAAGGCGTGGGAAGGTTTTCAAAATTAGAATTGTTAGGAAGATATGGGTGGGGACCTAACTCAAATCTGCCCAAATTGCAATAAAACTCAGATTTTTGAGGATTTTATCTAAAATTGTAAATTTTGAAATCAGATCTTTGGGATTCGGTCCCATACACTCCTCAATGATTCTTCATGTATAAATAATCCTCATGATAGTGAGGGAAGAGAAGGAATGATAATATTCATTATGTTAGTATGTTCTCATATGGAAAGATTGGATCCATAAGAAAGGTGTTGTAAATTTCTGAATTTGAATTGAATAAGGAAGTGCTGATGTTATGAGTCATTGAGTGTGATTACTCCTTGGTTCTGAAAACCTCTCTAGCCACACATTCTAGGTGAGGTAGGGCCCCCTCAACCTGGTATGTGTTGGTTTTTTTTATTATTTATTTTGCATAGTAATTAGGATTTAGTTAATTGCATTTCTAGCTTAATTACATTTTAATTTCAATTCATCCTTTGTGTGATTGCAATTTGATTTAGTTTTATGAATTCCTGTTAATTAAATACTCATGATTGATTCTTCAAGGGTATGCAATAATGTTCCATATCTCCCATTGTATTTATCACTTCCTTCTTTTGTTGCTCTGTTTTATGTTTATTAGGTTCTAACACACTTATTTCCAACAGTATGTGCAATTTGATTTCAGAGTATGAGTACATGTTCAAGACCACCCCAAATTATGTCTCCACGTACCTTTACATCAGGTTTCATATCTCTGTTCTAAATATTTTATTTCTACTGATTGCATTTTCAAAATCATCATTGCAACTTACATCCATGTCATTTTTCCAAACTCACTACACTTTGACCATGATTCCCTCTTCCAATTCGTTGATATCCCATTTCCATTCTCTCTCATAACCATGCCTCCATTTTCTTCATACAAATAGATTAAACCATATGTCAACTTAAATTCACAAGAACTCAATTCCATCATACCCAACATTACATCCATAAACATAAACCCTCTCTAATCAATTGTGTCCAGATCTGAGTTGTTTCGAGATTGATTATAGAGGTAGATCATTATAGCTCTCAATAATTATTTGTGAATTGTTCTCATTAGTCCAATAATATATAACACACAAAGAGTTAAAACCATTCTTCTTATATTCCTCTACTTTCACTCTAAAGTTTTTTTCTTGGAATTAATTAGAAGATTTTATCACATCTGCATTCCATTGAACATAGAAAACACAGTGCATTTCCTTCCATCTATTCCTCTTCATATAGATCATTGTTACATATTTTCATTCATTCAGTAAATCCATTATTCTGTTAGGTAGATTTCATCATTGTTTTTGTATCCATTTGAAGTATTGTCTTGGAGTTTTAGTTTCATTTGTTTACAAGTTATTTTCAGATTGTCTTCATTATCTTTTAATCTAGTTTTTTTTTTATTTAGTTTTATTGTAGCTTAGCTAACCACTACTGGAATCCATTGAAGGACAAGAAACTTAAGTATGCTACTCATGATTAATCACACAAACATCACCCTAAGTGCATGAAATACTATGATCTAAGCCTTTATAGCACTAAGTTATCCCTAAATCCCAGTGATGAATCCTTAGTGTTAATTTCTTGCAGTGTGGGTTTGAAGATTGTTTTGTCGGCTTTAGATTAGGCTAGACTAGGATTTGATCCTGCATTTCCTGTGCCTACAGCTCGAAGCTTACGAGCCCTGATTGATAATTATATGTGGGAATTAATAGTGCATATATATATCCCCAACACATGCAGGGAAGTTTAGTTGTTTGGCTCCATTGTCATTACACCTTTGTTATATAGTAATATATTAATAAAATTATATAACGATCTGATATTCCTACCTCAAGGTCCCTTCAAGAACTATTGTTCATATGCGGTGTAAGACTTCATTGTATCTACTGCAAATTATGTGATAAATCCTGCAACAATGTTATCTAACCAGAAATCTATTGCATGCGTAAACTTATTATCAACTCGTTGTAATTGCACGATCTCTTCAGGATTCCACTCTAGCTATCTGATCTGATTTGTAGGATGGTTGTATTTCAACCTTTTTATTGACTCCTGCAATACATGCAGGAAATCATAGAAAAATACTTCATGCAAGTCATTGAATATGTACTTGTCCAGATATTTCCACGGTGTCGAATTTGGGTTTTTGTTATCTTTCTGCGCAAAATCTATCTCCTTTGTATTAAAAAAACTCTCTATCTCTACCTTTGTTGGATTCCATGGTCTCAACATCCCTTTTTAGATTCTCATTTTCTCAATGACTTGTTATCTTGTTTTACATTTCTTTGACGCCTCTTTTGCAAATCTCACATACTCAATCCAATTTTCTTCCAACTAATTGACAACAAAACCATTTGTTGGATTTTTACCCTTTTATTAGTATTTAGGATTCCTTATGGGTTAATATGATTCTACCTTACTATCATAGATTGACCCTAGTTCAAATTTGATAAGCTCCCCAAAAAAACCCTTTAAAACTATCTGCCCTCTAGTAGACCAGAAGTCAACACAACACATAGAGTGTACTGCGCAATGTCACCTGAGATAAGTTTATGGGTGGCTGCAATACTCAGGTGTTTGTAATATGGGAATGAGTGGATATTTGCAGTCATACTATGTAATATTTATTCATTCAGTATAGCATCTAATTATAATAGTCATTCTATTCATGCATGTGGAATATCTGATCTAACTTACTGGTTCATTCATCTAACATTCAACAATTAATCATCCATAAAGACACATACATTCATTCACATAACAAAGGTGTTACGATGGTTCACCCCCTCTTGGGATATGTCCACATAGATATAGCTCTCAATCTTTTATTATGGTTCAATAATATATCACGTCATGAATGTTTACAATCTCATGTCTTACTCTTCTTCCACAGGGTCCTCGATCATGGTGAGGCTGACTAGATCGCACCAAGCTCCTGAACCTGTGATCTAATCCTCGGGATCGAGTCACTCACTGCCTCCCTATCTCACCATCTTATTGAGTAGTATATTTCTTACAATTCTCTGTCATCTATGTCCTTTACTTTCTCTCTTAGTTTACCCCCTCTTTCCCTCTACGTAATACCTATTTATATTCTTGGCTCATCACCCATTACAATACATTACAAAAACCCTAACCCTAACATCGTTAGGTATTCCTTTCATGCACGCCTTTCCTTCTTTCCTCACACATGTTTCTCTTCCTTCCAGATGTCCTCTTTGCCTTTTATGCTTATCCTCCCCAAAATATCCTTTTCTCCTGACTAGGCCTGCATCCAACATAATACATCTCAATGAATTACATTTCTGGCCTTCCGTCCACCAAGCAAGACAATGACTACATATTTGTGGTCGTTGATCAGTTTTTGAAGATGGCCATCCTCATAGCCTGCAAGAAGAATATCACAGCAAAAGATACTACCAAGCTCTTCTTCAAACGAGTGTGGGTCCATTTTGGAATACCACAGACCATCATATCTGACCAGGACAACAGGTTCTTCAACACATTTTGGTTGAGTCTTTGGTCACTGTTGGACACCAAACTCACTAAATCCACTACTTTACACCCCCAAACAAATGAAAAAACATAGGTCATCAATATTATGATTATGCACATCCTGTGCATGTACAACTCTAAGAATCCACATACATGGGATGTGAGTCTCCCATATGTTCAACATTGTTACAACATGGATCTCCATAAATCCACCGACCATATCCCATTTCAGGTGGGGATGGGATTCCAACCCTTAAGTCCCATTGATGTTTCACTACCTCTTGCCACCACACATAAAAAATCTTCCCATGTTTAGTTTGAGACTGAAAAATACACTAGATTCATTAAGTCGATTCATCACATTCGCCAACAGGTCCAGGATATTTTGTAGAAATCCAATGCTAAGTACAAGAAATGACATGATCAACACAGGGTATTGCACCAATTTCAGGTTGAAGACAAAGTCTGGTTACATTTGCATAACGAACTTCTCACAGGGCCCCGTTAGAATCTCCTCCCACTTTTCTATGGTCCTTACACTAACACCAAGGTTATGGGTAGCAATGCTTTTGAGCTCAACAATCCACCCCTTCCTTGGCCTGCACCCAATGTTCAATGTGCACCTCCTCCGACCATATTTTCCACCATTATTGGACACCTCTGAGATCACCAAAAAAATGAAACCAATAGATCTCAACCCTGACTGCATGGCACAATAATCCACTTATCATATAGTGGACACACAGGTCAAGGGCACTCGCCAGCAGAGGATCCAACTTTACTGGGTTGTCAAGGAAGGGAAACTCCTACACCAAGGAAAGTGGCTCACCCAGGGACAAATCCAGAAGACGTTTCCTCACTCGATGGGGGAGCACAAAAAAATTGAGACCATTTCTTCCTAAGGGGGGAGGATTGATCCATGTGGATATTGGTGGCCACCCACCTATTCCAACTGGCTCCTCTTGTTTGCTTTTAGTTCAACACATTATTCTATACTTATTTGTAATTGTGGGTTCTACACTTTTGGGGATTTATGAATCCCTACACATCTTCCAGGTGGATACTGGTGGCCTCTCACCTAATCCAGCTATCTTATTTTGTAAGTTTTCATGTCATCACATCTTGATGTACTTCCAGGGCCATTTTGGAGCCCTAAACAGTGTTTTTTTGGCTTTCCATAGTCAAACTATAGACAGAGTCAACATTTGATGGCGTAATGTGTATTTATATGAAATACCTTTCCAATGATCTATCACACACCTAAAACAGAGGTCGTATGCAAAAATTATGACCCTGGGAAGTTGAGGTACGAACTTACCCATAGGGGCCCACATGATTTTTGGTGTTTCACCTCCCAGGGTTAGGTTTTTTGATGTCTAGGGTTTTGGAATTCATGAGTAATATCAAACAGGCCTCTGGAGCCTCATTTTAATCATTCTTCTTAGACGGATGTGCGTAGAAGCCACATTTCTTCTCAAAGATAGATACCACCATTCGAGCAAGTGTTTCAGTTCTGCAATTTTATAGTTTCATCCTATTTCATTTATTCAATAGAATATATTGTTCACTGGATATCTATGATGTTCTTAATATTTATGTTTTTATTGTATTCAGTCTATTAATCAGTTTGTTCCTCTGCTAAATCCAGATCAAATCATTCACTTGGTCATTTTGACAATGATGCCTTCCAACCAATTGTCATTATCCTCTCACCTCTATGAAACAATGGTCGTGATTCATTACGACTCTGAATGTAGGTTTTCTTCAGAGAAACAGTCTGATTTAGGACTTAACCACTCAGGGTCCCTTGAAGATTATTCCCTAAGGATTTATCATAATTTGTTGGACTCTCACCTTCACTCTAAGGTCAACTAAGTCATCCTCACTTCAAATATGGTTGAATATTTCCATCCTGAAAACTTTCCATTTCAAGTAAGAGATTTCACATGGTTAAGGCTCCCTGACTACACAGAGGCCTTCCCAAGTGCCAGGGAAATTTTTCCACCACTCTTACAGTGAATATTTATATCTTTCAATATTTCCATTTCAAAGGCTTGCAAGTTTCACAGGGATACACTCTGTATTAACACTACTTACATGGATGTTCTTAAATACCATTGTTAATTAGCAGAAACAATAATACATAACCCATTTTAATCATAAATTCAACCATTCCCTCATTTAATCACATTTATCATTGAAACCATAAAAATTATTCCTCTATTACTAACATACATCGGACATAGAAATCTAGAGACACTTATATGTTCAATGAACAGTTTAACCAACCAACTAGTCGAGAGAGGATTCCTTTCCTCCCAACCATAGGCTATGTTGCAGTATGCCTTTCTATAGGATACCATCCCCATTCAAATCCATGATATCACAAGGGGAATCTATATTATTAACACAAATATACCGTGAAAATTAATAGAGATACATTAAAACTTGGCTTTTATTAAATAAAGAAGCATGTTGAAACTATAAAATGCAGACTGAAACAAGCTTTCTAGAATGGTGGCGACTTATCTATGAGAAGAGATATGACAGTTGCACTCATTCACCAGAAGATGAGTACAATGAGGCTCCAAAATCCTTTTTACATCAAACATGAATTCCAAAACCC
The DNA here is from genome assembly GCA_009831015.1 of Picea engelmannii. Classification (NCBI taxonomy): domain Eukaryota; kingdom Viridiplantae; phylum Streptophyta; class Pinopsida; order Pinales; family Pinaceae; genus Picea; species Picea engelmannii. The sequence goes on along the minus strand of ML777991.1, from coordinate 102,789 downwards.
TAGACACTTAAAAACCTAACCCTAGGAGATGAAGCGCCAAAATTCATGTGGGCCCCATTGGGGTAAGTTTGTACATCAACTTCTTGGGGTCATAAATTTTTCATACGAAATTTGTTTGGGGTGTCCAATACCTCGTTAGGAAAATCTAGCTGAGAATTAAAACTTCCACTGAGGATGATGGTATTTTGTTGAAAACCCATGACCCCCAAAATTCCAAAAAAACAACGTTTAGGCCCTCCAAATGGCCCTAGAAATCTGGGACTCAAAAATCTAGAAAAAAACTACCAAGATGAAAATTGTAACTTCCCAGATGAAATTTGTATGTGAGCCAGCTGGAAGGGGTGGGTGGCCATTGATATCCACCTCGATGAATCTTCCCTCCTTAGGAATCAATGGTATCCATTGCATTGAGTTCCCCCATCAGATGAGGAAACATTTGTTGAATTTGGCCACGGGTGAGCCACCTTCCTTGGTGCAGGAACTGCCTTTCCTTGACAACTTGATAAATATGAAGATTATGTTGGCGAGTTCCCTTGAACTGTGTGTACATGATATAATAAGTGGATTCCTATTCTATGCACTCATGGTTGAGCTCTATTGGTGTCAACTGTTATGTTATATTTTAGGTGTCAAATAATGATGGAAAATATGGTCGAAGGAAGTCCACATTAAATACTAGGTGCAAGCCAAGGAAGGGGGGAATGTTGCACTCAAAATAATTCTCTCCCAAGACCTTGGTGATGGTGTAATGTCCATAGTAGAATGGACGAAGCTTATGATGGGGCATTGTAAGGCATTCTTTCTGCAAGTGAAATCAAACTTTATCTCCCACCTAAAACTTGTGTGGCACCTGGTGTTGATCATGGTGTTGCTTGTACTTGGCATTGGAATTTTGTAAAATATCTCGAACCTTTTGGAAGATGTACTAGATCTTCTCAATGAACCGGGTAGCTTTCTTAGCTTCAATTTGAGTATGGGATGATTCTTCCTGGGTGGCCACAAGGGGTAATGCAACATCCATGGGACCCAATGGTTTAAATCCCAACCCCACCTGAAATGGATTTTGGTCAGTTGAGCTATTTATGGCTCTGTTGTAGCTATGTTGAACATAGGGAAGACTCTCATCCCATGTGTGGGGATGATTTTAATTGTACATTCATAGGATATGCATGATCATCCAATTGACGACCTTGGTTTGTCCATCCATATGGGGGGTGGAAGGAAGTGGATTTGGTGATCTTGGTGTCCAACAGTGATCAAAGGCTTGACAAAAATATGTTGAGGAACCAATTGTATTGATATGAGATGATGGTTTGTGGTATACCAAAATGTACCCACACTCGTTAGAAGAGGATATTGGCAGTGGATTATGCTATGATGCTCTTCTTCCAGGAGGACAGAATCACTATTTTAAAAAAATGATCAACCACCAAAAAAATTGTTGGCATGTTTTACATGCAGCATATGCTTGTCATTGATGGAAAGTAAAACAGTGATGATGGCTTGAGTAGAGGTAAAATGTGCCAGGCACACACCAGAAGTATTTTGGGGAGACACAGAAGATTAAGCTCGTGGAGATCAGAAGAGATAGTGCAGAGTATGCGTGTTTGTCATTGATGGAAAACATCATGACCAACAGTGTAGGGATAATGGCATGGCAATGGAAAGTTCAAAAAGTGATCATTGGATCCCATTCATAAGTCAAGGAAGCAAGGAAGCAAGGAAGAAACTCACGACATGAAATCACGAAATGCAAAACCACTCCATTTCGGAGTTTCGGATACCAGGAGTTGGAGGAGTCAAGAGTCGAGACTCTTCATCACAAAAGTCCTGAAGTTGCAAAATGTGAAACGTCAAAATCCTGAAATAGGCACATTAACAAAGACTTCATTTCATAGTACCGAGAGTTGGAGGTGTCAAGGAAACTCACAACATGAAATCACGAAATGAAAAACCACTCCATTTCAGAGTTTCGGATACTGGGAGTTGGAGGAGTCAAGAGTCCAGACTCTTCAACACAGGAGTCCCGAAGTTGCGAAATGAAAAATGTTGAAATCTCGAAATAGGCACATCAACAAAGACTCCAGTTTCATATACTGGAAGTTGGAGGTGTATCAGAATCTAAACTCTGTTTCGGATACCGGGAGTTGGAAATGTCGAAACACTTCATCACAGAAATGCCGAAATGTTGCAATGCGAAATGCCGAAATACTAGACCGTTGATCTGACTCCATTTGAGAGTTCCGAATACTGGGAGTTGGAAGTGTCGAAACAATTCATCAAAGAAATGTCGAAATGTCGAAATACCGGACAGTTAATCTGACTCCATTTCGGAGTTTTGGATACTGGGAGTTAGAGTGTCAAAACACTTCACCATAGGAATACCGAAATGTAGTAATGTCGAAATATGAAATCGCCAAAACACTTTATGGATAAACTCTTGGTCACAATTATGGGCATGTGAAGGAAGGAGCTTGCAAGTTGCAAGGCTCCATTTCGGTATCAGGAGTTGAAAGAGTCATAGTGACTTGCAACAAATTCACGAAACGCGAAATTGCGAAATGCAGATTTGAATAAGGTTGTGGTCACAGCCAGTGGTCACATCTGCAGAAAATGGAGGAAGGAGCTAGTGAAACCAAGATCCATTTCAAAGATCGCGACTTGGAGAGTCGAGATGCCTCGCAATAGGAATTCACGACATGCGAAATTCCAAAATAACGAAATGCGAAAACACCTTTTGGTGTAGGTTGTGGTCACCGCCTGAGGCCACATGTGAAAGGAAAGGTGAAAGGTGCCAAAGGCATAAGGCTCAAGAGGTTCACAATGTAACTACTAGATGCGACTGATGGTTTCTTCCATAGGACTTGAAGAGGCCTCAGTGTGATTTCAAGAGGAGGTGAAGAGTCTCAAGGCATCTACCAGTGGAATGAGGACTGTTGATAGAGGTGATTGACAGATGGAAGAGTTTTGTAGCCTGTAACTGCAATAGAGAGGATGAAATCGACTATGATAGAGAGGATGAAATCGACTATGATAGAGAAGACAAAGAGGCTCAACTGCTAGACAAGCTAAGGAATCTCAGCATAACACCCAGTGATGATGAACGCATGGGTATAACCACTAGAAAAGCCGAGGAATTGAAATGATGATCAGGAAGAGGACTCGACACGAGGAGAACATGCAGAACATAGAGAGTGTGTTGATGCTCAAGTGGGTGAAGCGGTGGCAAGGGGGAGTGGAAGTGAATATTCCAATGTGGACAAGAATGGCGTTGTAATAGAATGGAGAAGGATTTCACATACAGTATGCACAAGGTGCACAGAGACTATAAGAATGCAGAAGAAAAAAGAGATGCAGGGTTGTTGAGAGTGATTTAGGTGTGTAGAAGGAGATAGAGTGCAGCAACTGAAATGCACAGAAGAGGAATGGTGCATTGAATGGACATGGCACACAGAGCATAAAAGACAGAAGAACAAAAAGCACAAGGCATGTGTGTAGGAAGATAGTGAGGCAGACAGAGCAGTGCAGTGTAGCAGAACAATGATGAGACTGGTAAGTCATTGTTGAACATTATATCACTGTAATAAGTTTCAGTAGCAAAGATCCATATTTTAAGGTGGTGGGGAGGTGCTAGGGAGGAATGTTGTACTTAGAGGTTCAAGTGGGTACTTGAACACAGGGAGTTGTAGCTTCCATCTAGTTGCGGCCAGAGAAACCAGGGTGGCAGGGTGGTGTAAGGGAGAACTGTTGTTCTCTGTTATATAGGTTGGTGCCTGTGTGATTGGAAGTTGGTGCTTCCATCTAGTTGGTGCTGGAACACTTAGGGAGTTTTTTCTTCCTTCTAGTGGGTGCTAGAGAAACCATGGAGTTGGTGCTTCCTTCTAGTGGGTGCTAGAGAAACCAAGGAGTCGGTGCTTCCTTCTAGTGGGTGCTAAAGAAACCAGAGAGTTGCTTCTCTCAGCAAGTAGCAGATTGAAAAACAGAGGTTGTAGCCTCATTATGAGTTGGTGCTCATAAGTATGATAATGTATAGAATGTAAAGATTACTTATCATATAAAGAAGAAGAGATTTTTACCCTTTATGGGTTTCCTCAGGAAATATATGTCTCTGTGTATCTCATATGTGTGAATAATGTTGAATGTTCTATTGCTTACTTCCCTGCATTATTGTGATTGTCATTGAGTGCTCTGTAAAGAGTTTAAAATAATCATAATTGTTTAAGCACGGTAACAACTGATTCACGCCCCCCTCTCAGTTGTCCAACAATTGGTATCAGAGACGACCCCTTTTATCTAAGGGTAGATCCTAGAGCTTAAACATGTCAAGCCATGAAGGAAATTCAACCAATAAGGCCCCTCTATTCAATGGAACAAACTTTGCCTTCTGGAAAGTTAGAATGAGAACCTACATAATGGCTTTAGGTGCAGATGTCTGGGATGTGGTAGATACTGGTTAGGTAAATCCAGTTGTACTATCTAATAAGGATGACAAGCTAGAATTTAGCTTCAACGCTAAGGCTATGAATGTTATCTTGAGTGGGATTGCAGAAGCAGAGTTCGTAAAAGTTATGCACCTAGGAACTGCCAAAGAAATGTGGGACAAACTCATTAGTAGTTATGAAGGTAATGAGAAGGTAAAGGACACCAAGTTTCAAACCTATAGAGTAGAGTTTGAACAAATGAAGATGAAAGAAGATGAAACTGTTGGAAAATACTTTCTGAGAGTTGAAGAACTGGTAAATGCAATGAAAGCACTTGGTGAAAAAATTGAGGAACCTTCTTTAGTTTAGAAAATTTTGAGATCTCTACTAGATAGGTTCAAC
>ML777991.1:82231-97839 GCA_009831015.1 Picea engelmannii | reverse complement strand
AGGAACATTGATTGCATATGAAATGAGAATAGTTAAAGATAAACCCACCTCCAGAGAAGCATCATTTAAGGCAGACAAGAATGAGGATTCTGAGCCTGATGAAATTGAAGAAAAATTTGTGAAGAGACTGAAGAAGGGATCAGACAAATATAAAGGTAAACTGCCTTTCAAATGTTTCAACTGTGGTAAGATAGGTCATTTTGCACATAAATGTCCTCACAAAATAAAGGATCAGACATGTGATGATGAGGAGAAGCACAAACAAAGAAATTTCTTTAAAGAGAATAATTTTAAGAAAAAAAGTCTTTGTGTAAACAATGATGATGGTCCTTCAGATGATGAAGACAATGACTCCTCTATTGAAGATAAACTAAATGATTTTATGCTTATGGGTATGGGATATTTTGATGATGAACACACAGGAGGTGAAATGGATGATGAAGAAGCTGTGGTGGATATGGAAGGTGAATTAATCAGTGCCTTGGAAGAAATTGACAGACTCAGAATTAAGAACAGAAAGAAAAAACAATTGTTGATACAGTTCGAGAAAGACAGTAAACAACCTGATGAAGACTCTGCCCTACTAAAAGTGGAATTAGAAGAGGCAAATAAAATCGAAGACATTCTAAAACAACAGTTATCAGAAAAGAAGGCAAGATGTGAAGCTCTGGAAAAAGAAGTAGTGAAAACCAGGAAAGAGTTGGAGAAGTTTCAATCCTTGTATCATCAGAATCAATCAAGTATCAAAGCATCAGAAGAATTGGCCACCATTCTGAATCAACAAAGAAACCCAAAGCTGAAAATAGGTCTGGGTTATGAAGATGGATCAAGTAATGATCAACTAGGCAATAAAGAACCCATCAAGTTTGTCAAATATACCATCTATGAAAACAAAAAACCTGCAGAAACAAAAGAAGATAATCATTTGCGTAGGAGGATTAATGAAAGAGGTACCAGAATTGAAACTATGGATCAGAGAAATAATGTACTCTATGTTCAAAGAAATCATCAACATAGAAGAAATCAACCTTATCAAAGAAGACAACCATTTTCCAGGTACCAACGTTTTTTCTATGGATATTGTTTCTTTTGTTCTAACTTTGGTCATAAAGCTGTAGATTGTTCTTTAAAATTAAATTATGAGCAATCAAGACATTCAAGGTATAGATATCTGCCACAACAAAGAATGAGATAGCCAAGTAACAAACCATGACAGATTTCAAATCACTTGATGGATGAGAAAAGGACACAGGTTAAGCATAAAAATTGTTATGATCCTTTATTTGATGAACCTGAATGTTACATCTGTCATAACTATGGACATAAATCTATTGATTTTCGCTTAAGGAACTATGAACCAGATTTGAATTCCCTTGCTGAAAATGTCAAGGTTTGGAAGAAGAAAGAAAGTGACAAGTGTGGATTAGTGTTGTCAGATCAAAGACAAACGAACCCTTGGTATATAGGCAGTGGATGCTCCAAACATATGACGAGAGACAAAGGTAAGTTTCTATCTCTAAGTGAAAGAAAATCAGGAAACGTAAACTTTGGAAATGATGCTCTAGGTAAAATAAAGGGTAAAGGGATGGTGAGTTTAAGTAATGGAAAAGGAAAAGCCCAAGATGTTCTACTTGTAGATGGGATGAAACATAATCTGCTCATTGTAATTCAAGTGTGTGATAGAGGATGTGAATTGGTGTTCATGTTCAAGGACTAGAAGATAAAGTCTGTAAACTCAGGACAAGTGGTGGCGAAAGGCATAAGGACGGAAAATAATGTATATGTGCTGAAAGAAGATAGAGAAGAGTATCATCTAAGCAAACATGATGAAATTTGGTTATGGCATAGGAGACTTGGACATCTAAAATTTGACCACTTTATTAAGCTCAAAAAGCTTGAGGCAGTAAAAGATCTTCTGAGAATATCAAAGCCCCAAGATTCTATGTGTAAACCCTGCCAAGTAGGAAAGCTAACCAGGACACAGTTTAAGTCCAAGAGCTCTACTTCAACAGAGAAACCACTCCAACATAGATGATTTTAGGGGCTAAATTTCGCAAATGGGCTAATTTTCCATGGTTTTTCCCAAAAAATGATTCGCTAATTTCCATTTTTTCTAAAAATGATTCACCCAAATTCCATAGAATAAAATAATTTTACCTTAAAAATCACCAAAATTTATAGAAACTATATTAAATCCCTAGAAATTTGAATATTTTTACAAAACTATTGCCAAACATTTTACAATTTGAATATTAAGGACTAGTAAGATTAGCCCATGTTTCTACATTTTAATATAAATTTCCATCCTTAAAATTATCCCTGCACTCCAACTAGTTCATATGGATTTATGTGGACCAACAAGATAGGAAGGCACAGGGAAAGAAAACTACTTCATGCTGATTATTGATGATTACTCCAAAATTACTTGGGTTGCCTTTCTCAAGGAAAAAGCTGAAGCAATTGAGAAGTTTAAAAAATTTAAGGCTTTAACTGAGAATCAAACAGACAAGAGGTTAAAGGTAGTAAGATTAGACATAGGAGGTGAATTTATGTTAAGTGATTTCAAGGAATTCTGTGATAAGCATGGGATCAAGAGAGAATACAAAATCCCAAGAACTCCACAACAAAATGGAGTAGTTGAGAGACAAAACAGAATAGTGCAACAAATGGCCAGGTCAATGATGAATGAGAAAAACATTGGTCAAACCTACTGGGTAGAAGCAATACACACAACATTCCATGTTCTTAACAAATCCCACCTCAGACCACAAAGTGACAAGACACCTTATGAACTGTGGTATGGGAGACTTGCTTCAATCAAACACTTCAAAGTCTTTGGGAGTAAATGTTACATAAAGAATAATGATGAGAACCTTGGAAAATATGATGACAGGGCTGATGAAGGTATGTTATTAGGGTATGCTACAAACAATAAAGGATACCGATGCTATAATAAGAGGCTGCATAAAATGGTTGACTGTATTGCCATAAAAGTTGATGAAGGAATCTGAGGAAGAGAGGTGTACAATAATGAGTCTTCTACAGAGGACACAACTATAGATGAAGATGAACACATCCAAGAATTAGAAAATGAAGACTCTGAATCAGATGAAGACATAGATACTCAGACAGACTCAAATCAATAGACAACTTCAAATTCCTCCTCCAGAATCACTCAAAAGAAGCATCTTGCAAGTCAGATAATTGGTGAAAAAGACAAAGGTGTATAAACCAGGAGAAAGATAATCAAAAACACCGAACAATCACATATAGCTTTCATATCCATGCTGGAACCTAAGAATTTTAATGAAGCTAGAAAAGATGACCATTGGGTTAAAGCAATGAATGATGAACTTGATCAAATTGAGAAAAACAATACGTGGGAGATGGTTCATAGACCTGAAGGTAAAAATATCATTGGCTCCAAATGGATCTTTAAGAATAAGTTGAATGAGCAAGGACAAGTTGTCAGGAACAAAGCAAGATTGGTCTGTAAAGGCTATGCTCAAATAGAAGGATTGGATTTTGATGAAACATTTGGGCCCATAGCAAGATTAGAAGCTATCATAATATTTCTTGCCTATTCTTGTCGTAAAAGGTTTAAAGTCTATCAAATGGATGTCTTGTCAACTTTTCTAAATGGAGATTTAAATGAAGAAGTCTATATGGAATAAGCAGAGGGTTTTGTACTGTCTGGTAACCCTAACTTAGTATGCAAGCCGAAGAAAGATTTATATGGGTTAAAACAAGCCCCTCGTGCCTGGTATCATAGACTAGATATGTATCTCAAAGACAAAGGGTTCAAGAGAGGAACGATTGACAACAATCTATATATCAAAACAGAGGATAATGATTTGCTTATCGTGTTGGTCTATGTAGATGACATCATCTTCGGATGTAATAAGGATTCATTGGTACAATGGTTTTCTTCTGCCATGGAGTCTAAGTTTGAAATATCTATGATAGGTGAACTGTCATTTTTTCTTGGTCTGCAAATTACTCAGAGGTCTGAAGGGATGTTCATTTCTCAAGAAAAATATCTAAGAGAAATGTTGAAAAGGTTTCAAATGGAAGATTTTAAACTTGTGGGCACACCTGTGGTTACTGGATGCAAATTAAGAAAGGATGATGACTCACCTAATGTTGATCGAAGTTCATATAGGTCAATGATAGGCAACCTATTGTACATCACAACATCTCGCCCAAACATAATGCATGCTATTGTAATGGTAGGAAGATATCAGTCAACACCTAAACAGAGTCATTTGGTAGCTGTCAAAAATATATTCAGATATTTGAAAGAAACAATGAACTATGGCCTATGGTATCCTAAGAATCAGAATTTTCAATTATCAATCTACTTAGATGTTGATTGGGCTAAATGCATGGATGAAAAGGAAAAGCACGAGTGGAGGTGCGTTCTTCTTAGGATATTCTCTAGTAGTATGGTTGAGTAAAAAGTAAGGTTCCATTTCTTTATCAACTACAGAGGAAGAGTACAATGCTGCTGCTACTTGTTGCACTCAGGTATTATGGATGATTGAGACACTTGCAGACTTGGAGGTAAAATACGCTGCACTGATTCCAATTCATTGTGATAACACTAGTGCCATCAGTGTGTCCAAGAATCATGTATTCCACTCCAAGACCAAGCATATTCCCATAAAATATCATTTTCTGAGAGAGCAGGTCACCAATCAAATTGTTCAGGTCCATTACATTCCAACCACAGAACAAATTGCAGACATCTTTACTAAACCTCTAGCCAAGAAACCATTTGAATATCTCCGACAGAAGTTGGGTGTCATCCTGTCTCACAGCTAAGAGAGTCCATCCTGTTAGGCAGAGTTTGTATTGATTGAATATCTGATACCTCCAAAAAGTACTGCAACAGCTCAGGGGGAGCGTGTTTTCTTTGACATTGATGTCAAAGGGGGAGAAAAGAACAGGTCCAGGTGCCTTTGTTGCCATCAATGCCAAAGCGGGAGATTGTTGGCATGTTTTATAGGTAGCGTATGATTTTCATTGATGGCAAGTATAGTAGTGATGATGGCTTGAGTATAGGTACAATGTGCTAGGCGGGCACCAAAAGTATTTTGGGGATATGTAGCAGAGCAACCTCGTGGAGATCAAAAGAGATAGTTCAGAGTATGCGTGTTTTTCATTGATGGCAAACATCATGAACAACAGTGCAGGGATAATGGCATGGCAATGGAAAGTTCAACAAGTGATCGTTGGATCCCATTAAGAAGTCAAGGAAGCAAGGAAGAAACTCATGGCATGAAATCATGAAATGCGAAACCACTCCATTTCAGAGTTTCGGATATTGGGAGTTGGAGGAGTCAAGAGTCAAGACTCTTCATCACAGGAGTCCCAAAGTTGTGAAATGCGAAGCACTGAAATTCGAAAACAGGCACATCAACAAAGACTCCATTTTGGAGTACTGGGAATTGGAGGTGTCAAGGAAACTGTCGGCATGAAATCGCAAAATGCGAAACCACTCAATTTCGGAGTTTTGTATACCGGGAGTTGGAGGAGTCAAGAGTCAAGACTCTTCATCACAGGAGTCCTGAAGTTGAGAAATGTGAAACGCCAAAATCTCGAAACAGGAACATCAACAAAGACTCCAGTTTCAGATACCGAGAGTTGGAGGTGTATCAGAAGCTAAACTCTGTTTCAGATACTGGGAGTTGGAAGTGTCAAAACACTTCATCATAGAAATGACGAAATGCCGCAATGCGAAACGCCAAAATACTGGACAGTTGATCTAACTCCATTTCAGAGTTTTGGATACCGGGAGTTGGAGTGTCGAAACATTTCACCACAAGAATACCGAAATATAGGAATGTCGAAATGCGAAATCACCAAAGCACTTTATGGATAAATGTTTGGTCACAACTGTGGGCATGTGAAGGAAGGAGCTTACAAGTTGCAAGGCTCCATTTCGGTATCGGGGCTCCATTTCGGTATCAGGATTTAGAAGAGTCAGAGTGACTCACAACAAATTCACGAAATGCAGATTTGAATAAGGCTGTGGTCACAGCCAGTGGTCACATCTGTGGAAGATGGAGGAAGGAGCTAGTGCAACCAAGCTCCATTACGAAGATCGTGACTTGGAGAGTTGAGATGCCTCTCAACAGGAATTTGTGACATGCGAAATGCCGAAATACCGAAATGAGAAAACACCTTTTGGTGTAAGCTGTGGTCACCGCCTGAGGCCACATGTGAAAGGAAAGGTGAAAGGTGCTAAAGGAATAAGGCTCAAGAGGGTCACAGTGTAACTACTAGATACAAATGATGGTTTCTTCCATAGGACTCGAAGAGGCCTCAGTTTGATTGCCAGAGGAGCTGAAGAGTCTCAAGGCATCTGCAAGTGGAATGAAGACTGCTAATAGAGGCGATTGATAGATGGAAGACTGTTTTAGCCTATAACCGCAACAGAGAGGATGAGATCGACTATGATAGAGAAGACGAAGAGTCTCAAATACTAGACAGGCTAAGGAATCTCAACATAACACCCAGTGATGATGAACGCATGGGTTTAACTGCCAGAAAAGATGAGGAATTGGAATGATGATTAGGAAGAGGAATCTACATGAGGAGAACATGCATAAAAAAGAGAGTGTGTTGATGCTTGAGTGGGTGAAGCAGTGGAAAGGGGGAGTGGTAGTGAATATCTCGATGTGGAGAACAATGGCACTGTGAGAGCATGCAAAAGGATTGCGCATACAGTATGTACAAGGTGCACAGAGACTATAAGAATGCAAAAGAAAGAAGAGATGTGGGGCTGTTGAGAGTGATTCAGGTGTGTAGAAGGAGACATAGTGTAGCAGCTGAAATGCACAGAAGAGGAATGGTGCATTGAATGGACATGGTGCACAGAGCATAAAAGGCAGAAGAACAGAAAGCGCAAGGCATGTGTGCAGGAAGACAATGAGGTAGACAGAGCAGGGCAGTGTAGCAGAATAGTGATGAGACTGGTAAGTCATTGATGAACATTATATCACTGTAATAAGTTTTAGTAGAAAATATTCATACATTAGGGTGGTAGGGAGGTGCTAGGGAGGAATTTTGTCCTCAAAGTTTCAAGTGGGTACTTGAACACAGGGAGTTGTAGCTTCCATCTGGTTGCAGCCAGAGAAACCAGAATGGCAAGGTGGTGTAAGGGAGAACTGTTGTTCTCTATTATACAGGTTGGTGCTTGTGTGATTGGAAGTTGTTGTTTCCATCCAGTTTGTGCTGGAACACTTAGGGAGTTGTTTCTTACTTCTAGTGGGTGCTAGAGAAACCAACGAGTTGGTGCTTCCTTCTAGTGGGTGCTAGAGAAACTAGGGAGTCGGTGCTTCCTTCTAGTGCATGCTAGAGAAACCAAAGAGTTGGTGCTCTTAGCAAGTAGCATCTTTCGAAACAGAGGTTGTAGACTCATTGTGAATTGGTGCTCATAAGTATGATAATGTATATAATGTAAAGATTACTTATCATATAAAGAAGAAGAGGTTTTTACCCTTTATGGGTTTCCTAAGGAAATATTTGTCTCTATGTATCTCATATGTGTGAATAATGCTGAATGTTCTATTGCTTACTTCCTTGCATTATTGTGATTGTCATTGAGTGCTCTATAAAGTGTTTAAAATAAGCATAATTGTTTAAGCATGGTAACAACTGATTCACCCGCCCCCTCTCAGTTGTCCAACAAAAACACATTTATTTCCCTGCTTGTTTGATGGATGGCCCGACATGTAGTCCATCAAGATGGATTCCCATGTAATTTTAGGAGTAGGAAGAGGGGTGTACATTCCTTGTTTCTTAATGGTCGGTTTGGAAATGGTGCAGTAAGTTCAAGACCTAATATACTTGCTGAAATATTGTCGAAGTTTCATCCAATAGAAATGTTGATATTACACGATCATTGTCTTTTCTATACTGGAGTGTCCCACAGCCTAACTGTAGTGGGATTCCAAAATCGTCTTCACTCGCTCTCTCTCTTGATGGAATGTAGATATGGACTAGATGGAACAACATCCCATCCTGAAGATGGAAATTAGTGACAAATTGTGTTTGCGCGAAACATATGGTAGGTGATAATGAAGTTAGGATCTCTCTCATAGAGTTGGGTCCATCTGGAGGTCTTGTTGCCACAAGATCTTAACATTGTAGTGAGTGATGCAACTGGCGGGCAACTGAGGAAATCAATGATGTAGTTGTTTCTTCGTATCTTATACTTGATGTTGATATGGAACTGCTACAAGTATGTGGACCACTTATGATGGTGGTCATTCTACAATTTTCCCTGAGTCTGCATGAACTGCAGTGACTTATGATCGATGTGGATGATTGTCTCCTTCCCGAGAATGTAATGCCTCCACTAAAAGTAGTATTTCAAAATGGAGTACATTTATTTTTCATAAGTAGGGTACTTATAGATGACATTTGATAGTTTCTCACTATGATATGCCACAAGGTATCGGTGATGGGTGAGAATTATGCCCACAACATAGTTGGAATCATATGTCTCGATCTCAAAGGGTTGTTGCAGGTCGGGTAATGAAAGCACTGGGGTTGAGGAAAAACGTTGCTTCAAATCATCGATCGCTTGTTGTTGTGAGAGGACCCAAATGAAATTTTCCTTACCACCACCTCTGGTTACTTGGCTAAGGGCCCATGAAATATGGGAGAATCTGAACATGAACCTGCAATATAAATTGGAAAGGCCTAAAAATATTCGAAGCTCAGTGAGTGTGGTTGGGGATGGAAAATCAAGAATTACCTGGATCTTGGATGGATCCACATGCACCCCATTCTCATCAACAATGTAGCCTAGGTACTGGACCCTGTCCATGCCGAAGGAGCATTTTTCCAAATTTGCATATAGCTTGTGCTGCAACAAAGTGTGCATAACCGATTGAATATCTTGCAAGTGTTCCACTCAATTCTTATGTAAATGAGGATGTCATCCATATACACCACCAAAAAGGAATTAGTTAAATTCCACAAGATATCATCCACCATACTCATGAAATCTATTGGGGCATTCATCAGACCAAAAGGCATGACCAACCATTCAAAAATACATTCTTTGGACTTGAAGGTGGTTTTACATACATTTGTCTACTCTATTGGGACATGATGGTATCCAGACTTCAAATCAATTTCAATGAAGTATTTGGCCCCCTTGATCTGGTCAAGGAGATCGTTGATTCAGGGAATCGAGTATTAATTCTTGATTGTGATTTTATTTAGGTCTCGGTAATCAATGCAAAGTCTCCAGGTCCCCTCTTTATTTTGCATAAGAATGATTGGTATTTTTTTTCTCTATTGGGACATGATGATAGCTAGACTTCAAATCAAATTTAATGAAGTATTTGGGCCCCTTGAGTTCATCAAGGATATCATCAATTCGAGGAATTAGGTATTGGTTCCTGACTGTGTTTTTATTTAGGGATCGATAATCGATGCAAAGTCTCCAGGTCTCGTCTTTCTTTTGCGCAAGCATGATTGGGATTCGACATAGCGATGAGCTGGTCATATGTGCACCTTTTGGATCAGTTACTGTATTTGACACATGATCTCCTCATTTTCTAGCAGAGGGAAATGATAGACTATCCCATTGGGAAGCAGTGCGTCAAGGGTCAGATCAATTGAATGCTTGACCTGACAGTGCATAGGTACCCCAATGGGTGAGGAGAAGATGTCTTTGTATTATTCCACAAACTTATCCAATTAATTCTGATGCATGGAGAGATCAGTCATGAAGGCCATGCATGTGGCTGCAACCTTCCGCTCACTTTGAGAGAGAATCATGAAGAAGACAAACTTCATGGTATGATAGATGACATTTCTACATTTCTTGGTAGATATCAAGGAAATGGAAGTAGATGGGACTACCTCGGGTATCCTATACAATTTTTTGTCCAACATAATAATAACACTATGAGGGATAAAATCATATACAACATGATGTTTCAATAAATAGGGTTGTCCACAATTAACATCACAAACTTCAAGGGGAGCGAAATCACACAATACCTCATATTTAAAGGGCTTGATGTCATAAGACATGTGACACTGTTGGCTGACATGAATATCACTTCCTGTGTGGAGCCACCCGATGGTGTATGGTTGCAAGTGTGGCATTGTCAATAGGGCCAACTGCTTGAAGACCTCAGCTAATATGAGGTTCTTCTAGCTACCATTATCAATGATGAAGTGCAGTGGAGTACCCTTCATCCACATCCGTGAATGAAATAGGCTCTCCCCTTCCTCTGGCTCATCAAGTTCATCGGACTGGATCTTGGTGGTAGCAACGATGGCACTAGGTTCCGCATAAATAATACATCTCCCCTTTTCTAGTTTTGAATCTGAGTTGGAGCCTACATCTGATTTAGAGGATTTCACCTCTGCCACCAATGACTACTTTGAGTGACAATCAACAATGTTATGCCAAGGGATATTATGGAAGTTGCACCACTTCCTGATGTATTTCTTTTTCTTTCCATTGTCCTTCTTTGTTTGTGGCTTACACCAGTTTTCCTGAGGTTGTTTGTATTTTCTCTTTCATTTGTTCTATGGGTTGGGGTTTCCCTTTCCCTACTTCTTCTATGAGGGGTTCCCAGACCCAAACTTCAGTGTCTTTTGTTTAAGCTTCTGCTCAATTTTGACAACATATTGATAGGTTGCACCCAAGGATGAAATGTACATAAAATCCATTTCTATCTAGATGTATCTATGTAGAACATCGTTTTATGTGAGCACCAGATGTCACTCAAAATATTTTATATTGAGCTTGGTGCGTAAGGTATCAAATATATTTGTGAACTCTAGCACTATTTGGTCCCTTTCGTGTCGCAGTGTGGTCCATCTTGTATACAGGTCATCATAACTTCCAATAGGGTAGTATTGTTCCTTAATTACATCCCTGAAGGACTCCCTGGTGACTGAAACTCTAAAAAATGAGGGTTTCTCTGTTATCTTTTTTCTCACATAAAGTCTCCCACCAATCTTTGACACGAGGGACTGCTTTGAGGAGCACAAATGTAATATTTTCTCTATTGGAAAAGTTATGGATATAAAAATACCCTTATAGTAGATTCAACCATTTTTCTACAACATCTGCGTCTATATAACCTTTAAATATAGGAATATCAAATTTGATCTGTACCTTGAATGAGGCGGTGCATCCTCCGCTTGAGGAAGATCTGTCACCTATTGGTAACCGTCAAAGGATTTGCGCAAAACTATCCATCATCTCATTCATTTATTGCACGAGGGCTTCCTTGAGAAATAGTTTAAAAGGATCTCTTGTCCCATTGTCTTTATTTTCTCTTTCCATGGAAGGTCACTTGGGCATGAAATATCTCTTGTTCTCAAGATAAACAAGCTCAACACCCAAGTCTTTGTACCCTGACCTCGTCGAAGACATGCACTGAAAAATATAAGGAGAAGACCACTTTGATACCACTTATCCAAATTTAATGAGATGAATGAAATGCATACATATCTATATTATTAACATAGATATACCATGAACAATAAAAAATATATAGTAAAACTTGTCTTCTATTAAATAAAGAAATACGTTGAAATTGTAAAAATCAAACTGAAAGAATCTTGCTAGAATGGTGGAAGATTATCTATGAGAAGAGATGTTACAACTACACTCATTTGCTAGAAGATGAGTACAATGAGTCTCTAATTTATTTTTTATGTCAAACATGAATGTAAAAACTCTAGACATCCAAAAACCTAACCCTAGGAGATGAAGCGCCAAAAGTCATGTGGGCCCCATTGGGGTAAGTTGGTACATCAAATTTCCTGGGTCATAAATTTTTCATACGATATTTTTTTGGGTTATTTGATACCTCATCTTAAATGTATATTCAAGACATTTAGGGCCCCAAAATGGCCCCGGAATTTTGGGACTCAAAAATCCAGAAAAAAACTGCCAAGATGAAAATTGTAACTACCAAGATGAAAATTGTAACTACCAAGATGAAAATTGTAAATTCCAAGATTGAATATGTATGTGAGTCAGTTGGAAGAGGTAGGTGGCCACTGATATCCACTTGGATCACTGATTCATCAGGGTTTTAGGTCCAAAATGGTCCGGGAAGGTTACTCTCCTTCACTCCACTAGAAACAACATAAGTTTCCCTCTTCCCACTGACCTCAAAACCTCCACAGGTTTATCATGCACCTTTCCAACTCAATTTACTCTACACAAGGGAGTCCCTTATTTGATAGACAATCCCTCAGTGACCTCCCCTTACCAATGTTGGTTTATTTCTCATAAAAACCAAGCCACAATCCTTTATTTCTCTAGTATGGATCTGGGTCTTTTCTTTTCCAAGGAGGGCATTAATTTATTAGTAAATTTTCCTATTTTCCTCGAGGATAACTTCCCAATCGTTCCATTGTTCGGAAATGTGCACATGAGTCTCTCTGTCTCACTGCATCATCTGTTTTTAAGTATGAAACTCACTTTGTTCTCTCTTGTCTATGTGATAATTTTTGTTTTTTGAGCGCTTATGTGTTGGTCCTCACACTCTCTTCATCATGCCCTCCTCTCTTCTCCCGTGAACTATGCTCTCTTCTCTCTCGTGTCTGTGCGTCTCTCTATCTGATGTTTTCCACCTTTTCTCTCTTCTTCCACCCATTTGTTTGGATTCTTGTGGATACTATCAGATGCAATCCCTTTAGTTAGGGACCTAAACTTGAAGGGGTGAATCAAGTACGTCCTTCTATAATATTTCAACTAACTCTTTTCTTCCTCCAAACATTAAATTTTCTAGCAGTTATAACTGCTTCAACCACCAATCCTGATCACCATTACTAATCACATGGCTCTATGCAGATATAATTATGTTGGCATGTGATATATTCAATTTTTTAGGTGAAGGATGGAATGCTAAGCTAACTTCCTATTTTTTTCATTCAAACTTCTTTATTCCACCTAACTAGTCCACTTCACTATCTGACTTGTGATATCATGGCCAATACTCAAGGATCTTCCTTATTAGAAAATTGTTTGATGTTTTGTATTAATCATCAACATAATTACATGCTTCATAATCATAGTACATGAAGCCTTAGAATAATTACTTTTATGGGGAAAAACAAGGTGTTACATTCCCCTCCTATAACATCCCCACTATAATCCTCAATTTAATTATTGCTTATGTAGATATAATATGTGGCTATGGATGAAGCGATGTAATATGTGAATTGTATTTTTTAATGTTAATAATAAAATGTGATGTGAATTGCTAAGGGTTAATGGACAGATATGGGGGATGAATTAATACACAAGAGCGAGTAGGGTCTAAGAGTATGCTTAAGAGGGGGGTCCAAGGGGGAATTACCCATGTATATTAATTCAACCCATTTTTCCTAAATTTGTTGTTGGTATATGAACCTTCCAATTTCTGATTGAGTGTTCCCAAAGCCAATCATTGAATACATGTAAGAGGGTGGATGTAAGTGGTCACATCGAGGTTGAGTAAAATAATGTTGGCGAAGTGTGTTAGTCAAGAAAGTAATCCAAAGGAGAGAAATTCGTATAGTAGCTAGCATCAATTCTAGATGGTCAAGTTTGGTGCATAAAGAGAAAGAAAGAGAGATTGGAGCTGCCACAACCATGGAGGGTGAATTTTAGAGAAAGTTGGAGCATATTTAGAGCATTTTGGAGATAAATACTGAAGAGTTGGGTTGTCAGGCCTAAAGAGAGAACTCATGTGTGAGTTTCACTAAATCAATAAGTGTTTGTTGTGGGTTTTTGGTAGTTTTCTTAGCATCCAATTCCCTTGAGTTCCCAGTTGAGATACTCATAGTTACTTATTCCATAGAGACCCTATTAAAAGAATCGAACACCTGAGGAATTGAGATCATGAACGATTATATTCCTTGGGTTTGGCAGGTTAAGAGTAAGGGAGATGATGGAAAATAAGGATAGTTGTAGGATAATATCAGTGGGTTGTTAGTTTTATGAGATGTGATTGGACAGGGAGAGACCACCCTATTTTGTGGATTACTAGCCTCAGGTCGAGGGTGATTTTTTGTTGATATTTGGAACAAAAAGTCTATGGTTTGGTGGAACTTCCATCCCAAATATATGGTCGCACAAGTATTGTGGAAAGATAAGTGTTTATCTATTTTTTGTCTTTTTTTTTTTATGAGTTAAATTGTTGTGCATGATCTATGTGTATTTGAGAAGAACTTATATGTTGCTTGTTGGTTGATTAGATTCATTTCATGTCTATTTTATCATGTTGTAGATGCATCTTTTTTATGGTTATATAAAATAGCCAAATCTGGTTGTAATTCATATCTAAAAGCTACATGAATTTAATTAGTTAGAAAAAAAATTGTTTTGTGATTTTTATGGACCATAATGTCCCTCAGTTGGGTTGGGGGCCATTACATTATGGTATCAAATACTTAGGTGAAAAAATCAGGCTTGTATGGGCCAAGAGCCGAAGCAAATTGGTTTCATTTGTTGTTACATACTTATGTCTATGCGAGTTTGGGAAAAAAAAAGAAAATAAAGGAGAAAAGCCCAAAATCATGAGAAGAATCTGAGTTTAAATGAATTAGAACTATTTAATAGGTTCAATGGAGCCAATCCGCAAAGTTGCAGAGTTCAATTTGACCTGGAAGGTCAAAATTCAAGTTCTAATGATCTCCTTTAGCACTGGACATAAGTTTACGAATCGATGACCAAGATCTTGTTTGATCTCGAGATCGATGACCGAGATTCACTTGATAAATTTACAAATTTGTAATATTCTGGTCATTTTGAAGGTTGAACAAATTAATGGCTAGGATTAATTTCGATGGTTTTTTAAATGGATCAAATTGACTATTGTTGGTGCAATTATATGCATAATATATTACCAAACATAAATGATCAACTGAGATTCGTAATCAGCAGAGTTGATGCACTATATGTGCCGATAACAGATAGGTTCCTATGTTTGTTTGGTATAGCTTAGATAAGAAAACCATTTAGAAACCAACACACTTTTAAAAATAACAATCTTCACACAATTCGAAAGATGGAAAGAAAAACTCATAAACAAGAAAAAGCTCTTGCTCAGGTGATGGACAGGGTCATTGATGACTCATGAAAAGAAAAGATGAAATTTGATTCTATCTCCTGGAGAAAATAAACTAACAAGTGGGATGCTCCATTAAATCTCATGTATGGTGAAATATGGAGATCCAATTGTTCCTGCATTACCACACTTTGCAACAAATTCGAATAGTGAAATCAAACAAAATAACATGAAATCAAAATAACAAATAAATGAAATGAAAATCTACACTAACAATTTACAATAAGCTTACCAATATGGATCGATGGCCCTTGACGATCCCAACATGGAATCTTTTAGATCACTAGATATTAACTTCTAAGAGAGACAAAATCACTGAATTCAAACTTGCATTAATCTTCAACAAGCAGGTTTACAAAGAGAGTATTTTCATGAATCAAATCTACATCATAACAATTCTCTTCCCAATATACATCATAATAATTCTCTTAATCTACATCATGATAATTCTCCTCCAAGAATCATTCTTACATTATAATAATCCCCCCCCCCCCCCCC
>ML777991.1:43784-65665 GCA_009831015.1 Picea engelmannii | reverse complement strand
TTAATTAATTCATTAATTAATAAAGTATTAAATAAGAATTGGATAATAAAATATATGTTTAAATTGAGTTACGTATCCCACAAGGGATAACGTATTCAATACATGGATAATATATTTAATGAATGGATAAGGGTAATTAAATGAAGGGATAAGGAATTTAATGGAAGGAGGAAAGGCGGTGAAGGAGGAATAAGAAGGGGAAAGGAGTTGGGAGGAGGCATTCGACGGGAGACTGTTTTCTTGCTATGGGCAGAGAGCCGAGAGGGGCTGGGAGATAGGTGTGCTCAGATTGAGGCACGGGATTTGCTGGTTGTGACCTATTGATCAGGCAGGCACCGGGTTGCTAGAGGTTTTGGGCTCGGAGGGCCAGGATATCCGTAGATATCCTGGAGCTAGGTCGTTTTCCTAGTTGGCAGGGTGGACAAGAGGTTTTGGGCAATTATTTTCTGTGTTTGCAACAGGACTGGACTGTGCAGCAGGTAGCAATAGGAAGGTAGCTGACAACGGAAATTAACATCAGAGTTAAGGTACTCAATTTGAATTTATGCATTACTCATTGATAAATTTTAATTTTACATGTGTAAGTGTATGGAATAATTCTTCTTTTATGAATCTGGTAGAAATTTGTTGTACATTTGGTAGGATTTGGTAGAAATTTGATGTACATTTGGTAGGATTTGGTAGAATTATTAGAAGTTAAATTAAAACTAGTCATTACAATATGTCACTGATATAGGATCATGTGAAAGGAGACTGATGTTGTAGTTGTGACTGTTGTTGTAGCTGCGACTATTGTCACTGCTGGATCAAAGAATTTGATGTGGAGGAATCTGAACTACTGCCGATGAATCATGGAAAAGAGGAAGTATGGAAGTGGAACTGTAGTACTCTCATATAGCTGAATTCATGTTGTTGTAACTACTGAGGAGTCATGGAAAAGTGTATAGTCTTCACCCGCTGCTAATCCCAATGTTACAATTCTAGTCATGCGAATGAATGTGTCAATGTTGAGCATGAAGATAAGTCATTGGATCATGGGCCATTAATGAATGTCGTTAACCAATGTGAGGAAAACTCACCATTGATGTCAATGAGTGCCAAGGTACTTGAGTACATATTGAAAAGTGCGAATAGATTTTTTGATGTCGAGCCACTTGCAATATCTAACGATCAAGGGACAATGATGTATTCCCGTGATTGCCAGCGAGAGAACTTTCCATTAAGGCATGCAAGCCTCTAGGTACTCCAAAGGAACTCTAGTCTATATCCCAGATAAGGTGTTGAGGTTGATGGGGTAAGACTTTTTAAAAGGTGGGCCTTGAGGAATCCCACATCAGTCAACGCAAATTTTTAAAAAATGATTTGGTACAACTATAGGAAAGATCTTAGTAGCAAAAATGTTTATGGCAAGACAATGTAGTCATGGAAAGGGATTTGGATAGTTTTATTGACAAGAAAAACTAAACTGAAAAAGATAAAGGGATGTATGTGACTCAGAAAGATAGGTGTGTGTGGAGTCATGATGGATAAGGCAATGAAATAGTGGAATCCAGTACGTGGATGGAAAAAAGTTAGGAAGGAGAATGGTAAGTGAACATGTCATGGCATAATTGATTTCCTGAGAGATGGATGTGTAGAGGAAAATTGTCATGACATGTGTGACATGAAAAATCTAGCTCCTTCAAGTTTTTAATAAAGCATTTTTTTATGAAAAGTTTTGCGATTCTCAAAAATCACTTCGGAATGAGATGTGATCATCTTCATTCCTAGAATCAAACTGAGTACTAATCCTGCAAACAAACTTGTGAGATCATCTTAAAATAGAAAATGTGAGATTAAGTATGAATGCGGTAAATTAAATAAATAACATGCATTTTTTTACTTGTTGTCGTTGCACGCTTATTTCATCGTTGATTGCTGCATGAAGTGACTTTAAGAAAAACAAATTAACTCTAATCATAAAAACATGTTTTGATATTGTTGTCAGGAATTAGTGAAATGTACATTTGCAATGTTTGATACAAGTTTTCTTATTTTTATGCTTTTTATGTATTTTGGAAAAGTTTTATTGTCAAAAAAAAAATTGTTTTTCTTTTTGTTTGTTGCTTATTGTTTTTGGTTTATTTTATAGCACACACCCACAACACAAAATTCTTCAAATCCACACCAACACTTTCAAAGAGTCTACATTCTACATTCTACACTCCATATCCCAACTTTATTCCGACCTTAATTAAATAAAGCAAATTCGGTTTGGTAAGCCAACTTGGAAACATTCTGTTACTGGAGCTCGGGGTCCTTTTTTCTCATTTGGGTATGTGTTAAAAAATAAATATCCCATATTACTCACCCAAAAACCCTAGTGCAAGTTTTATAGGCTTGGTCACTCTTCTTCACCTGCAATGATCAATCTTTCATGCATATACCAAGCATTTTAGTAAAGGCATATCCTTCCTTTACGTAGTCACATACCTGGACAACATGGAGAGGGTTTGCAAGAATTTTGTTTTAAGTGGGATTCATATTCAATCGGTGCCACCTGGTGGAGGTTCCTGTAACATGATGTATCTATAATATTACTGTATCAACATCCAGTGGTAACCATTGCGTGTAGGAAAATTGGGTTTAATTTGCAGAGAGTGGTGTTCATATGTGTTGAGGGTATGCAAAAACATGCAGGCGTGTGTTGAGTTGAATCTAGACCAAGAAGAGAATTCCTCTCACAAGAATAGAATTTGTTCTTTCCTCATACCTAGAATGGAACGAGATAGATCGTTTTCTAATTGAAGCATCCTTAGAGAGGAAGTTTGACAGGTCGCATTCTACTTGTAGCATTCGTAAGGAGAAAAAAAATTGCGTCCAGGAATTTTATATGGCATGTAGCACTCTCATGAAGACACAAATCACGCCCAGAATGTTATAACACTTGACAAATAAGGCAAATCGCATAAGGAGTATGGACCTGTAGCGTTAACATAGAAGGTGAAACTCACTATAAATCTCGCTAGCATAATTAGATCTGTTAGTCTTTACACAACAATATCATAAATGGTGTTTCGAATATGTTCAAGGGTTAAATAGAGTAGAGTGTATCAGTGTACCAATCCACATCAATATATTAGATCCACAACAAACTTATCCCAATCAACTAGGCGTTGATAGCACGATGGATTGAAAACTTGTAACCCTAATTTTAGATATAAGGCATGAAGGCTGAGATAATACCGCCAAAACAAATCTTCATAGATTGCCAAAAAATGCTAGATAAATGAAAACACCAACCATTATAATTATCCCATATAAATATGCTGGCTTGGAACTATAAACGCGGGCCGCTTAGATATAAACATAATTTGCAACCTCCAGCAGAAGAAAATCTTTGTATTGGGCTGGATATAAATGTATGCGAGGAGATAATCATGAATCAAAAACTAGATTTCAGGGGGTATGCTGGGATCTGCTTACCTCGTTGATCCCTCTTGACATGAACTTACTTGCACATTCATTCCAACAAGGCTGTTGAATCATGTGCCTATATCCTGCCAGTCATTCCACATATCCCTTCATCCTTTGAATCGTACGTCCTCATCCCGTGTGCATTCATAAGAAAATGTAGGCAAGAAGTCAAGTGATATACAGAATGATATAGGTAGAGATCGATGTAGCCATTGCAGGAACGAAGGACAGGGAAGCTCCTCTGGCCTCCATTCCAAGGGAAGGAGAAAATGCCTCCTCTGTCATAGAGGACACAACAAACATGACGAATATGATCAAACGATTTATAAGTGTCTTATTAAGTAAATGGATCTGAATCACCAGCCCCCAATGTAGTAGCTGTCTTGTCTGCAAATCAAAATTTGGAACCAAAACCTCGAGACTGTTGTAGCGTCTATGCAAATGCTTGATATTTTTGGATATCAGCATCACTGACACTCCTTTCAAGCATATTTCATGGACTCCTCAAAGTGAGCAACAACTTTTATTTGAGATACCTCCTCACTATCATCGTCATCCATAGCTTTAGGATTATCTTTTCTCTTCCTTTCATGTTCAATATCCTTCTCGATGTTTTCTGGAATGGCATATTTACAAGCCAACTAGGCCTTAGCAATGTAGGATCAATGATATCTGGCCTATTTGTAGTCCCAATGATGAAAATAGTTTTCTTGGCTGTCATCTCATCCATCAACTAATTGAGAACTCTGTCGGTCACACCACCTGCATCACCGACACTACTCCCTCACTGTGTAGCTATAGAATCAAGCTCATCAAAGAACAAGACACATGGCACTAGCTTTGTCGAAAATCTCTTTATTATTTTTTTTATTATTTTTTTTTTTGTAAAGATTATGTTCTTATTTGCATAAAAATAAAATTAGAAGCCTAGTTTAATACAAAGAAACAAGTTTTTTTTTTAGTTTTTGATTTAATTTTGTATTCTTTCTAGATTTAAAAGAGAAATTTAAACCATTAAATAAATTTGTTTATTTAGCAAATGGAGATATATGCTTTGAAATTGAAGCCGAACAATTGGATTGAGAATTTTTTTCATTGTCAACAATTTATCATTACTCAAACTTCGTAGTCATTCTACTTTCCGATCCTCGCGATCGCACGAAGCGCGGAGGAGAGCATACTTATTCTAAAAACGTGAAAATAAAGTCCTACCTAAACTATGCTAATTTAAACATTAGATATTTTTTACATGTAATCAAATAGCCAATGTAACCATGAGCGCAACAGTAATAAGAATATGTTCACTATGAATTTCGCAAATGACAATCAAAAATATATATGACCATGCAAAATTAACTGTTGAAACTGTAATTTAAAAAAATAAAAAGAAAAACTGAATGGATCTAACCTGGTACCTACTTGAAACCATCGTTCGATAATGCTTTCATAGGCATACTTTTCACTCCTCAGATCGTGTCACAACTCCTTGTTATCCCCCTCGATCTCCTGCTCGCATAATTGTTCGTCATCAAATGTGCATGGTTCCTTATATGATGTTTCTTTGTTTGCCTCTGGAGGAGTAATTAGGCTTTCAGATGCTATCAAGATCTCCTCTTCTAGAGAAGAG
The DNA here is from genome assembly GCA_009831015.1 of Picea engelmannii. Lineage (NCBI taxonomy): Eukaryota > Viridiplantae > Streptophyta > Pinopsida > Pinales > Pinaceae > Picea > Picea engelmannii. The sequence continues at coordinate 60,582 of ML777991.1, read as the reverse complement.
GAGGTCCTGACTTTTGCTAGGATCTGAGTGAGTTGTTCCAAGATTATACTCATAGTTAAACCATATTGAAAAAGGAGAATGATTTATCATCAAATATTTGAATTTTAAAACTAATAAATCAAAACTATTTGTAAAAATAAAACACACCAAACTTGAACTCCTTGCATTACTGGGACCCTGTTGTCTCCAAGTTATCGGTTCACACAAGTTCACTCATCATAAATAAAAAACTAAATTTGCATAAATAAAAACACACTTTTTCATAAAAGGGAGAGGACAACCTAACTTTGGAGCAACCCCACTAAAGTTGATGTGTAGTTTATTACCTCTCATCTTACCATATTCTCTCCACCCTTAGGTCATACATAAAACCAATCCAAAATCATTAAAACAGTCTAATTCAAGTGCTACCTATTACTGTTTACAACTCCTCGGCAACGACACCAAAATGTTGGTGCTATTATATGCATACTATATTACCAAACATAAATTATCAACCGGGATTCGTAATCAGCAGAGTTGATGCACTATATGTGCCAATAATAGATAGGTTCCTATGTCTGTTTAGTACATCTTAGATAATAAAACCATTTAGAAACCAACACACTTTTAAAAATAACAATCTTCACACAATTCGAAAGCCGGAAAGCAAAACTCATAAACAAGAAAAAGCTCTTGCTCAAGTGATGGACATGTTCATTGATGTCTCATGAAAAGAAAAGATGAACTTTGATTCTATATCCTGGAACAACTAAAATAACAAGTGGGATTCTCCATTAAATCTCATGTATGATGAAATATGGAGATCCAATTGTTCCTGCATTACCACACTTTGCAACAAATTCGAATAGTGAAATCAAACAAAATAACATGAAATCAAAATAGCAAATACATGAAATGAAAATCTACACTAACAATTTACAATAAGCTTACCAAGATGGATCGGTGGCCCTTGTCGATGCCAACATGGAAACTTTTATATCACCAGATGTTAACTTCTAAGGGAGACAAAATCACTGAATTCAAACTTGCGTTAATCTTCAACAAGCAGGATTACAAAAAGAGTCTTTTCATGAATCAAATCTACATCATAACAATTCTCTTCCCAATATACATCATAATAATTCTCTGAATCTACATCATAATAATTCCCCCCCCCCTCATGAAGAGAGGGCACTCTCTTTTATGCATGAGATCTTTGAAAAGAAGATAAACATCTCATAATTACAGATCCACTTTTCTCTCAACCAATTTCCCATTATTACAAAATATTATCCCTTCAAATCCTCACACATATCTCTCATATATCTTGGATAAGATATGACAACCAAATCTCCATTATCTTCTCCTTGGAATAGTCTTGAATTATCTCCTCAATTCTTGAAATGGTGGAGGATTTATTCGAGAAGTCTTTTTGAATTAATCCTTCACATATTCCTACACATGACAAAGCTCACACATTTTTGATATATATATGAAAACATGTCAATTTTCTAATATTTAATCACAAATTCCCTTTTAATACTAAAATAAATGATTTGGAAAATAATAAGTTTAAACCCATATTTAATTATGAAAATTGTATCATGAAAGGTTAATGGGGCGATGAAATGTGAAGAGTGATGAATTGGTTTCATTTGTTGTTACATACTTATGTCTATGCGAGTTTGGGAAAAATGAAGAAAATAAAGGAGAAAAACCCAAAATCATGAGAAGAATCTGAGTTTAAATGAATTAGAACTATTCAATAGGTTTAATGGAGCCAATCTACAAAGTTGCAGAGTTCAATTTGACCTGGAAGGTCAAAATTCAAGCTCTAATGATCTCCTTTAGCATTGGACATAAGTTTAGGAATCGATGACCAAGATCTTGTTTGATCTCGAGATCGATGACCGAGATTCACTTGATAAATTTATAAATTTGTAATATTTCGGTCGTTTTGAAGGTTGAGCAAATTAATGTTCAGGATTAATTTCGAGGGTTTTTTAAATGGATCAGATTGACTATAATACCCTTGTTTCCCCCTACTTGTAATTAGTCATTATTGATGATTTCCATTCCAAAACATACACACAATGTAAATGTATTAATTGTTTAATTTAAAAATTCCAACAACTAGTTGCAGGGCGAAGCCTTGAAATTATTGGCAATGATACCACTAGATGAAAGAGTGAGGAAACTTAGAGAGGGGATAAACATGCTAAATATGACCCAAACCTCCTTTCTAATGATATTTTATATTCATATTATTTTCCTCAACCATGATTTCAAGGAAGATCTGTTAATGAGGGAGGATTGGTGGTTGATTAACCGACTACCTTAATGAATGGAAGCATGAAGGGTTGTTTTAGGTGATAGAAAGATGTCAGCTATAGGACAACAAGAAATATCACCCCATGTCCCCATAATTGACCCATGAGTTTCCTTCTAACAAAAGAAACAAAAGGAAAGGCCGAGAAACTTCCCAAGTTATGCATGCAAGAAAAGAACACAAGGATAAACATAAAGAGAGAGAGAGAGGTCAGGGATATGGAAGATAGAGAGAGAAATTGAGGGAGTTAGGATGGATAAAATAAAGGATTGACTATGTAAAAACATAGTAACATAAAAGATATTGATCTATGAATCTTGTGTCTAAGAGCCTAGAAATGTGACCTGAGTTAAGAAAGTCGCGAGCTTGATGGTGGGAAAGCACATGATAAACCTTGATGAGGCCCGAGCTAGGTGGGTGTGAGGAAATATATACCAAGAGTAGGGTGGCAGAGAGTTTTCTCCATAATTTTATGAGAATCCAAGATCCCAACCTGAGTCGATAAAGCCACGATCTTGATGCTAGGAGGGCATATTATAAACCCTGAAGAGGCCTGGGCTAGGTGGGTGAGGAATACTATACCCATAAGGGTGTGAAGAAGTCTGATCAGGATAGAAAATAGAAGACCTCATGAGTTCCTGACTAGAACACAAGAGGGTTTCTAGCTTGATGTTGGTTGTAGATAAATCCAACTGGGAAGGTATTTGATAAACCCTATGGAGGTCTTGAGTTCAATAGGAAGAAGGGGAGAATTTTGTTGTTACCATAGAAATGGAGGAGAGTAACCTTCCTAATATATTTATTGAATTAATGAGTCAACGATGAGAGAATTTCCTAGTGGTATCATGGCCTAGCACAGGGGTGTCTTGTTTCCTAAGTGACTGAGAAAGAAGAGCCTCTGGTTGGGTGGAAAGGTGAACACCCATAGTTAGTTGGCTGAATACAATCATGAAAAAAAAACAAGTATTACTTATACTTTCTGTAATTGAATTGTAATCTATGAGTGGATATTTTTATTTGTATGCATGGATAGATAGACCTGTATAATTTGAATTTGTTCCTTGTATTACTTACCGGTATATTATGTTTTATGATGGGTATTTTTACATCCCTCATATATAAATTATTGTAGATCTACAAGAATGGTTTAGGCCTTGCACTTATGAATGTAACACCTTGTATAGTTTTAAGATAAGTGAAGTAAATCTATGTGTATGTTTCCCTATGGAATATGTGGGAGAGATGGAAGTTTTTGTAGCATAAAGCGGGAACTAAAATCCATGTAATTATTGGTCGCAGTTATGAGACTCAACAGTTGTTGATTCCCAACGTGGAGTAGATCTCATTTTTCCAAAGACGGGCCTTTATCCCATTGAAATTTCATTACAAATTATCATTAATCTATAGTCGTTGGATCAATAGCAAGATGAATTCCAACAGAAGTTTATATCAGGGGAATGGGAACTCAATAATACAAGGTTTTAATCCTCTAGTTCCATATCTTTATTATACAGATACAAACTTTAACGGGAATTTGTCATCATGTGTGACGAGGATTCCATGTAGGCAGACAAAGTGGCTAAGGTTTCTATGTGGTGGAGTTTGATTTATCAAAGGGTAAATAATGGTCCCCTCTAAGGATCAAGCCTTTGAAGGAGCACCTTAAACCATGATCGTCATATTTTTGATTCGATAAATCTCAGTCATGAAATAATAGGTAAATATCAGGAGGTTGTTCCATGTCCTAGGGCACTGGAGCACCAGAACCCAAAATATTTCTGAGTATAAACCCCCCTTAGAAGTCTTGTTACTCGACATCTGGGGACCAGTATTCCAACCCTTGGTTCCATGCCTCGTTACATAAGAATGAGAAAGAGAGAGAGATGCCATGTATGAAGTAATGTGCCAAATTGGCATCCATGGTGTCATGAAAGTGGCACTTGTCAATATCTGGTTGTAAGTGAGTGGAGTGTGTGACCCTATTCAAGCATAGGCTGTGTGGTGATCCCTATAAATTTGATTCATTGGATCTAGGAGTGGACTGATATCCACCGTAGATATCATTGGAGAAAAGTAAATTGGACTTCGGACTGCAAGGAGTTTTAGTGTACAAGAGACCAGTAAAGAGTTGCAGTTCCAAGGTTTGCAGTCATTTAGTGGTGACATGTGTCCTTGGATTCCACACGAGGGATGGATATCAACCGTCAATATCGTGGTCAAGTGCAAGAGTCATAATCATTGGGATTAACTTTATTAAGTACCTCGTAATCACTATGATTAACTTAGTTAACAATCTCATAATTCCCAGCCACCAGAGGTGCTTCATAGTTATACTACGTCAAGAAATTCCTGAAATCCGATGCCCGGTGGTGATATGTCGCCTGATGAATGGCCCATGTGTCACACAATGGTGGTTACATGTGTCACATAATTTTGGAATATTTCGATGAAGGTCAAGGTGGAAAAAGAGTGTCATGTGTCGGGTTGTATGGGTGCCACCTGTCATGACCAGATAGGGCCACGTGCCCAAAGATGCTAAATTTTTCTTGGATATTGGGTATCGAGAGGATATGAGTAGTAGGATTTATCAGAAGATTGATACCTAATGCACAAAATATGATGCAGGAGCATCTCTCCACCTTAGCACGTGCCAACTAGATTTCGTGCATGGTGCGCATTCAAGGAAGGAGAGGCGTCGTCCTCTCATTTTTGCCTCGAGAATCCAAGACAAGATCTAGTAATTTATTGAAGACAAGATGGAAGGAGAAAAATCGTGGTTTCACACAAGTTGGAGATAATTTAACTATTAATAGGCTGGCGATAGAATGGATCTATGTCTGATTTGGAGTAGAATTGCCATTATTGTAATTTGGCCTTTCGATAAGCATTAGGGATGGTGATTTGACACCATTAGTTAGCTTGTGAGGGAAGCTCATTGATCCCCTCTTGTATAAATTGATGTATTGTTGCTAAGTAGAGGTTAGAAAATCTAAGTTGTAAGGAGAGATACAAAGAGTTGAGACTCAACTATAGCTCAAACTCCACCATTGTAATTTGGCATTCCACCATTAATAGAAAATTGAAGTTTTTCCTTTTTCACATTTCTATTCAATGGATGTTGTGATGTGAATGTATTTTACATGTTTTTGATATGTAGATGAATTTATAAATCATATGAAGGGATAGAGATACTGGTTTCTATCCGAGAGTGTGTTAATTTAAGTCTAGTTCTCTAGGCTGAGTGCAAGGAGTGTGCGACAGAGAGAGAAAACTTTGTAAGATGACGTAAGGGCTGCATGTTTGAACTCAGTGGAGTTAGAAGAGAATTTTCTAGGAGGGCGTACCAGATTAATTTACAGACTCAGGGATAAATTTCAAGGTGGTTAAGTCCCTTGAAAATAAAGACTGTGTGAAGACAAGAACAACCTAGAGTTACTGAACACTCTAGAAAACTCTTCCAGGAGGTCATAGAGCATGCGTGACCATTTGCAGAACCAACACGAGTGAAGGCGTCGAAGAGTCCCAAAATTGTTGAACATTATGGTGAAGGAAGGCTTTGAAAGAAGTGCAATGAAAAAGGAAAGTAGATGCCGTAAACCTTTCCATAAGGCCGAGGGAGAAGTCGTTGAAGAACCGAGTCGAACGCAAGGAGTGCACCTAAATTGTTGAGAACTCACCTTATAAGCTCAAGGGGAAGAGAGAAAAGTTTCCAGGAGGGCACGAGAATCTCGCGGAGGAACTTTGAACCTTGGAGGTTTTAAAGCCAAGCAAATTCACAAAAGGAAGTTTGTACAGAACCTTGCAAGGAGTGTAGAAGGAGCCTTCAAGAAAAACCTAAGTTTCGCAAGAGGAATTACTCTAAGTGTGCAAAGGAGTTAAGGACTTGCCAAAGTTCTAAATATGGAGAAGTCACCCATCACCGAGGAAGATACAGGTGGCAGAAGATCAAGAAGTTCAGGAGAAGGAACTTTAGAAGGTTTACGAAAGAGAACAAGGATCTTCGCGAAGTCACGAAGAGAGATTTCAAATCCAGACCATTGGATCGGGAAGGACACGTGGAAAAGGATCAGCGCATTGCTGATTCATGATCGAAAGAAGTAGAGTTGACAGGAGATAGGACTCATGAAGTCTGAACTCATGATTTGATCATAGACATTGATCGCGAGAAGAGCGTGGACCATATATCTAGTCTCGAATCATTCACCGATTCAAGAATTGGGAAGGAAGAGTAAGTCACTCATGCAAGTCCTGAAGTGCGGGGTCGTGAAGGGAGTTGGCCCACGGTCATAGTCCATGGTCACATAAAAGAGAAAGTCTATCCTCCATAGCTAGCAGCGTTGGCACAAGAGTTAAAAGCGCAAGGAGAGGGTTCGCAATGTCCCATAGTGGGTGCCGAGGAAGAGAAAAGGGCCCGTGTCAAGTTAAATCGGTTCCACTAGGAGCCCAACAAGTCATCAGACTCGAAGACTTGAATGATCCTAGATCGGGAGGTCACGATGACCCCTCTTTGGAAAGAGAGAAGGGGGAGGTTGTCACCAAGTTGTATCAAATCTAAATTTCGCTCAGGCAGAGAGAAGGAGATGCAGAGATAGTCTGGTACCAAGTGGTATCGAAGATAAATTTCTCTCAGGTAGAGAGAAGGAGCACAGAGATAGTATGATACCAAGTGGTATCAGAGATAAATTTCTCTCAGGCAGAGAGAAGGAGACATAGCTATATTCTGATACCAAGTGGTATCAGAGCTTGATTTCATCTGCAGAGTGTAGACGAAGGGGGACAGAGTACGATGCTCTATTGGAGTTGTTGCAAAGGTGTGAAACAGATGGTAAGAATACAAGTGGGCTGTAGACAAAGCGAGATGACCATTGACAGTCATAAACATGATCAAGGATAAGTCCATTCATAGAAGATAAAAGCAGAGATGGATAAGGAGCTCCATGAAATCCAAGCATAGAGTGAGAATCTTCAATTCAAGATGCAGCAAGAATCAAAGGTACACTGGAGGTGTGAATGGACTTTGAAGAGCACAACCATATGTCATGTTCAGAATTTGTTGGCCAAGAGGTGTAAATAAATGTTGAAGAGGTGGTTGAGGCATGTTGGAAACCTCGGTCATAAGGGAAAGAGATCTGGTAAGGATCTTACAGGTTTCCAGGTGGGCAATGAGAGCGGATCAATGGATCTCCTAAAATTCCAGGTGGGAAGAAGAGACATCCCAAGTTGCTAGGTGGGCAAGGGATAAGAGATGAGCTCAACTAAGAGTTCATCAACATATGAAGAGGAGGAAGGAGAGAGACCTCACTCAGATGGAGATTCATGTGAAACTGTGATTCGTGTGAATGAAGATGATGAGAAGTTCCAAACTTCCGTTACAAAGAAGGAGGATCAGAGGACTATTCTGATCATTGGAGGAGTTGAGATATTCCTACCAAGAGGAAGAGGAGAGGCTAGCACAGATGTTGAAAATATGACAGGAAGAAAGCCAACAGAGATTGTCATGGAAGAAAATGAACAAATACTGATGTTTGTCCCAATGAGAGAATGCCCAGTTGAGTTACTCACTCAGTGGGAATTAGATTTAAAGGCACTAGAGGATTGGTTGGGAAATCCAAAACCAGAAGGTGGCTTCCAAGAGATATACATACCGGGGAAGATATGCCAACACGTGCTGCAGTTGGTGGGAGATGGAACTAAACCAACCGAAGAACCAAGAGAGGTAATAGCTGAGAAAAATCCGAGTGAAGAGAGATCTGTAGGAAGGATGAAGACTGTAGCAGAGTGGAAAGCTAAGGCCACAAAGGAAGAAAATGTCTTAGGAAGTCAATGGGATTTTCCCATTGACAAGGAGGGAATGCAATGGGCTAGTCTACAATAGAAGAACCAACCGAGGGAGTAGCTGGACAAGGTAATCGAGGAAATAAGGAAGATGATGTTGGATTCAACAGAAGGATCAGTTAGCATGAGGAATCTGGACGACAGAAGACTTGCACGAGCAACGAGGAAGATGCAGGAGTAGAAGAAATGGAGCAGAGGAGTTGAGAGACACCTCCAAGAGAAAGTTTGGGATCCAGGTGGATTTTAGCCATGTTGGAAAGCTCATGGGCAGGAGCTCAGGATTTTTTCCACCATGGAGTATCATGCAAGAGCATCGCTCCACCTCAGCACGCACCAACTAGATTTAACGCATGGTGCACATTCAAGGAAGGAGAGGCATTGTCCTCTCATTTTTTTCTCGAGAGTCCAAGACAATATCCATGGATTTATTGAAGACAAGATGGAAGACGCAAAATCGTGTTTTTTCACAAGATGGATATAAGGTTTCCATTGATAGGCTGACAACAGAATGGATCTGCATCTGATTTCGAATAGAATTTCCATCATTGTAATTTGGCCTTTCAATAAGCATTAGGGATGGTGATTTGACACCATTAGTTAGCTTGCGAGGGAAGCTCATTGAGCCCCTCTTGTATAAATTGATGTATTTTTGCTAAGTAAAGGTTATGCAAGCCGGGTTGTAAGGAGAGATAAAAAGAGCTGAGACTCAGTTGTAGCTCGGACTCCACCATTAATAGAAAATGACAGTTTTTCTTGTTTTACATCTATGTTCAATGGATGTTGTGTTGTGAATGTCTTTTACATGTTTGTGAATTGTAGATGAATGTTAGAAATAGTATGTAGGGATAGAGATATTGGTTTTTATCCGATAGTGTGTTAATTTAAGTCTGGTTCTCTAGGTTGAGTGCAAGGAGTGCACGATAGAGAGAGAAAACTTTGTAATTCGACGCAATGGGTGCATGCAGGAACTCAATGGTGTCAGAAGAAAAGTTTCCAGAAGGGCATACCATATTAATTTAAAGACTCAGGGAGAAATTTCAAGGCAGTTAAGTCCCTTGAAAATAAATACTATGTGACGAGAAGCACAACCCAGAGTTACTGAACACTATGGAAAACTCTACCAGGAGGGCATCGAGCCTTCTTGAGAATTCACAGAAGAAACACAAGTGAAGGTGTTGAAGAGTCCTAGAATTGTTGAACATTCTGGTGAAGGAAGGCTTTGCAATAATTGTAACGACAAAGGAAAGGAGACGCCTTAAACCTTTACATAAGTCTAAGGGAGAAGTCGTCGAAGAACTGAGTCGAATGCAAGGAGTCTGCCTAAGGTGTTGAGAGCTCACCTTATAAGCTCAAGAGGAAGGGTGAAAAGTTTCCAGGAGGGAACAAGAAGCTCACAGAGGAACTTGGAACCTTGGAGGATTTAAAGACGAGAAAAGTCACAGAAAGAAGTCTGTGAAGAAACCTACAAGGAGTGCAGAAGGAGCCTTCAAGAACAACCTATCTCGAAAGAGGAATTGCACTAAGTGTGCAAAGGAGTCAAGTAATTTTCAAAGTCTTTAAGACACAGAAGTGACCCATCGTTGAGGAATAGAAAGGTGGCAGAAGATCGAGAAGTTCGGGAGAAGGAACTTCAGAAGGTTTGTGGAAGAGAAGAAGGATGTTCGCGAAGTAATGAAGAGAGATTTCAGATACAGATTGTTGGATCTAGAAGGATGCCTAGAAAAGGATCAATGCATTGCTGATTTGCGATTGGAAGAAGTAGAGTCGAGAGAAGACAAGACTTTCGAAGTCTGAACTCACGATTCAATCACAACCATTAATCGTGAGAAGAGCATGGACCGTAGATCTGGTCCCAAAGCATTCATCAATTCGAAAATTGGGAACGATGAGTAAGTCACTCGCGAAAGTCCCGAAGTTTGGGGTCACAAAGGGAGTTGGATCGTGATCATAGTCCATGGTCACATCAGTGAGGAAGTCGAGCCTCGATAGCTAGCAACATCGGTGAAAGAGTTAAAAGCGCAAGGAGAGGGTCCATAGGTGTCCCATAGTGGGTGTCGAGGAAGAGAAAATGGCCTATGTCAAGTTAAATCGGTTCCACCAGGAGCCTGACGAGTCATCCGAGTTGATGACTTGAATGATCCTAGACTGGGAGGTCATGATGGCCCCTCTTTGGTAGGAGAGAAGGGGGAGGTTTTCACTAAAATATCTGAGGTGATGTCAGATGAAATCAATCAACAAATAAGGAATGGACAAGTGTCAACATCCTGTTGGGTGAACTCTATGTAAAATGGTGACATGTATACCACACCATTTTATGTGGGAGGTCCACGTGTCACATGGTGATTGCTCAACATGTCAAGTGGTTTTATCATTTTTAGACAGAGCACCATGGAGAAACATTGTGCCATGTGTCATGAAGTGACAGTGTCCATGTGTCATTCCATGGTCCAAATAAGTGGCTTGATAGGATAGGGTCACGTGTGTGATATTCCAGCTCATTTTGGTGCCTGGTAATAATGTATTGTAGTGTGATTAAAGGTTAGGTGGCTCCTTATGATGGGGCCACGTACCCTGGGTGACAACTCATCCCATATTGGGATTTTTGGGGCTTTGCAAAACATAAAAGGAATGACATCATGGAGACCAATTTCCCAAGATGACATCATATGACACAACCAACTCTATGTTTGATGGACATAGGTTAAGGCTTGGTTAAGGCAGATCTTGGGGAAATTTTGTAGCAAGTGTTAAGTTCTTGGAGGGCCGAGGGCCCGATGGATTAGGTGGCAAGTACCACGCCTACAACCATGTCTGCACTAAGGGGTGAGGAGTTGTGACAAATAATTTCCATGAAGAATGGAGATGGTGACATCGAACCACGTGGATTCCATGTGGTAGTACAAAGGAATTTGTCTAATAAAGGCCCATAAACTTCAAAGAGCCATCAATTTTGATGTTGAACTCAGATTTGGACAAACTTATAGTCGTTGGAAAGATATCAATGAGAAGAAGATCATGGAGTCCTCAAGAATAGGTTTAGATATGGTTGAAGGAAATAAAAAATTTAATACCCCATCCCTTAAAAAGGGTTCTTAGGGGGTTGTGTGTCTAACATCAATGATAGAGGTTCTCTGATAGACTTGGGGGAAGTTCGACAAATAAATGGTTCATATCGTTTTGATTGGGAGATCGACGATCCAGATCAATAAGAGAAATGCCAGAAAATTTCTAAATGTTGAATTTCACCAAGAGAAATCATTTACGTTGATGGTTGGGTCGGCCAAAATGGCGAAAAGTTCATTCGACCAAAAGACACCTATGATCATTGACAACTGACAGTCGGGTTGGATGAATCCAACAAAGTATTTTCAATTGCTAAAGGAAATTATAGATGGTCAATGGGTTGATGGTTGAGTGTTGACCCAATTTGATGGAGTCTTTCAAATCAAGAAAGAGGAATCGTCGATGGGTCGATGGTTGATGGTCAGGTGTTTACCGAATTAAAAAAATTGTTCGCGTGGCCCAAGAGAATAGAATGATGATCGATGGATGAAGGAGGGTGATTATGTATCATGCCATGTCAACATCCACATGTCATGACACATAAACATCCATGTATTGAGCCACATCATCCAAGTTGACTAATGATGATGTGTCATGCCACAACAACATCCACATGTCATTCTGCATCATCCTAGAAGTGGCCGATGGATAATGATCAGGGATCATCAGTCACCGATGAGATGATGCTCAAGAATCAACCAAATTGGTAAGGAGTTCCATTCACCGATGAATATCGCCAACGACCAATGGATGAGTTGATCAGTTTAGAGTTGTGTGCAAATCGATCATCGTGGATTTGGGTCTATGACCTAAAGTCAGGTCAATGGTTTAGGGAAAGTTTTGTGTGTGACCAGGGAAATTTCTGGTCACTAGTGGTTGATGGAGTGTGGACTGATGACTCATATCTAGTGAGCTAAAATGTTCTCAAAACAAATCTTCTATGAGAAAGTTATAGCCAAAAAAATAAGGGTAAAATTTTGTCTCAATTTTACTTCCATAGGGTATAAATCCATGCTCAGAAGCTCATTTGGGGCACATGAGAAGTCGGTGGAAATTTTATGATCCATATAATACATCCATAAAGTTAGATTTGCGATATGGGTACCTACAAATGCGTAGTAAGATAAATAAGAGGCCTCTAGCATATAAGGATAAATTAAGTAAAACAACCTAAACTTCTTTGGACCATAACTTTCATCTCGGAGCTCAGATTTGAGAAAACAAATAGTAATTGGAAAGGTATAGAGGAGTAGAAGATATATGTCAACCTATAATTTTGAATTCTGCAATAAAAATTCTCATAAATTAATAAAGATATTTATGTAGCAGTAAATGAGTGGAAATTGCAGCATGTGGATGTTGTAACGTTTCACTCAAAACTCAGATTGAGGCATGAGTACAGTTGTTGGAAATTTGTTTATGAGAAGAATGCGTCTAAGGAATTGTAATATGATTTGGTTCATTATGTCCTTCATAATTTTATGAAGAAATAACTTGTATTTAATGGATGAAATGTCTTATGCTATTATTACATGCACATTTCTTTCCAAGTTAGAGATACATGAAACAAAATTTGGTTCTTATATGAGGAATGGAGTTATGTAATATTCTTAGGGATATTACAATCATGAGTAAGAGATCATAGGTTTGCATGTCAACATGGGGAATTACCGAGACACAATCAAATGGAAGAAGAGATATGCAGGAGGCTGTCACTATGAGAAGCTTGAATAGGGAAGTGTAGAGCTATATAGATGATCATGAAAGGATTATGAAGGCTGAGGAAGAGATACTTTAGAGCTTAAACATGTTTCATAATAAAGTTAACAAGGAATCTGGCACTAAGAAAGCACTTAGTTCTGGACAAGTGTTAGCATCTAGATCCCATAGAAAAAGGGATGATCATAGAAATAATAGGAAAGTAGGAAGAATGACTAGGCACCATCATTCTCCAAGGAAATCCACTAGAATAACTCATGCACGTTTAGGGCTAGGGAGCATCCCAAGTGTGTCTCCTGTTAGGAGGAAAAGGAGAAGGCCAAAAGAAGACATCTTGCAAGGTGAGCTCAAGAATATAAAGTCGTCAACTTTCAATGGTGAGCACAAGAAAGGAGAAGAGGCCAACGTGTTGAGAAATACTGAGAGGGGGGGGGGGTGAATCACTATTTTGAGCAATCAATTGATTTTCTCTTTTCTTTCACTGAAAACCTTAGGCTACTTTGTAGAGACCAGCTATTATATAGTCTTAAGAGAACAAGAGTGCATTCAGAGATCTTCTTATGAATTTCTTCATTCATCAGATGTCTATTAAGCAGTAATTCAGTGCCGTAAATAACAAATAAACCAACGCACATGAGTAAGACACATGAACACCAGTATTTAAGGCGGAAACCCAAATCGGGAAAAAACCACCGCTGTTGTTGTCTCTATCTTCAATAATTATTATTAAGAAAATGTTTTACAACATTGTACTAGTGCAGACTCATACTAGTACGCAGGCTTCTACCTATAGAAGGCTCCAACCTTCTCTCGTTTACCAGACTTTCCTGGAACGGAGCTTCAACCCCCTGAAGATAGCACCAGTTTCTACTGGTAGTATGCTTCTACTGAAGGCTTTAACCCTCAAACTCACTGCTGACCGTGTTTCATCAATTTTCACACTAGATCAGGCAGTTTCAACCCCAGATTCACATGTGTTCTATGCACTGGGCATCATCTTCTTTCAGAAGAGACAGTTCTGGCATCTTATTAAGACTTGTATCTAGAAGTCATATTAATACACAATTTTCTAGTGGCAGTGACAACAACTGCAATTATCTCTAATGGAAACAAAGATCTACTGACTGCAAGGCAACTGAAAACAAAAAATCTCCTAAACACATATTAAACAAGACAATAAACCTGGAGATGATGCCTCCTCTCTTCTAGTTGCTAAACCCACTTCAGAGAACTCTCAGTTAATGTAGATCTGCCACCCAACTACCACAACGAGGTTCCTCCCTCCTCAAACCTTCTGTGCGGCCTGCACAAATGACCTCAGCAACCTATAGATGTCCCTACTGTCAGAAACTGGCCTCTACGTCACTCTTTTTAAATCTTCTACTAGGGTTTAAGTTCTTGGCATAATGAACCAATAATGAAAAAATCAGATCCCTATTGCTCAGGTCCCTCCTTAAAATTTGAATTAAACCTACGCGCCCTTTTTAAATCGAGTTTTGGCATTCCTTATGTATCGGTTTCTTTGCCTCTTGAATTCGTGATTTCTGGATCCCCGACTTCCTCCATACTCTTGACACGTTTCCCACTGAATGGACGGTTCAGATTCCACGTCGAGGTTTCCTTTGGGGATTTCCCCGATCCTTCATTCACGGGAATACCGATTTTTCGATTCCCGATATGTTACTCCTCTGACGATCCTTTGACCTGCCACCTATCCTCTGGGGTGGCCCACACACTATCTTCTTTATCAAGAAATCGCGTATCACGATTTTGCAATGTCTGATGCACTTGTTTACGGGACTCGCGAAACTCTGATTCCCAATTCTCCAATGAAGCACCTTTTCTCCACGTGCTTTCCCTTCTAGCTCAGCTCCAGGTCCACATGACCATTACTCCATGACCACAACCTTACCCCGTCGGGGCTACGGGGTTTGTGATGCCTTAATGCATACAACTGCAGGATTCCCGATCGTCCAAATTCTGATGCCCCGTTACGATGACAGCTGGTCTCCACTATGCCTCTGTCCTCCTGCTTTGTTGTGCTGACAACTATCCCCCCTTCATCGGGGTTTCAATGATCGTGATTTTACAATGCATAAATCACTTGTCACCGGGATCCCCGATTCTCCGATGAACAAAACTCCGACGACGCTCGATTCTTTGCCACCTGTCCTTGCAGATGGACGGTCCCTATTATGTCGGGATTTCGAGACTTTCAATGTCCTGACGACCCTCTTCGGCGATCATACGCGCCTATCCAAAACTCAACCATACACTGATTTGTGTACATGAAAACTCTTCTTCTTCTTTTGCCTCATGCTTTGCCATCAATGACAATAGTTCCAACAATCGCCCCCTTTGTCATTGATGGAAATACTCTTCCTCTGTCTTTTTCCTCCCCCTTTGACATCAATGGCAAAGAACGGACAATACCATGCTCCCCCTGAGATCATGCTGCATCTTCATTATGATCCTTTTCAGATGACCAAGGTTCCCCCTTAGCCAGAGAATTTAGAGATGCTTATCGGCACCTTACAACCAATTGAGGCTTATGTACTTAAGTAGACCTGATCCTCTGCATGGCAGAGACTACTCCCAGTTTTTGGCGTAGATATTCAAACGCTTCCCTGGGTAGAGGTTTGGTAAATATATCAACAACTTGTTCTTTGGAGGAAACATATTCCAATTTCACCTTTTTCTCAAGCACTTGTTCTCGTAAGAAGTAATATTTGATGGGAATGTGCTTGGTCTTGGAATGCATAACAGGATTCTTTGGGATACTGATGGCACTTGTATTATCACACATAATAGAGATAGGGGGTGAGCATTTGATTTGAAATTCTTGAAGGGTTTTCATCATCCAAATAAGTTGAGTGCAACATGATGTTGCAGCCACATATTCTGCTTCTGTTGTGGATAAGGCAATGGAACTTTGTTTCTTGCTGAACCAAGATACTAACCGGGGCCCCATGTAAAATGCACCACCACTAGTGCTTTTTCGATCCTCAACACTTCCAGCCCAATCTGCATCAGTGTATGCATGAAGAGTAAGATCAACATTCTTTGGATACCATAGTCCAAAATCTTGAGTTCATTGTAGATATTTGAATATTCTTTTCACAGCCTGAAGGTGAGACTCTCTTGGATTGGCTTGAAATCGTCCAACAATCCCAACTGCATGCATAATGTCTGGTCTTGTCCCAGTGAGGTACAATAAACTTCCTATCATAGATCTGTATTCTGGTTGATTCACGGTGGGAGAATCATCATTAGAACTGGTGTACTTACATGTTTGCAATCTTCCATGCCATACTTCTTGAGGATTTTCTTAAGGTATTTTGTTTGTGATAGAAAAATGCCATCAGTTGCTTGTTGGAATTGTAATCCAAGAAAGAATGTTAGTTCCCCAAGTAAAGACATTTCAAATTTTTGCTGCATATCAGAAGCAAATTTCTGACTCATAGAGTCTTCATTACTTCCAAAAATGATATCATAAACATATACAACTACAATTAGTAGTTTGTCATTTTCAGTTTTTGTGTATAAGTTGCTATCAACAGATCCTTTTGAGAATCCTTGTTGATGGAGATATTTGTCAAGACAAGAGTACCATGCCCTTGGAGCTTGTTTGAGACCATAGAGAGCCTTTTTAAGTCTACAAACAAGTTTTTCATCATTTCCAAAGATGAATCCTTCTGGTTGTTCTATATAAACTTCATCTTCCAGATCACCATTGAGAAAAGAAGATTTAACATCCATTTGATGAACTTTGATTTGTTGGAAGCTTGAAAAGGCAAGAAACATTCTTATGGCTTCAAGTCTAGCTATAGGAGAAAAGGTTTCTTCAAAGTCTATACCTTCTTGCTGAGC